>JAITYT010000701.1:1700924-1721130 GCA_025433975.1 Liostenogaster flavolineata | reverse complement strand
TTTTTTTTTTTTATTCATCGGATGTTATTCGACCCTTTCGACAAGTTTTCATTAATTTTTAAAAACTTGTAATAAATATTCCGACTTTTGTCAAAGAATTTTTTTTTTATCAAAGAATAGGAACGGTTAAATTGTATCAAAATCTGTGTTTCTAAATATAATCGCCAATGGAGCTTCGATTTTATTCGAAGTGGAATCGATGAAATGTCCTGTCGGATGTCGTTGGCAATCGTTTTGATCCTTTATTACTCAGAGAAAAGAAGATACTGTAAATGCGATACCATTTGCGGAATGGCGCACGATAACGGCGTTTGGAAAACAGCTTTCTTCGATCTGTCGGTTATAAGAGAAAACATAACACCTCTCGTCTTCACGTTGAACTTATAAAATTCGAAAACAGAAAACGACCGTAAATGATTCTTCGTCGAGTTCGGTTTATGTCGATTTCCCAGTTTTTGCGTTTTCATTTTAATGCATCCTTCGATAACCGAAGGGACAGGGAGCTCTTGATGTTAAGATCAAAAAAGTTTCGCACTCCTCTCGAGTTTTACGGCGTCGTTAAAACTCTTGAATTCCATAAGTAGAATAACATGACTCCACGGGTGGATTCGTAATGTCGATAGACCTTACTCGGTTCGGTACATTTGATTTGATACCTTTTTTTCGTATATTCGTTTCTTATCTTTGATATGAAAAAACGTAAACGCGAAGCAATGTTACTGACTGATATTAAATATACTATTGGTGACCGAGACTAAATTTACAATTTTATTTGTGAATTGGACGTGCATCGGATGAATATTTTTATTATTTAATTAATATTATTATTTATTCGATTATTTAGAAAACGATATACTACCGAATTAAAAATCCAAAGAGCTTCATTTTTCATTCGTTTCACAAATTATGGTCGTTCCAGGCCTTTAAATTTGGACAATTTTAAAAGTACTTCGTATAAATTGTAGATACGTATATGTAAGTACGAGATACGTGCGATTTTAAGCATTTATTTATAGAAAATATCTCTCACTGTAAACGAACATCGCGAACACCGCTCAAAAAGTAATTAATTCACGCGTCATGAACATAGCGCGGAAGGATTTGCTTTGAAGAGGTTTCGACCGTTTCGAGGAAGCCACTCGTGCTTCTCTTACATAAATTATAATTTAATGTCTACCTGCTTAACTCCGAAGAAGCAGCATTTTGCAAAGATTTAACGACTCCGGAATAAAGATAATTTTTGAATAATCTATACGTAATCCATCCTTTTTAGAGACACAACGATATATTGTATTTAAATAAAAAATAATTTTATTAAATACTTCTACTTATTCGTACGAAATACGAGGATTTGTGTTAAAATTTGCAAAATGAAATAATAATGTAAAACGATAAATCGTTCGAAAGAAGTTCTATTAAAATGATTATAGTGTATTTCAGCTCTATGTACCAATTGTAAATCCCACGATATCGAATCGCGTCTAATTGCAACTTAGAAAAGTGTGAAACAATCGAATCGTAATGATTCTAAAAATGTGATAAATTACATTGAAAGAAGGATAAAAGTCGTTGGAAGGCTTTTTTCGAAGTTTTACAATTCGCAATCAACTACAAAATGTATAAGAAGGTGAGATGATATATAAGAATCTAAAAGGACTACTTATTCACAAAACATAAGAGTAGAGGATGAAAAAATCTAAAGAAGTCGTAGTGATGGATAATGTTGAGTCAGAAATGGTCAAATTAAATTTGCGTTGCAAAATCAGAAATAAGAAAAATATTTAGATTCAGGAATTCATTACACGAGGAATTAATTGCTTTCTTATTTAAAGTCGATGAATGGCAATCAATAACGACCTTGAATTTTATACCTTTTAAGTGTAAATTATGACAAGTGTTTACGCAACCAAAAAATCAAGAAAGGATAAAACCAAAAATGCTAGTGTTCCAAGTTCATTTCGATGAGTTTCAACTTGAGGAAACAAACTGGTTCCACTGACTGGTTCCACCTGCGCAACATCAATGTTCATTATTTCACGAACACCTGAATTCCAAATCAAACCACGACGGAACAGTGCGGGAACGCAAATCAATCTCCCACTTAACAGTGGTCATTTTCGCTCGAGTCCAATTATATCTAATTCACTGCCGTTTCTGCCATGAAACGGCAGACGCAGTGCGGAAACGCGGCACCATACGTACTTCATTTTTATGATGCTAATGGGTCGAGCTGGTCACGTTCAGCAAACTTCGCATATTATTATAGTAAAAATCTGGTTTTCCAATTACCGATGCAAAATATCTGGAAACATAGAACGTTGCCTTCCTGGAGTCTCAATCCGGAAAAATTATATTATATCAACGAATCATATTACGTCCAGCATTACGCGACCTGCACGAATTTCTCGACTTCTTCACATCGTTGTGGAATTACACGGCTCGTAATCAAATATTCACGGAATATTTTCGAAGGCCCTTTGAATAACGATACAGAAAATTTTAAAGCGTCGAATGCGTTGAAAATTCCTAATATACTCGAGAACAAAATTCGTTATTTGATTCGTGTCAATCAGTACTTGATTCATTGATTTTGTCATGCCAAGTAGTTACGAACTACTTGGGTGAATTCTTTGTTAATATTACGTCACGGATGCAATTTGATTTTTTGTTGTTGAAATATTTTATATATTTACCTCGACACATTCTTAAAAATTTGATCTATATCATCGAATGATTTGATCTCAATATTTTAACTGTATGGTTGATCGTCCATTTTATAATAGATAGCAACTTACATCGCAACCTTCTCGCTAGGAAGTTCTGTACTATATACCTTCTTTCTTCGCAGATAATTCCTTTCATACAATCAAATTCTCAGTCACATCGCTTGCATCAAAAGTTTACAAGTTGATATAAGTTCTACTTCGTTTTCTGTTATCGAAAGACCGAGATTACATAACTTATTTCCAAGTATGGTACCTCTGTAATTGTTCACTTTAGACGATTTAACATTGTTAACTTCGAATTTCTATCTACGATAAAATAAACTTCATAAAGAGTAAGGGACAACTCGAAGATTTTACCTACAGTATTGAGACGTGCCAAACAACTTTCCATAACTTAGTATTATCAGTATTACAGTGAATGTTATTCGCAAATTTTTAACTTATTACCTCATTTAAGAAAAGACGAAAATTTGAGACGATACTTGCAAAAATATAACAAATGTTTTCTCGACAACCCTAAAGATGACCTCTCATGAATTTTCTTATTATCGTTGCGCAAAAATCAATGACTACGCCGACGGCATTAATTTCCTGGTGTATTGTCGAGAGATGCACCGATGCGCAGTACCAAAAACAATAGCTACACGCCAGTTAGTTAAGCCCAAGAACAACGAACGCCCCGACGGCCGGCTAAAATCGAAATTTTAACCCGTTGTTATCCCGTTTCTCTACGTTCCGACCCGTTTTCACGTACTTTCGATCCTTTTCCACTGGAAAATCCACTACGTAAAAACAAACCTTTTAAATCCCGCGGCCATTGACCTTGTCGATAATCGACGACGAATCAACAGTAAGATATCATCGATTTTTTCTATTCCAAAGAACGCATACGATTTGTTCAGATCGAAAAATTACATTCAATCGTTCACGTACGTTTAATTTGGCGTATCATTGGTAACTTTGATGAATCTATATTCCATTCGTTAAAATATATATTATGCAAATATTAGATGGAGTATCTATTCTATAATAACGTTAAAATTAAATGAATTAATTTGCTTTCACGGCAACGCGTAAGTAATTACGGTACTTCCCACGGATATTATGATGATCGCGTACACTTTATAAAATTGAAATGATTAGCGGACGCTTAAAAATTATTTGAATAAACTTCTGTCGCAAATACGATCACTCATTCCGCTCCAAATTCACAGAAAAGTGTTTTTAGTTTTAGATGTGTGAATTTTAACGATATTAAAAGTAAGCTTCGCTTTCGACGTTAATAATGAACATATTCGTCAAATTCGAATTATTACTTTTCATACACCCTTGTAAATTTATCGATTAACGAACATTGATCGTTCGAAATCGAACTTAAATTGAATCGACTTTACAATTCGTTCGATTAAAATGAAAATGAGAATGCGAAGACAGTAGTCAAGACAAGATCCAAGTTATCCATTCATTTCTCTTTTCTCCACCTCGTCGATATCTTTTCAAGAATAAAAATGTCCTCTTACTGTGGTATTTTTTCTTACATGGAGAGAAATAAGGTACGCGCACTTTAACGCTCGTACTATAAGTGCTCTTTCCTCTCTCCACGACACCAAGATAAATTCCTAGAAGTCCTCTCGAATAGCGATCCGAAGCCGAAACATTCCTATTTTGAAGTGACGTATCGAGTGTTAAATCGACGTGTCAGCCACGAACGACGAAAGGATTCCCTAGGATAATCCCTCACATCCAATCGTGTTAGACTTCTTATTCTTTTTTCTCCTTGACATTTCATTGTTTTATTCTTTCCTCGCGTATCGCGAAAGATCAATGAAACACATCCCTTTTCCATCTCTGTTGGAGCACCTTTATTCTTCGAAAATTCTTAGAAAAGATTTAACTCTACTGTTCAAGAGGCGCTTCGACTTCGATTACACAAAGGATCGTAACGTTCAACGTTAATGAACTTAATGTGATACCGATTCTCGTGAGTGAGTTTTCGCAAGATAATTATCACGAACGAACCGTCCTAACGTACCGTCTGAAAATAATGGATGTTACAATATTGTTATAAAACGTGTTGTTAGACATCGTAGCTGCATAGCTATCGCGATGGGATTCAGAACGAGACAAAAAACAAAGACATCTTTAGAAATATTTGATCTATCGGCTTCTTGATAATCGTTCGAGATTTTCTTTCTCTCTGTCCTCGTTGGGGCTGTCACCTTTTTCCTGTAATCCGTCGTTGCATTAGCATCTTCCTTTTCCCCTCCTCTCTTTTCCCTTATTGTATTCTTACGATCTTCCATTATGGTTAAGACGCTAAAGATGCTAAATATGAAATGAAATATGGGTTGAATGAGAGAGCAAGAGAGAGGAGGAGAAAGATAAAAAATGAGAAAAATATAGCAAGTAACATCGATACATTTTTTTATTGCCATATGATTACGTCAAGATTCGATAGTGGGGTGCAAGGAGGAATGTCTTTACGAAATTAATCCAACCAATATCAAAATACGCGTCATGACATCAAATACATATACACGTATAAGTTTCTCCACTGAGAACGTTTCATACAAATTTTGATAGGGGGAAAAAATACGAGCGGAAGAGGAGCCAGAAGACAAAAGAATCCCTATACGTTACCCAACGACCGCAAGCGCAACGTTTCAAGCCTCGAGCTCTAACGCCAATCCGACTTTGTGACCTCCTCTAGTCACGTTGGCGCAATCGATGTTGAAGGAGAACATTATTGTGATGTATTCGTTCAGTTTTTGTTGTAGGCCGTAGGCTAACTGCGAGTCCGTGTTGAATTTGAAACGTAAAATAGAATTTTCATCGAGCTTGTATTTTGCTGCCGCGCCCATAGTCCAAGCTTGCCAACCGCCACTTTTCGCCAATATTCCATTCACTGCAGCTTCCCAATCGCCGCTTACTTTTTAACAGATACAAGAGTTCAGTATTTATTCGGTACCGACAGATGCACAAAGGTATGTCCTTTTTTATCATGAGGTTACGATTAATTGCATTGGACACTAGCGTGAGCCCGGACGCGACTGGTTTTACATACGTACCGTGAATAATTTAAAAAATTGTACTTTAAATAATTGAAAAAGACGCGACATACCCACAAGATCGAATAAATTCATTGTCAGCCCAATTGTTTTTGTGTTTAAATATAAATAATTTAACGAATGTACTACACACCACACAATAAATTGTAAAACCGTAATTTAGAAAATAAAAACGATTGATATTCTATACGAATTGTTATTTGTTTACAATAATCGATCTGCGTATTTACTGATAATAATTTCACGATAATACAGCCCTTTGACATAGTTGCACAAGCGAGGAGAATACTCCTCCGCATCGGGAATGTTTTTCATGGAAAAGTCAGTATATACGGGAAAAAACAATATAAAAAATAGTAAAGAAAAGAAATAGTATAGAAAGAGATTGAATCTCTTTTTCCCTGCAAAGAAAAAAAACCAATAAAAAGAACAATCGATTTAGTACGCCAAACGAGCGAAGATTACGCTATATTTTAACGATCGTTTTGAAGTAGGCACTTATTACTTTACCAACGATGGCTTTGGACAATTTTTTCCCACTTCGTATATTTAAAATAGATTGTTAAGTCGAATCCAGGCAAATTGCTCATTATTACCTCCTCAAAAGCTAAAAATATCTTGGAAAGACAAACAGGTCAAACAAGATATGTACTTACTTTTATACACAAGGGAGAGGCCGTACTCGTACGGTATCGAAGTACATCGAAAATGGAAACCGACATCCCGATAATTAAAAGCCAGACCTACGTCGTTCTTCGTCATTTCGTTCGTCGCTGTATTGTAGCCACCTTGATAACCGAGGAATATATCCTTGAAGGCGACTACCACCGCGCCGAGAATCTTCAAGTTTCTGTTGAAGTCATTCACTGAAAAAAGGAGAGACTTTCGTTTATATAAACGTAAGCATTGCGATGGGTGCCTTAAGGTAGAATGGAAAAGAAAATGCAAGATAACGTAATAGTGAACAAAAAGAATGAGATCAAACTTTAACCCTTTCGATACTACCTTACTAAAATTGTATCCATATTTCTAGAATAATTTACGTTGTAATAACTCGTCCTTTATGAACAATTTACCACAAACTATTTGGCAATGATACCAATTATTATAACAACTTTCCGCGATAAAACGCCGATAAAGAAAAGCGATAAAAAAAAAATCACGTGAATACCGTAAACGTATCGAAAGGATTAAGTAACATCAAATGCCTCTTAATTTCCGAGTGTAGATTTTAAACTCCTTTATCCGTCATGAAAGCGGCGCGTCATTCGAAATACATCAACAATTTGAACTTACAACGATCGAGTGTAGTAATGATGTAAATCGAAGTACAATAACTTCCACGTTGAATTCATGGAGAAGCGACGCAATTCGAAATGATACATTTTCCACGTTCGAGACGAACATTTACACAAGGAGAGTCAGAACGTGACTAACAAACAATACGCATTCATAGGATAAGAAACGACGTCACGTGATTCAGGAAAAGCAACATAACCGCGCTCTACCGGTCAAATTACAAGGATAAACTAACATTATAATATTTCCATAATTGGTCGAGGAGTGTCTCTGCAACATTTTCGTAATACTAACTCGAAAATCTTTTTTTTTTCGAGTCGTATCACATTTTTATTTCCTCGAGCATCTCGATGTTCAATTTTTTTTTTTCTGATACTAAACACAAAAAATATCAATTAACGTATATACGTCAATCAATGTTACGATAGATAATGATATTATAATTTTGATATGATTTTAATGAATAAGGTTGTTCGTATTATCGACGGAAAAGAGGAAATAAAAATACATGCTCGTACGCGGACGTCGATTTTGCTCGGCACCAGGCCAGCACTAACCGAATATAAATAATCGTATTCATCGAAGGTTAACTCGTGTTGACCGATGTCACGATGTTAACAGACTGTCAACGCGAATCTCTGTCGTGTCAGTTTAAGTGGAATCTCGAGATCGTACGAATGGATTCGTCAAAAGTTTGTTCCGAATAAAAACAGCAAAGTGGACGTTTGTGTCAGGATTAATTAATCGCTATCTTGACGCGCACCCGCAGTATTTAACTGTTTTTCGCTGAAAGTACAAAAATTACGAGGTGATCTCATTACTCCCTTTATTTTGTATCTCCTTCCCTCTCGTATGATAAATTGATCGGCTATACGAACTTTGCAAGTAAATCAGTAAGATTGTGCCGATCGCATAGTTTGTTAAACTATATACCCCGTATATGAAAAAGTGATTGAGTTGCCAAGTGTGAATGTAGAAAAGCTAGAGTCAGTTACGCAACAACTTGCAATAATTACCATTGAAGTTATTTTAACACCGTCAATACTTCGTTGTCTATCAATCTTAATTTATAAAGCTAAGAAGAAAAAACTCTCTAATATAACTTAACTTCTTCGCGTAAGCATGTTATAATAAAGCCAATAATGAGATTGAGTATTACGAATCGTTATTTATAAATCATAAAGCACTCATGTCTACGAGAAAATTTTTTAGAGCTGTTAACTTTTTGAAACCATGCTATCAATTTGCTTATAAAACAATAGTTAAATAAAAACAAATTATACTTATTCGTTTCTATAATAATTATATTTACTATAAGATTGATACTTATACGAAGCAGTAAAGGCGTATCTGTCGAATATGATAATCAAACCTTTAGAATTTCATATCTTTGCCAAATTTTAAAACTTACCTATTATTTATTTTGATTTACCTAGAATCGATTTTTATTAACCAGGCTGTTATTGTTATTTCAAGTGTCACCTAACTTTTAAGAAACTTATGAGCTATTTGATAATAAACACTACTATTGTTATCGTTATTGTCATTAGGATTAACACTATTACTCTATACTAACAGAGTGCGCAAGAGCCATTAACGTTGTCTTTTGCAAACTTCGCTCCGAATTTAATATCCTTGAGAGAAGTCTCAGGGTTATAAGTGAACTCGGTTGTCAATGCAAGTCCATCGATGATTTTTCCGGTAGTTTCATAACCGATGAATAGAGTGCCGTCCGTCGTCCACTTTTCCATAAAAATACCGTACTCTCTCGTCTTATACTTCGATTCCATTAGGCCAGCAAGCTGTCATCCAAGTTAACCAACGATGTTTATTTATTCTCAGTTATTTTATTGCGATCAAATTATTCGAGCACCCAAAGTTAAGTCGAACAATCTTGCACACGATTAAAAGGCGATCAAAAATCTCCGTTCAATCGTTTGGTCGCGTTACAATTTCAGAAAATGATAACGTTTGATACGTAGGGCTCGTCATCGTTGTGATATTAAAAAAAAATGCAAATAACTGCGAATTATTAAGTAATCAAATTAAGAAAGCTAAAGAAGAAATGAAATGTATCGTAAATCCAGGCAAATTTGTTTTGAACTCAGTCAATATGGTTTTGATGTACCAATGACAACATTAACATTAAAATTATCCCGTCCGACTCGACAAAAATGTTCTGCCACAATAGCTTCTGCCTTAATTATTTTTAAAAAAATAACCCTAAAGACATCCCTAAAATCTAGCGTATTAGTCACTATTGTGCGACTCACTTTCGAATTGTCGAAGTTCAAGGAAAGATCGCTGGTCATTTCGAAGTCTCCGTTAGTCCTCGTCTTGACGTTGAGCTTGAAGAGTCCCTTGCCATAATGATAGCCTGTCTTGAAGACATCCCTTGCATTCTTACCGAGATCCGAGAAGCTCGGTACAGACATGTCGGCTAAATCCTTTTGAGTGTTGCCGACGAAAAAGGGTGAAAGGACGATAGGAGGTCGGGAGCTAAAAAGGGGGGCTTTTCAGCCAAGTGGCTAGAAAAAAAGGTTGACAGTCGTGATCGAGAGGAAGCCAAGAAAGAAGTCAGTTCGAAGACATCGTCAACGTTCTCATTGTCCTCGAAACGAGAAGAACGACACGATGACGTAACACGAGCTTCTTACAAACGTAAATCGCGCTCTATTCGAATGGATAGACGAGTATCCTGGCTGTCGTTGCTCTTAGCCCTGCTGTTGATCCTGATGCTTCACTCCTTTTCGTTATCTTCTTCTTTGTCTTTATTCTTGGCTTAGCCTTGCTCCTCTCTTTTATCTTTGTCGTCGTCGTCTTTGTCGTCGTCTTCTTCAACAACATCGCCGGCTTCGCGCCGTTTCTCTTCGCTGCATCAACACCACTACGACGTTTGCCATAGAAAATGACCGATCGATCTATCGATTCATCTCTTAGCGTGATCTCTAACTTCGCGTCTTTCTCTTCTTCCGTTCGGTTGGATGTAGCGCACTACCCTTTGGTCTTTCAGCTGCTCATTGCAGAACAGTGCGAAAGAGTGCGAAATTCGATAAACAAAAATTGACAAACTTAGATTCCTGAATGTTGATTCGAATGTCTTTCGTGTCTAGTTCGGACGATTCGATAAATCGTTGTAAGAGATTACGTATTACGTTAGATATTACGATTGATTGGCATTTATTTTTTTTTACTCCGATGTAAAAAAGAACGCACTATAAAACATTTGCATTCATCGATAGATTTGCATACGCGCGTATCTGCGTAGATGCTACGTATTTGTGTAAAAAAGATCGTAATTGATCGAGAATGGCGGAGGTGGCGACGGTAGGTCGACCGAAGCCCGATTCGATTAACGAATACGTCGAGAATGCATCGGGATTCGCTGTGACCCTAATCTGAACTTGAAAGTCTGCCGGACCAACAAAAAACCTCGCCTTCCATGAACTTCTACTCACGCACGGCAACGAATGTATCAAGAAATTAAAAGAAGTTCGAAAGAATTTCTCAGCGTTTTCGGTTCGATCTTAAACGCCACTATAACCTTGAAGATTGTTAATCAAAAAAGAAATACGTAGTCCAAATGGATATCTTCGTACGCCCTGTCTACGTGTCTTTCGTTTTTTCCACCATAAATTATTAGATAAACGCATTACGAGTCAAATAACCAAATAAGATCACTTTGGTCATTTAGATTGCACGTTCTTGTCCTTAATTTTAACTTTAAGTCGCAAGTGGAAAGCGTGCTTCGGATAATCGTAATTATTTTGTTCATAATTTTCAGCCGATGCTGGCTGAAACGAAACGCGGCAACGGCGTCGCCGGTACCGAGGATGGCGAGACCGAAAATGGCGTGGAGTATTACAGGCTACGATCCTTCTCGATTACAGCAAACGGAGTGTTTAATCTCGGTGATTCCTTGAAGAGTCGTCGCAGCAGGAGCATCAACAGTGTTACGTCGTCCGGTACTAGCTGCAGTAGTACCAGGGAGGCAAGGCTGCTAAGGTAGGCATCTTCACGATTCGATCTCTCCTCGATCGTCACCTTTCGGGCGATTTTCCGATTATTATTCGAATTAAATATAAGCGTAAGAACTTACACGAAAAGAGTTTTTTCCAGGATTCATCGATCGATCTCCTTATCGCTTGAGCAATGATAAATTGCTTATCTGATACCGGGTGAATATTTTAAAGTAGATTCATCGTATCTAACTTCAGCATGCGCAATTATCGTTCTAAACCATTTGTCCAATTTTCTTTTACGGGAAGAGCCAGTCGCACGCAAACAATGAAACTACTGCGAGATTTCTTTTGAAATTAATTAGAAGCACAGAAAAATTAAATAAGCTACAAAGTTGTCATCGTACAACATTTTTTGTATCTACATCGTTTTTTCGATTTCTTACCTCAACGAAGGAAAAGAAATCAGAACGAGATGAAAGAAAAGAAAAGGTAGACAACACGGTTGGTGTTTATCATACGTTCACCTCCGATTCCTTTGTATTCTCATATACACGAAGAAAATATAAGGGTGGATATAGATACAGTACGGTCTTACTATTGGGAAAGACAGCATGAAATATGTTTTCCAGCGTTTCTTTGTTCTCTCGCATTCTCCTTGTACTTTCTTACTTTTGGTTACCTCGTTCATGTATAAACACGTCACTCTTCCATCCTCGATTTCAATGTTCTCGCGATCTTTTGCCTCTTGTTCTTATTTTTCATACACACGCAAACTCGCCTTTCGCGATACTTTTTTCTTCCATTCGGCGACGCTACATTTCGAAGTTATTACTACCACCGTTGCTTTCGTCTTGTAAACGCGGCCAAGCGTCGCGTCACAATAGCTACTAACCGTTCTCTCGGTAGGATCGCATGGTTTCGCCAAAAAAGAATAAATGCACCGTCGCATCAGAATCCAGATTTCGATCGACCTAGCTACCTAAAAGTCACTTTTGTTGAACCCATTACAGGGTAAAAATAAGCTGTTTCCTTCTTAACCCTTTAGCCAAGAAAAACGAATTAATGCGTCATATTCGAAATTGGCCTTACCGAGTTATTCGTCAAAAATTTCTGTAGCTCATCGCGTTACGTGGTTGATGTTAAATTGTATCGAAAATACAGTATATCGACTAAAGACCATGTCTGTACTTGCGAGAAGTCGGTGCCATTTTTCAGAAAAAAATTGGAAGCAAAATTATTCGGTACGACGAAGAATTCCATGCGACGAAGTTCCACTTCTTCCACTTCTGATGTTTCCGAGATTCTTCGCATCAGTAGCATGAAATACGATAAAGTCGACAAATTGGCATCGTAAAATAAGAAACAAAATTAACCGATGGATCTTTTCTTAATTCACGATTTCTTTAAAAGAAACATTGAATAAGATTAGGTCGAAGACAGAGAAAATATGACAAACTCTTTCTAACGAAAGTTCTACATAAAAGGCTACATAACGTCAGAGCTGTTTGACTCGAAGATCTTTAATACGTGTAAAACATCCTTATGTAATGTACACGTTGCCACCACTTGTACTAATACATTGTATCTTGAAAAAACAAGCTTACCGCAGAGAGAAAGTCGTATACTAATGTCGTAGCCTCCATTTTATGGTTTCACTATATCGAATTTAGAAGATGGCGTATAATCGATTTATTACATTTATAATCGAAACCTTTAAGTTTCTAGTAACACGCGTGACATGGCAGTAAGATTATAGTATCAAAAGGCAATACGTCTTTACGTTAGATCTATGATTCAAATTCAGAGATGCCTGTCTGTTGCTTTAATCTCAGATATCTCCTTATCATCCCGTTCCATTCGATCTCTATGTATTCCTTTTTATTCCCTTCGTCACTGCGGGGAAATTCACGATATTGACATTTCAGATAATATAGAAAATAAGTACATACATCTCGTCTTCACAATTGCGTCAGAGATGGTGGCTCCATGCGGAAGAGATCAGGCTCGCATTCCTTTCAGATGCCAATTTCTTAGCTCGCTTTAATAGGTTGCTATCCACGTAACTACAGTCCGTCCTAGTGGTGGTGCGCTCAATTAGAACGTCTTAATTAACGAGAAGTAATTACCCATCGCATAGAGTTAACAGTATCGAAGAGATGTGTGTGAAATAAGGATAAGGAAGGACCGTGCGAATAAAAGCACGTGCTTACGTAAATAGCGAAGATATTTCATCCAATATTTTCGAAATGATTGTCGAATTCGAATTAAATCATATATATATAAATTATACATCGTGGAATAAAAGCTATCAACGTAAAACAAAAAATATCAAAAATGTATGATTTATTGAGGTATAATACGATTATGGCTTTAAATATAATGAGAGAGGTAGGGAGAGAAAAAGGAAAAAGAACCAAGGAACATCAAAGGAAGAAACATCGAAGGAAACTGGCCGGTCGCTCGACTATCACTTTCAAAGATTAAAGGCATTACATACTTTCATACCCGCCTTTTTGTTTTGCTTTTTTTTCTGCGTCCACAGGGTCTGGCCTACGTACAAATGTACATCAGATCGGATAATGTGTCTTTCGAGATATTCCCTCGTCGATGATCACGAGAAATCTTCGTCGCACTCTTTTATCGAGTATGCCACGTGATCTGCTGGAGGTATCCTATATTGTATCGAGAAAGGATTCAATAAGATCAACGGTCCAATATGATCGCTGAAATTTCACAGATGTTATCGAAGTTGAGTAACGAGGATTGGAAGACATCGGATAAAACGATTGCGCATGAAAAGTACAGATTACGAAGCCAAGAAGATGAAAGGAGTCAAAATTGTTGGCTACAAAAAAACCTAGAAAAATTCGTATGCTTACTTCGATAATGCACACGCACGCGCGAGTGTATACGTGCGTAAACACATTAGATGCAAAGAGTGAATACAAGTTGTTCGTAAACGAATCGACGAGTCGACGAAATCGATCGAAGAGATGCAAATTTCCCACTAGTATAGGCTTCCAGGTCGACGCTCTCCTTTCACGAAAATCTAATTTTTTTCTCTCCTTTCGCTCTGTCTCCCACACCCCTGCTTATGCACATCCCTACCTCTTTGTGTTTCAGCTCGGCATCGCAGCTCTCCGGTATAGAGGCGGAAGATGATACGAGCAACGAAAGAGTGGCCACTTATAAAGTCGGTTTACTGGGTGCATCAGGAGTTGGGAAAACCGCCCTCACCGCGCAATTCACCACGAGCGATTACATTTGCGCTTACGACGCGTCACTCGGTAAGTGCAAAACAGTTATACAAAATTTAATAAGCGTTCGATTTGCCGATGTAAAGTTATCGATATTTCTTGTCTACTTTTTAATTCAGAGATAGATCGAGTGCGCAAATGCCACTCTGCTTTTAATCCCTTTATAAAAAGAAAAGGAATTTTTATATGTTATACTTGGTTTTCGTATTTTCCTCAATCTTGTTATATTTTTAAGAGCTCCAATTTTTCACGGAAATATACTGAGAAACATAGAATATTTCTGCTCTTGTACTTTTATCAACTTTTTGCTCTTAATCAATGTGTACTGATTGTTCGTCTGTTTCTCATCTCATAAAATTAATATTCGCGCGGTATCTTCTCTCTTAACTCTTTAAAATCATCTTACTGTAATTGTTTGTTCGTAATAAATTAGACATTGAGTGAAAGAAAATATTTGAATTTAATGTACAATATATTAACATCGTCTTTTGGCGACATATTCCGCGACATGCACCGTATATGTACAAATTGAGACCAAATCCTGGCACTAAACGAATAGGACGGCTCGGATCGATAAGCAAGTATTTTCCGTTCCTTTCGGCATCTTGCACCGTATGCGAAGGACTTTCGACTTTTCATATTTCCACACGATAAGCTTATATTCCTCATGACTTATCAAACATTTGTCAATTCCATATGAAACGTATGTGAAGCGAGTAGTATGAGTGCCAACTCATAAACTTTTTTGTTTGAAATCTGAAAATTGCTTACGCCATCCTTTACGTGATCCTCGCTATGATTTTTGAAGTGCCATCCCCTCCTCGTGATTTTCCATTCTCCTTTCCAAACTGATGCACAGTTGGAAATATATACAAAATTCCATCGAATTGTAAACTCGATAATAAAATTTATTCCAAATCCCAGAATGTACGCAGAGAAATACATCCAAAAAGTGCAAATAAAAGCAAGTGGAAATAAAAGAGCAAATAATATCTCTCTTGAGGCTAGGTATAGATTCTACTGAAGTAAAGTGGAGTTCTACGCTGGCCAAATAACCAAGGCGTCATCGGCGTCTCCTCGTTAATGAGATCCTAAATTTCGTCAGTTGAACTTTTGTTAAAAATAAGTATTTCCCATCCAACTGTTTTGTTCATCTCTCTCTGACGCACGCGCACGCATGAACAACATTAATCGATAGTCGTTGGGCACAATCTGCGCCTAACGCAGTCTCGCATTGAATTTCTCTTTGAATCGTGCACTTGGCGGGCAACGAGCAGCTCGTCGCATTATGAATCATTGCGCAGTCGATGCAAGCCGTCGAGCTTACATAAGCCCCACGATCCGTATCGTCGATCGCGGTGTCAGCTTCTCTTATGAAGACGTCGAACTTCGCTCCCTCATTCATCGAATCCAAATCGTCGAAAATTCGGATCTTGTCGCGAAGATTACGACTTCCGTACCGCATCAGTATGTCATCGGTGGTTCGACAAAGGGCTTAATGGAGAGCTTGTCAATAGGCACGAAAGGCGCTGATGAGACGATCTTCGTAACTCTCGACAAATATTTGGAAATATTTAAAAAACGACGATAAAATAAATGTATTCAACTTTGCAAGTCTATCGGAAACGCAAATTTATATCACATTACGATATCGATGAAGAAAATGCAAGCAAAGTAGCAATGCCTCTTGTTTCTAACAAAACATTAATCGCATTAAAAGATTCAAAGTATATCCCTGCGGATCGTACGGTATTGCTATTTAATGGCTTTCATGCATTCGTTATGAATTACGGAACTGACTACATCTCTATCCTACTCAATTTCAACGGATTGTATTTTGGAATGAATGTTTGAATCGAATTTTTAATTATAGATTTGTATTCTTCGCTTCAAAAAACTGATATTAAGATAAATAAAATTCGACACTGCGGATTTTCATCATTTTTGTTAAAATTTGAGTATGGTTAATAACTTAGAGGTGTCACGTAGCATAATTTCCAATATTCCTCTTAACAACTAGAGTTGTATATAAACGTTGATTGATAATTTTCTACCCTGTTTTGTTCTTTTACACATCGATCGTTCATCGTTCATTCTGACATCCGAAAAGTTGGGGTCCATAATCGAAGTTAGGGTCAATAATCGAAGTTAGTCGAAGTTGGAGTCGATAATCCTCGCTTCTTGTCGCAAACTTCTTATCTGCATTCGTACGAGAAGTCGAGAGGTAAATCGTGAATTAAATTCTTAACGTATTACAAACGGACACGAAATTACGGCAACAAAGAAATATTTTTATATAATATTTTATCCATTATATTTAGTAAAAACTTACTCTATATATCTCTTACAGATGAAGAATACGGTCAGAAGAGTGTTTCTGTGATGCTCGATGGTCAGGAAACGGAATTGGAAATTATCGATCATCCAGCTGCGGAAATGTCTGTAAGTAGATCGGTAATGCAAATAAAAATAAGCGTCCAAATAAAAAAAAATCATAAATCCACCAATACCATCGATGTCACTTCTACTGTTTGAACATTTCATATAAAGATAAAGATGACTTTTAAATGAACACGAACGAACAAAAATTTTACATCTTGGTTAAACTAGGCCTTTAACTCGTTTTTTTATATGAATTTTGATATGTTAATGCAAATAATTGAATGGCAATCAGTAGAGAGTATTTTAACAGTAAAACACAAACCTTGTATTTCTTCCCGTATGATTGATAACTTCCACCCGAAGGCTGACTACCGTCTGACTCCCTAGAAAGTACAACGAGGAGAAAAATACATTTTCGACGTTCTGCAATAGACATCGTTCTAATACAAATAGTATTTGTGCTATTTGTCCGGGTTACGATCAGAATCGATGTTCAGAGACTATCGCTATTCTGTCTTTCAAGGTCGAATCCTTTTGCTCGACTTACAATCCTGACGTCTATGTGGTGGTCTACTCAGTGGTTGATGGAAGTAGTTTTAAGGTGGCGGAAGAAACCCTATTGTACCTTTGGAAAAGCGACTATATGGCCAGTCACGGTGTAATACTCGTAGGGAACAAGGTCGATCTCGAAAGAAAACGCGAAGTACTACCAGTAGGTGAGTAATCGAAATCTACTCTAAATTGCAAATTCGCGCTATGTATAATTTTCATCGTATTTATCGTTGCACGCAGCGTTTTAAAATACTAATTTCGACATCGGTAATCCTTAAATCCTTTACGTACTTCTTATTTAAAAAAAAAAAGGGAAAAAGAATTCGGAAGCTTCCGGCTACGAATTAATAATTGGCAACTCGTTTAAAATCGTGCTACTTTTAATTACGATCCAAGCGCTCACCGAATAGGCAAGTTTTATTTATAGTCAAAAGATACGTCTTGCCTCGAGGACGCAGCGTACCTAAAAAAGCTCTAGTGACTCTCGTTGGTTGTATCGCGTAGTAATTCAGGCACGTCGCGAAACGTGAAATGTGACGTGAGTTGACTCATCTTTAACCCTAATCAAGTTTTTGTACGTACATATGCGTATGACGGACGTCCCTATAAAAAATAGCATCATCGACTCGACTGTATTGTCTTTCGCGATTCGTTCTGTTGAAAGTCGTAATTCTTTGATGCTTCGTTGCTCTTTTATATTTCGCGTAAATATAAGACCGCGTATTTTTCTACGGTACCTTTTCTAATACGATACTTTCCGCATCGTATAAACGTATGAGTGTCGAAATACGTTCGTTTATCATAGTAAATCATGAAAAGGCTCTGGAGAATCTGCGCAAAATATAAAATTCTAACGTTTCCAAACGAACGAAGTTTAACTCTTTCGATTCCATGACTTCTCCACATTCCAATTGAAGCTGCTCAACATAAAAATTTTTCCAAATTGCCCATTATGAAATTCACTGAAAAAAGACAAAATCGAGTAAGGAATCTTTATTATTAGGGTTATTGGATTTACGCGAGAAAAAAAAAACTTATCGATTGACTAAATTATAAACGACGATTCGATATCTAATCAAATTAAGAAGTCATGTTTGTGAACGCGTTAAACTTTACGAAGCTCATTTTATTCTCAACGAAAAATCGTTTTTTCGTAATGTTGACAGCCGGCCGACGATTGGCCAACAATTGCGGTTGTAAGTTCATCGAAACTTCGTCGGGACTCGCACATCACGTCGATGAGCTCTTAGTCGGCATCTTGGCGCAAATCAAGCTAAACCCGCAGCGCGATCGCGATCAAACAACCAGACGACGTAGGAGCAAGCAACGTAGGAGAATCTTGAAACACCTACTTGGCTTTAAGAGAAAAACCAAGAGCTGCGAGAACCTCTTTGTTCTGTAACGCGTCTATCAGTAGATATAGGAAGACTGAAAGATAACGATCAAAACAGTTAATTAACGAGCGCATCGAGAAAATTCTATTTCGTCTACGATACATATTGTAAGATCTTACCAATGCTCGTACAAATATCTATATTTTCAATATTATCGTACAATGCGAAGATCTCTTTCGAGATCTTCTTTCTCGAGAAAGAATCTTTTTCGAGATTCAAAGCAGAGATTTAGTGCAGACGATAAGCAAATCGACGGGATCACGATTTTTTCCTTCCTTTTCCTCTCAAAACATTCAATAACGTCGAGACGTTCGATACGACTTCAAATTACTTCGATTCTTCAACGAATCGCAACGGGACCATCGAACTCGATTCGTTAATCTTCGCAATAGCAAAGCGCTATTACTTTATTTGCACTACAGACCAAATTTTAAATAACTTTACACTCGCAATCGACACTATCAAACGTAATAAATATAATAATAAATATAATAAATATGATAATAAAAAAATAAGTAAAATATATATAGTCTCGTCGGTAAAACCTTCTAAGCGCTTAGTCGTTTCTCTCATTAAGATTTCTTCTCGATGCATTCGTTCTAATGGAATTGTATTACCTGTGAATTACAATGAACTACAAAATAATATACGACTAAATGCACTCGACTAAAGTGAAATGAAGTAAAACATCATTTTTCGCAAACATCTCACTCTAAGCTGTTGCAATCTTCGACATTTCACTCTTTGACTATCGTTCGTGCATCGAAATCGATCGTAAATCAGACGATTGCTTCTAAGGGAACGTTATCGTTGGACACCTCCGTTGCCTATTTCGTGTCAATGGACCATCTACGATTTATCCGATATTGCGAGAGATAATTTAGTTGCGTTATCGCGCACAGGTGATCGAATCTATACGTCCATTTATCGACGTTCCTCTTTTTCGTTATACTCAGGTCTTAATTTGGGAAGTTTCGAGGAAAGTTTTCTTATCGCAGGTTAATATAACCAGGATAAAAAGATGGTAGATCAAATCCTGATAAGCCGGCCAAAACTTCGAATTGAATTTGATCCCTTCAACAAAATAAAATGGCAGATTCGATACGATAAAGTACTGTATAAGAAAAATATATTTTTTTTTACAATTGATATAGTACCGAATTTTTCAAGATCACCAATCACACTATTAAATAAACGAAATCGAAATAAATAAAGAAACGATAGATCTTTTCCTTTCAGCGACTAGGTATACCGATCATCTATTCAGGTTTTGATCAGCAGGTTTGATCGATTGAAATCCACGAAAACGCGAATCTACGATGTTTAAAAAAGTGTTTCAAACGACTTAATAATTTTTGGTAGAACGTACTTTGAAATTGTTAAGAATCTTGAAGTTTTGAGAAAACGTTGCAATACATTTTATAGATGTTCGTAGGGCATACAATGATTCCTTCACTTTATTAAAAAATCTCACCGATCAAGCACAAGATGAGAAAACAGCAAAGATATCTTCCTCATTTTGTCGAATTCTATAGCGCCGTCAGATTATGTAATGTTAACAAAAAT
>JAITYT010000701.1:1689870-1700823 GCA_025433975.1 Liostenogaster flavolineata | reverse complement strand
TGTGTGTGTGTGCGCGCGCGCGTGTATGTGTACGCGCGCATTGAAATGTATTTTATGCTCAGTTACAATAATAACAAAAAAAGAAATGATTAATTAGAAAAAGTACGACAATATTTTCGGATGCAAATACAATGTTTTTCAAACTAACAAAAGGCAGAATCAATTTACTCGCATTGTATCCTCGATATCGACTTGTATCGCGCGTATCAATTGTGATTAGTGTCTATGATAATTATTCAATCTGTCCATTAAATCGGCGGATAAAAAATTAGATTCTAAGAGAAACACGAAGAATATCATTGGTTGCTTAATCGATCAATGAAAAATTTTTAACTGTGAGAATAGTTGTCCTAAATGTATTCTATCTAAAAGATCGAAAATTATTTTTCATCGGTCATTTTACGTTACGTTAAATCAGTTATTCGAGAAATCACGAATACATCGTAGATTCTTTAAAATCCCAAGTAATCCTCCTAGAATATCGTACGATATAAACCATCACACGAACGCTTACACAACGAATATTATCTATTATTTTCTCTTATTTTATTTCAAATTTATAATTTTATTTTCTTCAAAAATATCTATTTATCGAATATACTTTCTCAAAGAGCCGATTCATTCACAATGTAGATGCGCGAAATATTCAACAGGTCTAACACATCAAGACCATCAAGACTCCTTGAACTAAAAATAGTTTTCTCCTGAAAAATCGATTTGTGTGTGATAGAAACGAAACGGTCTACTCGTACAATACCAAAAAGTTTGAATAAAACGCATTTACATTTTATTTGTGCTCATTCGTCGATCATCTATGTCAAAAAGGTAGCCTCTCTCGAAATTTGCTAAGAATTCTACACGTTTTATAACGAGTTAAGAAGATAGCATTTAAAATAAGTGAGAGAATATACTTCAATCGTTCTACCTAATTCCATCTTTGGTCCCCTATTATGCCAAAGAAGATTACTTTATAAAAAGGAAATTATACGACACCACAATCAATTGGGCTCGTATGTCTTACAGATGCCAACTTTTAGCTCGCTATAATATGTATTTATATCAGTGTAAATTGATCTTCTCCTGTTAATTTATAAAAAGACGTTTTGTTTCTTCCTTTTTCGTTTTTTCATTTGGATAATATAACTTTAACATTGTTAAACGATATTTTTTAATTCGAAATGCATCGAGTTTAAAAATTCGAATTTACGAAGAATACTTATCTTATGATAGCAATACAGAGTCTTATTCGCTGTAAGTAAGAGAAGATGCAGCCACACAATTTATATTTAATCCCAACACGAATATATATACGAACGAACTTAAAATTTAAAACGAAGATAGTATCGAGCAGTATACTTTTTCTCGAGATTTAAATGAAATTCTAAACTTCGTAAGAAATCTATGTAATATAAAAATTATAACGTGAAAAAAAATGTACGCACTTTAATGCAATTTACACGATTTAATTAATGTATACTTATTTCTGACTGGCACGCCTAAATATTATTTTCCTTCTATTCGTCGATCCTTCGCCAGGTCATACACCTCGAAACGAACAAAAAGAACTCGACAGGTCCTCTCGACTCGACTTGCTTTTTACTCTTGAGCATCGCGTATCGAAAGATGGCCTTGTCCATATCGTGATTTACCTAGCCGATAAATAAAAGGCACGAAGAAAGCGATTACACTTACGTTAATAAGCATCGCGCTGCGAAACATTCTTATTACGTGCGATGATCGCAGAATCATCGTTTTTAGAGTGGCTTCTGTCCCCGCCCGCATCGTCTACTTGACCTCGACAAACAGCTCCTGCTCCACCAGTATTTCCTTCTTCGCGCTACGATCTGTAACCTCCAATTGTTTCGGCGTCGCGTCTAACGTGCATCGATCAAAAGGATACGCTTAATTCATCTTTTTTCTCATTTGGATTCTTCTTTTAGCACATTGAAAAATCCTTTGTAATCAGTCCTTTTTTTCAGATTCCTGTAGTCATAAAAATTATGTACTTGGAGATCGAACGATCAGGCACAATATCTATTACATTTCGACGCTAACAATTTTGGATATTAAAACGATGTAAAATATAAGCGATGTAAAACTAATGTCAAAAATCACAAAAATGACCATTCAATGGGACAAAATTTGATAAATAAGGAATAAAGTTAAAAACTAAATTTGCATATGATTTTATAGAAGATTTTTCGTTTTTAACATTGTGTAAACTTCAAATTATTAAATACGAATTATCAATTTTGTAAATTTAAGATTGATAAAATATATTATATAATATATAGAATACCTATATATTTGACGAGAGCTTTTCAATGCATCACTCAATTAATACCAGCTGACTATCTACTTCGATTTGTTCCTCGACTTTGATCGCATACTTTTCCATCGATAAATGAAAGCGTCGATCTACTTTAAAAAATCTAATAACATAAACATTTAATACACACAACGTAACATGCTTAGCATTTTGGCAACGATATATTACGGAATTATTAACCGATTATTTTATGTACAATAAATAATAGTATAAAATTCATTGATATAAATTATTAATTCATGCACTTACCGTCATGACACAACGACGAGTACTTCGTATCCCTTATATCATACGAAATACGTTTTGTTAATAATCATTATAAATACTGAGAATATAAAACGAAATTAACAAGCGTTGCATATATTACAGTGGGTTTCGTGATAAATATTTTTTTCAATTAATAAAGATTAGTAAAGATTAATAATAGGTCGGGCAACAGGTCGGTGAAAAACAAAGTGAGGAGCAGAGTTTCGATGAAGGCTGACATACAGGTGGCGGAATTTCAGATGGACAAGGTGACGGTGAAGGACAGGATGAAACGCATGGAATTTCTTGTACTCTTGGCGGCAACACTATTTTCGTCTCCACAGGTGAAGTTGGTTTTGGACACTTGCTAAAATTACAAAATCAAACGATACTTTAACCAATTATCAATCACAATATTAATCAAAATAAAAATCTATTTAATGTTTACGTTAATAAAAATGGTGCTCGTTAAGGATATAAATGCAAAGAAAAATTTGAGTTAAAATAAAGTCTAGTCCTAAAATAAATCGATGTTGATCGATATACTATATATAGCGAATAAATACGAATACTGAAACATTTGATAAAGTTCCTTAAAAATATCGTACCAGCTATCAATAGCACATATAAGATATTTCAGTTCCTCCATATGGTTCCAGCATGGCTTTTGTCTTTTACACGACATTTTATTGATATTTTTACAAAAATAATTTCGTTGAGGAATATTGACATAAATTTAGAGTCCAAAAGATAGCGCGATTTAAATGATTTAGATCCTGAAGGAAGCAGCTAATAGTTTAGTAGTTACTAAATATCGCATAACTTCACATTCGACATATTCGTCCAGCGAGATGTTCGTATAAAATCAAAACGAACAAATGAAGAGCAGGACGAATACTAAGCGAATGTATAAATTATACTGTAAATCTTTTCCAAAGACATTCAATATAATAAATGTTTAAAAGTTTTCTTCCCATGGCACATCTTGATCCACCGATTCTTCACCCTTTAAATAATTATAAACGAAAACAAATAATTACAACAAATTACAAACAAAGCGAATTCGAATTTGTTTAAGCGAACCTCTAATACATATTGTATAGTCAATAAATAAAATATTTGTTTGAAGCAACAAATGCGTTATATAGAATGATAAAGGTATTTAATAAAGATAGAATGAATATGACAAATAAGTGCTTATAAACTTCTCATCGTTCTTATCGGATAGTTTACCATCGTATTTCTTAGCTATTTGTCGTCCGTTTCTAACTAAACTACCGTCGTGCTTCTTTGCATCATTCCTCACTTCCACATTTGTATATAATTATAAATCTATCAAAACGTTAACACGAAATATGTACTTCTGTGCAATGCTTAATTTATTACATACTTCGAAGTCAATACAAATGTCATTTAAAAATATTGAATTGTCAACTCACGAACTCTGTGATAAATACCTTACTAAAAAACGCATTTTAAATTAAATCATATATAATTCCAAACGATTATAAAAATTCCTGAAATTTTGTGATTAAATACAATTCCATGTATTCCTTCTCTAATTTTGAACTTTGACTTGACTCCAGTATTAGAGATATCTGAAAAATATTTTTTTGAATTTAAATACTTAAATACTTTTTAAAATTAAATACGCGAAAAATTATATACAAATGTATATAATACGAACCAAGAATTTGTTTATTTTAGTAAAATATAATTTGTATAATTTTAAAAGTATACCGGAATTTTAATTACATACGATATATATTAATCTATGTAAACACGACTAATCGATAATTACGAACGATATGCAATTATTTTGATACTTTTGTTATGAAAAATGGTGCTTTTAATTATTTTCCCTATTTGGTTTGTACATTTTATTCAAATATAAAAAAAGCTTCTATAAGAAAAATTAACTTACTGGACGCTCGATAATACATTGGCCTATTAAAATGATTTCTTCAGGAAACAAGGGAACTTATCAGAGATTAATGCTACAAATCGCATCGATTTTACCAGAAAAATTTCGTCCCATATTTTTACATCCTGCAGGTAAAAAACGTTTGAAAAAGAAACAACATTGACAGCATTTCCATCGAATTCGCTAATCAACGAACTTTTCTTTAATCCGTATTTACGTGCTTGAATAACTATAAAAACCACAAATAGAAAAAAAATACACGCAAAAGTAAAAATTTTAATTGTTTAGAATGTACAATAATTTAAAATAATTCGTCAAGAGAAATAATAAGAATACATAAAAGTAAATATTTTCAACGTAATCTTTGAAAAATATTGAAAATAATATAATAAATGCCTTCTATCGTTTAATATCACACGTCACGCTTCCTATATTTCGTTATATTTTCTACCTATAACTATCAATTTCCATTCTTCAGGACCAACTACTGTATTTTTCTGGGCACCAACGTTCAAGTGGGGTTTAGTAGCAGCAGGTATAGGAGATATCAATCGACCTGCAGATACGATTTCTCTTACTCAAACTGCCAGTCTTATGGTAACAGGTGCTATATGGTCTAGGTAATGAAAACGTAACAGACCATTTACTTGATATTTTATATTTGAAATAAGAAACTATATTTTTTAATTTTGTTCATTAGGTATTCACTGGTAATCAAACCCAAGAACTATAATCTATTCAGCGTAAATGCATTCACAAGTAGTACAGGCGCATACAACTTTATCAGAGGCGCATCATATCAATGGAAACAAATATCAAAAAACTAATAAATTAATTCATGAATAAAGTATACAAAAAATTAAAATGGCAATTTACTATTTATTTCGTAAGACTATTTTACAGTAATACTGACTATTCGAATATCATCGTAAGGTTTATCCGTCTTCGGATTAGTCTTCACTTGGCTAATATTTTGTACAACTTCCATTCCTCTAACCACTCTACCGAATACCGTGTGCTTATTATCTAACCATGGCTGTGGACAAAATAAAACGATATAGTACACAATGTAGTTATTATTAGTAAATTCCCTAAACCTAATTCCTGTTAAACTTACCGTAGGTGTCAACGTGATAAAAAATTGACTACCGTTTGTGTTTGGTCCTGCATTAGCCATACTTAAAGTATAAGGCCTATCGTGTTTTAAATGCGATTTGAATTCATCTTCAAAATCGCCACCCCATATACTTTCTCCACCTGTTCCAGTGCCGCTAGGATCACCCGTTTGTATCATGAATCCTTTAATCACTCTGTGAAATATGTGCCCATTGTAATAACTATTCTTTGAGTGAACGCAGAAATTTTCTACGGTCTTTGGAACATCTTTTCCAAAAAGATTTATATGAATGTCACCAAGAGCGGTATGAACAATAGCAGTATCATAAATCTTTTGCATATTAGTCGCTTCTGTAGAAGAAATAATGTCTTCTTTGGATGGCTTCTCGTTAAAAACATCTCGATCGCATTCCTGACTCTTCGTGTCCTCCGGCTCGCGCCTTGTAAACATATAAAACCTATTTTTTTTATGAGCTGTGCAGAAAAGAGTAGGATCTGGGCGATTCATTTCTATCGTAGGATTTTCAGAAGCCTCCATCTCGACGGTGACGGCAGCTGCATTTTTTCTAGCTTTTCCCTAAAATATCTATAATCACAAAAACGTAACAAAACACAACAAATATGTTAAAATATTATACCTGAAATAGTGCAAGCTGCAGGGGGCGTATATTCTCAGGTTTCCCCATAATTTTGATACATCTATTCGTATATAAATTAACGAGTTTAACACCTAGCATTGTACTGTACAATATCATATAACCAGATTCATCGAAAACAATATTTCCCAAATTTGTTTCAGTTTTATCCAACTCTCTTTCAACGGCCATTCTGTAACGTTATTAATTAATTAACTGAAAAGCGAAGTACTATTTTTCCAAGTAAAACTATTATTCATATCGTATTCCAAACTCTATTAGTTCGCAAATACGAGTACGACGTAATCTTCGCAATTTCAAGAACATAACAAATTTCCTACGACCGCATCTAAAAATATTGCATAGAGAAATAATTGGATACCTTCGACCAAATTCCATGTTCGGCAATTGTTGCGTACATTGTTGCAGTTCTGTAAATCTTTGAAGTGTCTCGTCGAAAACTCTATACAATTTCCCTGTGTGAAAGTTAAAAACTCTCACTTTTCTATCTCCACTGAGAGAAGCAAACCTTTTACCATCGGAGGATATCGCCAGGCCACAGGGATAGGTTTTATTCTTCGCGAATTCATACAAATCTGTGTCTAATTTAGAAACAAATTTTACACACTTTGGAAAATTATACTCTGTCTTTGGACCCGTCCAGTACTCCAAAATACCAGCTTTGTCAACGGATATACAGGTGTCGTACACTGGATTATACTGTAAAAAAAATTATTGCGTAAGAAAAACAATTAAGTCGATAAATTAATAAAGAACGAAAAAGTAGACATCAATTTTACTTTCATAATAACTACTGGCTTGGTATGCATTCTCTCAAAAATGTGTAACGGTTTATCAATGCCTTGCGCATCGTAAACGTATATTCTATTCGTATCTTGCGCAGATACTGCAATAGCAGCAGTCGCATCTCCAGCTGAATAAACCCACTCGGCACAAAGAGGGACAAAATCCAATTTCATCATGTTTACCATATCTGTCATAAGAGAAGCTTTGTATAAAATCGAGTTTAAAGATGAAACATTACGAAGGTGTACTTACCGAAGTTAATGACATCGAAGACCTTCATAGATTTATCTAAACTGACGGTACATGCATGAATGCCATTACAACTGGCTGCCATGGATTGTATGGCCATCAAGTGAGCTCTGAAATGTTTGACGAACTCTATCAGTTCCTCTTGCTTCTTCCAAAACTTAACGTGTCCATCGCAACTAGCCGTGATCACAAAATTTGATCTGTAAAGACACCAAAAAAGAACGGATACATAAACGACAATTTCCTGCTGAAAGAAGAAACATCGATCGTAATACAGAATACTAACTTTGTTACCACAATATGAGTTATTATATCTCTGTGCATATACGATTTTTCGTAACACTCGCAGCATGGTAAATTATCTATGTATACCTGTTCGTACTCCAAAACTAAAAAGACGAAATTTATGCGAATAGAACGATGAAAGGCGACAGTTTCGAAAGAAACTCGTATGAACGAATAGTGAAAAGCGATCAAGAATGCGACTTTGTATCTTCATTTACGAACGATCGATCTTTATTAGCGATTAATTACAAGTACGAGAAAACGATTAGAAAAAAGGACTCGGAGGATTTATTAAGAAAACTAAAATCAAAAATTAACGATGAAAAAGTGAAGCTGAAGAAAAAATCGTTTTTTCATCCTATTAATTCGACTCAAATCTCAAAACGCAGTCTGAAACACAGTCTTAGGAATAAACCTTTTTGCTTTTTATGCGGCGCCGCTTCCGTGAGCGTAGGTCCGATCCAATCATCTTCCGCGTCACTCTCGTTGCATTCTCTTTTATTGCTCGACATTAGAACTTCTCGAGAGGGACAAGGAACACCTAACCTCTTCCACTCCGAAATGTCTCCTGTTGCGCATGCATCGTTTTGACAACGAGGCACTGCTAGCGTCATTATCGGCAGAACGACGAACTACGCGTCCGTGCGTGACGAAGCGATCGATGGAACGACCCTAAAGCGCGTTTCACAATGCGCGACAGACTTCATCCGTTTTAATTCGATTATTCATCGACCATTTCTAGAATCGCGTGACAACGGAAGAATTACTTTAAATTGACTGTATATTAGATTAAAACGGACAATGAGCTAGGTTAAGGCTGTAGTTATTTTTGTACGAAGTAGAACACTAGTGTATATACATATATACAGCTATAATATACAGCTATTGTAAATCCTCTGTATTATATATGATGGGCTTCTAAGCGAGCTCAGGACTCATAATTAAAAGAAAACAAAAATAATGGAGAAGTAATGATTTAAAAAATAATTCAAAGAACGATGTAAAAAAGGGAAATCACGCCGACGAATTCAAGGAAACGATCGAATCGAATTAGAAGACAAATGTGCCGAGTAATTGTCGCGCATATCCAGCAAGAAAGCAGCCTGGGATTGGTCAAAAGGCACGCAACGTAACTGCGTATCGCTTGACCAATGAATGATTTTCTCGATTCACGATATAACGATAGAAAACCTCGTTCCTGCAACAACGACGTAATTAACACAGAGCTTTTTAAAGCGTTGCTTCAACGATTCACAGATGTCGTCGTCTCGCTTAATCGAACTATCGCATGCTAAAAAAAAGTGTCGATTTGAAAACGTAGTTAAAAAGGAAGAAATTGCGCTATAGAATTCCCAAAAACTTAAAATCGAATCGGAAGCTGACGATGCGTGTACGGCTAATGATCCTCGAGATCGATGCCGAGAAATTTAATAAATAAATTCATGCACGTGTACCCAAACGATCGCCGCTATTCGATCGATGAACTATTGGAACCGATTATCGGGGCAAAATTTTTAAAAAATTTTCTCCGGTTCCAACGCTAATAGTATCCGTGCATCACCGACACGATCGATGGTGGGTTCGTTAAAGCGCGGCATCGCAACGTACGACGGATGTCGTCGTCTCGCTTCATCGAGCAACCGCGTGATATCAAAAACGTAATGGTTTAAAGAACGACTTGACAAAGAAGAAATCTTATCGGTAAAGCCGAGGAAATGCCCAATACGATCCCTCGTAATGAAAGATATTAGTAGGCGTGCATGGGCACGCGTACTACATGATCGCTTCGTGAGAACCCGGCCAAACTAAGTCGCGTCGAGCTGCACGGATTCGACGTTAGTCACGTAAGAAAGCGAGCTCTAATTGGTCGGCAGACGGTATCCAACGTAACCGCACCGCCGTTTAACCAATCGACGCCACGAGTCATCATCAGTTAAACAATTTTCTCGAGTTCTCGTCGCTTTAGACGAGCAAAATCTTTCACAGCGTACCTTCCTATAAAATTGTCACGATTAATCGTTAAGAAAAAAGCTGAAACTCCTTTCCATAGGAGGTCGGCCCCGGAAAGGAAGTGGTAGATTTCGGACTCTGAATTGAGCTCGAAGTCTCCAACGACAGACCTTGGTGGCCCGGAGGGGTAACGGGGGCAGTGGTGGCGTTCATTGTCGCAACGGGAGTTTGGCGGGCAGCGCAACGGCGATTGGCCGGTCTTCCTTCCCGTAGTCAATGGTCGCCGCAGCCGTCCGGTCGAGTATCGGTTCAAGTTTTCCCAGGAAAACACTACTTCCCGCGGCCCCATTGTCCCCGACGTGTCGGCATAGCTCGAGAGGAGGAAGGTCGAGTCGCGCGTGTACATCGATAATCATCAGGTGCGGCAAAGGTGAGTCCCTTCAACAACGTCCGATAATTCCGCGGCTAGGAAGACCGACCAAGAAAGAGAGAAAGGGGGAGAGGGAGAGAGTGTGTACGAAACGCTCTCTTTCTCTTCCTATCGCGCGAAGATGCATTCGTTTCATCGCGAAGAAGAAGAATCATCATCCTCCCCAAAGAATTCCGGTCGTAATCGCGTCCTAGTCTTTGGGAAGCCCACACGTGGTCTTCGCCTCTTTGCCTGGCTGGCGCCTGCTCGCGGTTGCTATCATCTTGCGTGTTGGCTTTTGCTGTTTTTCGTTTGTCGTCGCTCTTGCGAGCTCGATCGGTGTGTACCTCGCCAAATCGTCGATTCTGCTAATCGGTTAGCCTCCCGATCAATTAGGTACCTAGCCAAATCATCCTAAACTAGCGAGCCATCCGACCCACTAGTTAGCTTCTTGCCTCTAGGCTCCCTCGCTCCCGGCTAGTTTCTCTTTCGGTTTACAAATTCAAAAGACGCATATTCTCCCGAGGGTTCCCGTTCCCTCGCCATCCCCAATATCCCCGTATCATCGACGATTAAATCGAGCGATTTCGCGCGGCCGATATTTTATCGCGGCGTTGCGGGGAAAAAAGTGCAGTGCGGCGTCACTCTTGGATGCCATCTTCGCGCCGTGGCGTACGTATGTACGATCGTTCGTCCGGCCGTCCGTCCGTCCGTCCGAAGTGGGGGCGAGAGCCACGTTGTATCCGACGAACCATCGTTTTTTTCGGCTTCGTATCCGCCAAAAGGGAAGGAAAGTCTCGAGAAAGGGCCTCCGAATTTCGCACGTACGAGAGTTTTCTTACGGAAAGTATCGTCGTGACGAGTACGACGAGACGATGACTAGGATCGTGATGACGATTCGATTACGATGACGATGACTATGACTACGGCTACGGCTACGACGACAACGACGGTGACGACGACGACGTGATTTCGTTCATCTCGCTCCTACCGAAGCTTCGAT
>JAITYT010000701.1:1671470-1689513 GCA_025433975.1 Liostenogaster flavolineata | reverse complement strand
TTTTTTTTTTCTTGCCTTTTTTGTTCTCGATATTTTCGACACGCCTCGAATCGACGTAAATATTTCGTTAGGTTTGACTATGTCTTTCGTTTCGTAAGTGGAAGGTCGGCTCGGTTTTTTCTACGACGTGTACGCTTCCTCGAGGCGCATACGTACGTGTGATGAAGACGCGTGCACACGCTCACGCGATTCGCGCTTGTGCGCGCCTCACGAATGTCTCTCTGAACCATGTATCGCAAGATGGACTTTTCTTTCTTTCTTTCTTTCTTTCGTTCGTTCCTTTTTCTTTTCGTATCTTTGTTCGAGGATTCGATACAGATCGTAGCTACGAGAGATTTTATTTCTGTACGATGAATGTATGGTATTCTAATGTAAACGATATTAATTTTGTTGTTGTTGAAAAAATGTAATATTTTTGTTTCCTCGCGTGCTTTGAATTACACTTTATGAGAGATTTATTTGATCGTAATCGAAAGCTCGAGTTTGCGGTTAGTGGATGTCGGACGAACGAAATTTAAGGAGAATAATTCGTGTGAACGCGTTGCACGCGCCCGCGCGTGTCCTCTACGGAAAGACAAAATGAAATCTATTAAGTTCGTAACTCGAGAGTAAATGTTACCGATATTGTTTGTTTTCGGTATTTAAGCACTATCTCAATTAAAAATTTGTTATGATTTTAATGTTTTTTTGCGTTTACTGCAAAATAACATTTTTATTATATCCTGAAGGAAACGTACCATTCTTCTTAATTTTGTAAATTTTGTTTTTTGCTGCTCGAATTCTATCAAAAGAACGCTCTGTTTTATTTTATTTTTTTAGAATTGGACTTAATTTACTGGTAATATGATAAATATACTTCGTAATACTATACAGATAATAGTTTATTCGAATATTAGGAATAATTCATAAATTAGTCCTTTTTTGTATGTAACGATATAAGTTTGTATATTTTTGTATGTATAGAAGTAACTCGTTATAACCTATAGAAAACTTTACGAGACATTCATTAATGGATAAAAGAGTCATAATTTCTTCATTATTTGTACGTATTCCTAAAATATATTATGCATTATGGACGCACGAAATGATATATTCACAAAATAAACACATCGAAAATGTAGTGTTACAAATTTTAAACTTTGAATTGTAAAGGTAGAACAATTAAAATTATGCTCTACTTTCCGAAGCAAAGTTTAATCGAATCGAGCTGCTATCGGTTGATCGATTGAAAGTGAAATTTAGATCTTGTACCGTCGTGCGATTAAACTATTACATTTTCTTTAAATTTATTGCAGTTTCATAAAAGATGAGTTCAAGCGCATGTTACAAATGTAACAGAATGGGACACTTCGCAAGAGAGTGCCCGCAAGGTGGTGGAGGTGGTGGAAGAGGAGATCGTGGCCGTGATCGAGACGGTGCATTTGGGCGTGGACGTGAAAAATGCTTCAAATGTAATCAGTTTGGGCATTTTGCACGCGAATGTAAAGAAGATCAAGATCTTTGCTATCGTTGCAGCGGTGTCGGGCACATCGCAAAAGACTGCCAACAAGTAAGTATGACAGATAATATAGTTTCTACAATGTATAATCTTCACATTGTGATAAAACTAAAAAGAACTAATTAATGGAAATTAGATAAAAACTAAGAATATCCAAAATACTCTCTGCCTTGATCTATCTCGATCGTCTGATAATCGAACAAATAAAATTCCACGATAAAATAATGGACACCAAAGTGCTTCTCTAAGAATACATAATTATATTTCCAAAAAAAGGCTTTGGTAGATCGACGAGTAAATATTCAAAACTTTTTTGTTATTTAGCCGCTCTTACGAAACCTAGATATTTTCTACGAAACATGATAATGATAAATAAATTCTACGACTTCTTTTCATTCTTCCATTATGATGCAAAACGTTTGGCAAATGAGTGTGAAGAGCACGATACGAATAATACGATACTTTTCACAGGGACCTGAGATGAGCTGTTACAACTGCAACAAGACCGGTCACATTGCTCGAAGCTGCCCCGAGGGTGGCAATGAATCTGGACGCTTTGCGATGCAAAGTTGCTACAATTGTAATAAGACAGGTCACATCGCTCGTAATTGTACCGAATCTGGAGGAAAGACTTGCTACATGTGCGGCAAGGCAGGCCACATAAGCCGTGAATGCGATCAGGATGACAGGAAGTAGGAGATAACCCGAATCCCTGTCGCTCGCTTAACGATAACGATAAGCCGTTTACCGTCGCGCGCGCCACTACCGGGGATTGTAGCTAGGTAGGGATGTTGCGGACGTATGTCTCATTAACGCGTATCATCGCAAAAAAGACGTGTTTCGCCATAGTCGTTCGGATTTCCATCTCTCCATGCCCAACTCCCGGAGGCCCCTCACCCCTAATCTCCTTCCCTCTGCCCACCGTTGTTCTCTTCGCAAGGGTTTTCTTATGTCTTATGTTTTTATTGCTGTTACACCACACCATACATGCGCGCGCGCGCACAAAATACATTTACACAGACACATTCACATGCGTACACACACTATACAATGTCATAATATTATAAACATTAAATTGAATTAGAGTAGAGACATGAATCCTCTGTCCCTTGACCTTCAAACTCTATCTCGTACACGCATTGTTTTGTGATGCAAGATGTATGGATTTTAGAAACATCGATAAAGTTCGCAAAGGCCGCGTTACATTGTACATTAATCAGCCTAACTGATACTCCCCGGCGGTTCGTATTGAAACACAAATTTTACGAAATGACTGAATCAAAGGACAGTTACTTTGTAATAAAGGAAAGGGATGCAATGACTGTGAGAATTACAGCAAGGTAAAAATATGTTCCTTTCTCACATCCACGCATCTTGTATCCGGTCCTCCCTCTCGAACTCTCTCTAGCCGATTCAAGTTAATAAAATTTCAGAAATAATGGGAAAGGAAAGAAGTGCGTGAACAGTTGGCCCCGAATGCATATAAATAAAATTTAGTAACGCTAATTTGTAATGTGTAAGGATGTAATAAGGCTTGAAAAAAACAATTATTTTTTCATATATCTATTCGCAAATATTGAAAAAAAGTAACAAAACCATTGTAGAATATTCAGTGTTTACAGGTTTATATACAGTTGCGTCGATTCATTGCATTAGATTTGTCTCAAAGCTGGACAAAGGAGGCACTTTAGCACATCCATCTTCCGGTTGAAAATATCATTAGAGTTAATAAAGTCTTCGAAAGTTACTATCTATATCATGTATGTGTATATATACATATAAACACAGAATTCTATGCAAGTTTGCACATTTTGTATACACGATTATAATTGTTACAATGAGATTCACTGCTGTTCATATCATTACTAATTGTTATAATCTCGTCGAATAAAGCTGCTGTCTTAACCTTATTATATCCTTACATGTTGGTAAAATAATTCGTTACTAGGTGTATGTATATATATATATGCGCATATGTATATACATATATAGATACATATGTGCAGGAGATGCATTTTGTATTGTAAAAAGCTAGGTATACTCTGGTCGTTGCTGGTGATTGATTTCGACGATTCTAATTTTCTACGACTCGAACAAAATTCTTATATTTTTATCTGTAAAAAGGTACGACATTTTTCTTGACATATGCGTAATAATTTGCAAGAGATTTATATATAAATTATATATAACGATTCTTTTCACGCGTTCACAATCATACTTTTACGCATAATTTCTAACGAAACTATACAAATGTGCTGCTAATAAGATTCTAATTGAAAATTTACTCGTTTATTCGGACAAGTATAAAATGAAAAGTTTTTTGAAAAAATGCTATTCATTGATTATTCGTTTCCATAGAAAGTCAATATTTATGTATCGTCAATGTCATTAGGATACGAATTAATTGAATGAAGAAAGATCATTTATGTAAAGTTCCTTGATCGAACGAATATATACAGAGATTTGACTTAATTTAAGGAAGTGCATGCGGACTTTTTGTTCACCGTAGATATTATTCGACATGGACACATCATGCAAATTACAAAACGATTCGCCATTACGATATAATCTCAACGCGAGCTGATGGGTTACGTACCGATCGAATTTTAATACGAATTTTGATCGTACGTTGCATAATGAAAAAACTCAAATCAAAGCAAAAAAGAAACCCCGTAAGATCAACGAAAAGTGACATAATATCGTACGAGTAGTAAACAAATACGTTAAGTGCAACGAAAATATTACCTCTTAAAGAAGAAAGACTCAATCTCATGTTTGACGGTACGTAGAATATTAAAAGCTTTTGGTCGTATATCCAACCTTTACGCGCATGATGTGTACATGAAGAATTAATGGTTTTACCAGCAGCGACGATGTGTATTAATGTTCAGAAGCCAGGCGTGCCTGACTCGGTGGAACAGAAGCGCCTTGTGCGTTATATTACGTAGTACAGGTGTCCTGCAACAATTTTATACACTTAACTGTTCGGGACTTAAACCGATCTCATGTGGTGGTTTCGGTCATAGTACTCAGTGCGCTAGTGCGTCTGACGAGATTTGGAGGATCAAAAATTGTATTTCGCTATCGGACCGCAACTTTTGGTGCTCTCATTGAATATTCACGAACAAATAGACATTTACAAAAGAAATCAGTTTTTCATGAAAACAAAAATGGGAAGATACGAATTTATTACTTGATCTATTTGACGAAGTATAATAAAATAAAGTTAATGATCAGAGTCAAGTTTTTAAGAACCAATGTCAACATACGCTTTAGGTCAAGTTCATTGGCGGCATCAAAGGTTAAAATGTGTGCGATTAGGGCACCTGCGCTTTTGTCTCTGCTACAAGACTTACGTACGAATATTGTAAAGAATACGACTGTTACAGTGTATGAACTAATTGGACCGGCGCACGCCCGGTCACGGCTCGACTTATATTAAACTAATCTATTAATACTTAAAGGAAGAAGATGAAGAGGATGAAGAGGAAACAATGAGCTACAAAGTAATAAAGGATTATGGAGAATTTAAAGTTATGTTTTTAAACTGAATTTTTGAAATAGAATGTGTACGGAGAGGCAAGACCAGATCTTGTTTTTTTTCTGTTCCCTATACATTTCATCTGTTAATTAATCTATTAACACAGACGTATTCATTAATAAGAAAGTGTATAATAGCCTACAATATACTCCGTGTATTATTTATGTTTCATTCGAAAGGAAGGATTATTTACTAAAATAAAATGTAAATGTGTAATTTCTTTAGTTATGGTCCCCTTATATAGAGTTATTCTCATTTATCGTAGACATTGATTAAAAGAGGAGTGCTTTTTTATGAATAAATGATCCAAACAAGGTCTCAATTTTCTGTTCAATGATGCATATACACGTAGAAGTCCTATATCGATAGTTCCAAAAAACTTATTCGTCTTCACATAAAAATAGGTTTCTCGATTAAATTTTCAATGGCTATTTGCGCGATTAATACTCTCAAATTAAATGAAAGTAAAATATACATTAAAACAATATGAACGGGGCATATTAATATTATAAAGTCCAAATTTCTCCACGCATTTGTTTTAACAAATGGAAGCATATTGTACATATGCAAAGTACCAAACATTACAAATTAAACTTGTTACGATAATTATTACACATTTGAATGCAATCAAATGTTATTGTAAAAGATACGAGGATGTAATTTCTCGTAATTTGCAATTTCGTATTCCGCTATTAAGACAAAATAAGAGCATTAACTTTCCTCGCGTGACGCATTAAAAGGTAATTAATCATTTAAATAGTAAAATAAATATTTAATAGAATTATTGTTGGTAACGATGCTAAAGTAATCAAAATAATATAATTTAATTAAAAATATACCGCTTGCTTAGTCGAACATCAGTGACTATTCTGATTCATCTAATTTATTATGTCAATCAATATTAAAGGCTATGTCTTTGTTATACGATCTTAAATATTTACATCTCCATTCAATCTCTTGTAAAAGATTTATTAGAAATCATGCTCTATATCATAAAAATACTATTTATGTTTAAAAATTTGACGTATTATAAGATATACTATTTTCAGGTTATCAAACAAAGTCGTAACGAAAACATCAATATATGTTAAATTTGTTCAACAGGTGTTAAATATATTACGCATTTAATTCGATAAAACCGAAATAGCTAAAACAGTGATATAAAACTTAATAATTTAATGCATTGATGAAAAATGTTTAGTACGAGTATAAAACCTTGAAAAACAAAAGCTCAGTTCATTACGTAGACCGAATAAAATTGATATGTGCGTGAATAGTTTTTAACAAAATATATATTACTGACGCGGTATATGAATTTGTTGACATTTTTATTAGGTTTTTCTTTGCCTATATTTTTTGCATATATTGATTCTAATACTTCATAATCATATTAGTTCTTTCTGGCACAAAACAATTAATCGTAACTGATTACAGTAGTTGATCGGAGATAAATAATTTGTAATTTTGATTTTTTAATAAATTGTGAAAAATAATAAAATCAAAATTCGATCACTCTAATTTTATGACATGCAGATCTTACAATAATTAAGGCATTTTTTAAATATAACTTTGGATGAGTAATATTCTTACATCGATTTAAATATAAAATGATAATGCAGTGAAAATTATTTTTAAAAAATTATCACGTATAAGATGCATATTTAAACTTTTTAGAAAACAGCAATATGATCAGATTCTAATGCATTACATGTGTAATAAAGTACGTCCATTATTAAAATTATATCATAAACAATATTCAGGTATTATAAAATAATAAAAATGTTATAAAATTTCTTTTTTACAAGAATTTATACGATATTTTATCTCCTAAAAATGTTGGGCAATGTAAAACGTAAACATGTTAATTTGAGAAATGAAAAATAATTTTTTTGATTTTTTCTATCAAGGGTAAGACTGAGGTATCATAAAGTTACATAGATTTTAAAAAATATTCGTTACGCATATATTTTTTTAAACTATTGTTTCACAACAATATTATATACAAACATAATGATTAATCATATACAAAAAGTAACCACTACCCTTAAGTTGTACAAAATGTTTAATACAATGGTATTATAATAATAATTTGTCTCGCATAACACACATTTTATTTCATTTTAAAATTTCTTGAGTTAGATATTATTTTTATATCATACACGTACTTAACACAACATACATCAGCATTCATTCTCTTGTAATTGCATATTTTCTAATTCTAAGACAGTCTCTCATTATTAGATCTAGTTTTTGCAAATGATACAATTATAATATTTACAATAATCCTACATACTCGATTGAATCGTAAGATATTTTAACACAATAAAAAGTATTCATTTGCTATTTGAACTTCTGGTATTCTTTTATAGTATACATTTACAATTGTATACACCTTAATTCATTTATGGGTTATTTGAAGTTTAAGCCGAGAAGATGTGTATCAAATTATATTTAATTGGAGTATTACAATACGATTTTGCGATTTGATTTTAGGGTATTGCAGAGAAAATACTGCTTCATATATTATTGTGGTAATTTTTTAAATTATTAACTCGCTATGACTCAATAGTCATATTATTTTAAAATACTTATCAATTTTATTATGTATTCGATATTCTCTTCTAAAATAATAGAACAAAGTTTTAATATTTATACTGTTGTACAATTAGTAAAAATAACTTTTACAAAATTGATTTAAAACGCGTTGTTACCATAAGGGTATAAAGTTAACAAAAAGTTGAAAGAGGACTTTAAAATATAATACATTCCAATAAATAAAATTTGTTTATATTAAATAATAATAAACAAATTATTTCTTTTTATCTACAATACCCTGATATGTAAGATGAGACACGTAAAACTGATTACATTTATAATTGTTATATTTTTTAGAACGAAATTTAATTTTGAGAGAAACGTCATACGTTGCTATTAGTTTTGATTTGGTTTGATTTTAGTTAAAATCGTTGAATAAATTCTATTTTACGAACTTAAATTACTACTTGGTACAAAAATAGCAACACAATGATTTTTAAAAATTAAACAACTCTCGTTTAAAATGATTCATCTTATTTCCAAAAATGAAGCAGTCACAAAAATGATTTAGCTCAAGTGTCTCATCTTACATACCACAATATTAACTACCGCGATATGGCAGTGTTATATTACTATTTTTTACATGATCTTCGAAACTAAACTAATGTTTATCTGAATAATATGTAATATTTGATCATTCTAATATCAAACATAACAAATTAACAGGAAGACATAAATATATCATTTTCGTACTTCCAAACTTGACATTATAAAATATTGAAATATAACGAAGATATTTGAATTAAAGTATTTTTCCAGATGTCCTAATAATGTATAAATAGCTGCACACGAATATAGTAAAAGAAAGAATTTTTCTGCCGACCAGCGGTTGAAAAACTTCATATTCTTGTAATGTTTCTTTGAAATTAGATTGGTATAGGTAGCAATGAAATTAACGTTGCACGTAAATGCAATATTTGCAGTAATGCCTTTATCTCCACTATAAATTCAATTTATTAACCCTTTGTAGATGTCCCCTAGAAACCCTTTGTCCAGATATCACTACTTCAAATAACTATATCGTTTATATAAATACAAAAAAATGTTCGAAACAAAAATTAGTCCTGTGTAGACGAAGATTAACCGAAGATCAGAAATTTTATAGGCAATAGTGTTTGCTTGAATGGAATGGTATTATTTACAGTCGGTGATGTAGCACGTATTCAATAATGTGCTACACAGCTTGATCTTCAGATGATCCTCAGTCAATTTGTCAAAATTTGACAAATAGTTTTCTTATTAAGTCTTTATCTACAAGATCTCCGAAAATATAATCTTAAAATGATTATGAATCATATAGGCCAATTTCACCTCTGAACAAAAATAATTTTTTTTCGAGCATCTTCTTGTATGCTATAAACAAAAGATTATTTGGCGTGATAAAATTTGAAATCCTGTATTCTGCATACACAGATACTTTTCGTCCACGATGATACTCGCTCTACATATGAATTCGACCGAAAAAGGTTAAACAATAAGAAAATAACAATTGAAGATATAAATAAGCATGATTATACAGAAATAAATTCTTCGATAATGAAAAAGTTTGGTTAAAAATTGCACTTCAAACGTGTGATTATGAAAATACCAGATCCTATTGTTACTTACCAATCCCAGTCTTGTTTATGTAATGGAAAATGTTCTTTTCTTATTGATCGATCTAAAATCTTTTCATTATTTACTTATATAATCTAAGTAATACTGTTAGGACAGTATTTTATATTATATTTGTAACGAATAAAGAAACGATCAGTATCATTAAGATCTGGACTCGATTATCACACTTCTGATGATCCTATACGAAGAAAATACTCTTTCTTAAGATCATTCTTCGTCAATGAAATAATATGCATGGCAGGAGTATTTTCAATATGTACATTTATGATAGTAATTATAATTTACAGCACCCTTTTCAAAAAGGTGGACAGTTAACACCAGGATGAAGATACTGACACTTATCTCCCACTCTGCAATAACCGTTTTTAGAAAATTGTCTACACACTGGTGGTTGTTTACCATTTCCTCTCCAACCTCCACCAACGCCTCTCCAGCCTCCTCTGCCAGGTCCTCCACCTCCTCTATACCAACCAGGGCCAGGAGGGCCACCTCTACCTCTAGCATGCATCGGACCACCACCTCTCGGACCTTGAAAGTTTGGACCTGGACCAAACATAGGTCCTGGTGGTCCTTGAAAGTTATTTGGATTTATGTTATTAAAACCCATATCTTCTGGACCCATCATACCATAGCCATCTTGTTGTTGGTTGTACATAGGAGGAGGGCCCATCATTCCGGGTGGTACCATTGGACTACCATCCATCCCTTGAGGAAATGCCCCTGGCATATTTGCCATTGGATTCATTCCCACATCAGGCACTACAACTTTACCATCTCCTGTTCTCCAACCACCACCACCAGTAGGTATAGGGACACTCATTTCCGGTGCCATTGGTCCCATATGAGGAGGAGCCATCATTTGTTGTGGTATTTGAGGCATTGGACCCATTGCACCTTGTGGAGGCATAGGAGGCATCATTGGTTGTTGATTATGTGGAAAAGTTGGATAATGAAAATTCGTCAATGTTGGAGTTTGAGCAGGTAATTGTGGTTTTGGTTCTGGCCATGCAATTGACGTAAAATCTTTTTCACTTTCCTTATTTCCTGTAAGATCATCCAAAGGAATGATTTTGGGATCAGTCATGATGTGATGACGTTCTTCGTCTGGTTCTGCTGCAGAATCTGGTATCCTAAGAGTTAAAAAAAAATTATAATAAGTTGTTTATTATATATAATTATTACGTTTAATTTTTTCATGCACGATGAAGAATATACATACATGCTGCGATTGAAGTAAAGTGCTTGAAGTATTCCTTTTTCGCGCGCATACTGAATATCTTTTTCCCTACTATCTTTTCCAGGTTCAACTAATGGTGGAGGCAAATCAATAGGAATTAAAGGCTTCCATCGTGTTCTTTCTTCCATTAAATCTTCATTACCTAATATTAAAAGAAAATTATTTATTTATAATATTTCAATAAATAATAACGTCATTATAATAACGTAAATTGATTGGAATAGCGAATAGTTTAATTATGTCTAATATAATTTATTAATGTCCTTACTTAATTTCCTAGCCATCTGAAATGCTTCTCTTTCATTTTGCTTCTCCATTTGTTTCATATCAGTAAACGTCTTTGTGACATTCACTCTTTCTGTTTCATCCAACTCGAAGTATCTTATCGATTCTAAATCTGTTTTCCATTTTAATGTCTTTTTAGGGCCCTTACGTTTTTGAAGTAATAACACACTTCTGAGACCATCTACATATCGAATTTCAGGATAAGGACTAACATTATCCTTTTTCAATGAGTCCAAACCTTCAGAAGGTTCTTCTGGAGAGTCAGAAGCCTTGGTATCTTCTGTATCATCTTCAGGCGTCGGTGCTGGAATAAATATCATAGTTATGAACTATGCATGGCCAGAGTTCTTTATGTATACAGATGCTTCGTTTATTTATAATTCATTTATCTGACACAATCAAGGATCAAATAAAATATCGCAGAATTTTCCATAATTTATATATTCCGAAACACACATTCGAATATAGAATTATTATGTTGTATTAACCCTTTCTATAAGGAATATCTATACATTTTACATAACTAAAATGAAATATATGAATAAATAACGTTATGCAGATGAGATGAGATATGTAATCCTATTAATTAAATAATAACCGTGCTTAAATAATTATCACTGTACTTAATATTTTAATTGTCTTTGTTTGTGTAATATGAAATCATCTTTGTGTTCATTGTTCAAATTATTTTCTGAATTTTTTTTTAAATTTCTGTTAACATAAGGTGCTAAAATGTTTTTGTTTAACATATTCCGCGACACGTAAAGGCTCCATGCATATTAATTTTTCAAATTTTTTTAAATCTCACATATCGATATTTGGCAATTATTTTGTCACGGATCATTGCACAATGAGGTTAAATTGGAAAAACGTGGCCAAAATGTTAAAGATCTTAGATTTCAACGAACATTGGCATACAACTGCTTTCAAGGTTATTGATTACAAATCGAAAATTAAACTTTGTATTCTGTACCTTCTATAACCTTCGAATATTAATTTTATAAATGTACTGTACTTTTTTACATTGATGTCCCGCATTTTATTTAGTGCAATTTTGTCTTTGAATTCGCACTCGGCGATATTGAAAACAGTAGTATACTAATTATATATATATGTATGTATTACAATTTTTTTTACATTAGTTTCCAGGCATATTGGATCCATTTTATTTATTGTAACATTGACTTCAAATTTGTACTCTTCGACCTTAAAAGATTTTACGTGAATATTTTATAATTCATTGCTGACTATAGTCAACAATGAATTATCGTGCTTGCAATCACGGGTCATCGCGTGAAAACCGCATCCAAAATTTTTCAAATCTTAATCTTATAATCGATACCTTACAGTAGATAATTCAATATAATGAATAAAACTTACTGTTACTTCCAGTATCATCATCAATCATATCTATCTTGTCTTTTTGATCATCAAACGCATCTTCTTTACTTTTTTTATTCTCTTCTTCTAAATTTTCTTTCTCTTTCTGCTCTTTATCTTCTTCTGTCTCCAAAGTATCTTGATAAAACTATAAGAAAAATATTAATAAAATTGAGATAAATTTTTATATTAATCAAACTTATATTATGATGTGAGTTATATATACATATATATATACATACATATATATAAATTTATTTACACATTTTTTACTACCATTTAACGATTCTTATAAATACCTTAAAATTAGGCTTGACAACAACTGGAGATTTATCATCAACACTCGATGGCGAAGTGGGAGGTGGCGTAATTTCACGATTTTCGATATTAACGATTTCTGATTTTTTTGTTTCCGTTGGCCCATCTTTCGTGATAGATGTTCTACGTTTCCGTTTTCTTGGTTCTTTACTTTTTGTTGATGCCGTGAGAGCATCCATAAACATATCACTTTCCTGTAATACCATTGCTGAAAAAAAAAGAATAAAAAACATTACAATTAATAATTAAAAGTAAAAAATCCATGATATAAAATTTGTAATGGCTGAAAAAATATAATAGAAAAGATTCTGAAAAAATATAAATTTATTTCGTTTCTGCATCTGTTTCATCAGGATCGCATATTTGTATGCCGAAAAAAGGCTATAAATTGAAAAATAAATGTATAAAATAAAATAATATCAGTCTATGTAATATAATCTACCCTCAAAGTATGAACCTGAAATGAAAATATTAATTAGATTGAAGATTTTACACCAGTAAACTGAGGTACTGTACGAGATATACTGTATATGTGTAACATATATATTGTGTACAATATATTTTATATTTTCATGCTTATACAAAAATGTACGTTCTTATTTTTCGGAGACGGTTTCCCCGCTGTTGACGTCGAAAAACAATAATAGAATGATCCTTCTGAAAGAAAAGTAATAAAATTAGTAAACCAATATTCATAAAAAACTATGAGCTAAAAAATACATAGTAATCAAGGTTTTATTCCCCAACGCAGCGATCTGAAACATAAAATTATTTACATTAATCAATTATATTCTAAAACACGAATAAGTTATTATAGTACATTATGCGCAGGCACACATATAATGTATATGTAGTTTCACTACATACATAAAATATATTAAAATATATCTAAGTAAATGATTTTCCAAAATATTTTTTCATTATTTATATCATATACGAATTATTTATATTCTTGGAGAAAATAATACTAAATGAAAGAATTTATAAAGATATTTTTTACTGTATAAATAATATGTAAAATTTAGTTTAATTATATATTTTATCGCGTTAAATAGTTAAAAATAAAAAAATAATTTAATTAATAAATTTAAAAATGATATAATTTTCATCTGCAATTAATATCTTATAATTTTTTTAAAATGATTAATTTCTTTAGGATTATCTCCTATATGGAAAAAAGCTATCTTGATAAAATTAATGAAAAGTAATCGTCTGTACTTCATATAATTCCGTTATAATGTAATCACATATATAATATATAGAGATTTCTCATATCTTTGAGAAAAATATAAATAATATATAAATGTCTACATAAATATATTTGTATGCATTTACATGATGACACGCGTGCGCGCACACAACGCACGCGCGCACGCGGAAACATATATACAGAAATAACTTTACTCTAGCTCTAGATAAATTATATGCAATGAAATACTATAAAACATTATATATGTTAAAATGGATGCAATGATGTATATCAAATTTATCTAAAGTTTATACATATACGTATATTGTATGTTTATATTTTTAATAGTTACTGTATTTATAGATGCTTACGTACAAAAGCCAGCATATTAGCGCGCAATCACGCTTTACTCATTTTAATACGAAACAAATATTTTCAAATTTAATTTAATTTTATGATTCTAATATTATGTGCATATTCTAATAAATTATTAATTAAATTTAAATATACGTACAAAAAATCGCGATAATATCGAATATATACGAATACGTAAGAGTATATATACACATATATAAAAATTATAATTATTTGAGCACAAGTAGATAAATTTTAATTTTACATTAAAAATTATATTTGAAATGTTTACATAGAAGTTCGTTAAATCTACAAACGATAGATATCAACATCTTTTATTCATATATTTTAATTTTTTTATTATAGATAATAATTTACATATATAAACCATATATGTAAATTACGAATCTATGATAAAATTTAATGAATTATTAATTATTATTATTAAACTGCTGAACTACTGATCTATAGCTTATGCACTGACAATATTCTTGAAAATTCATACAATGAAGTATCATTCGAATACTTCATAGCATGTTATTTTAAAAATATTATACGTGACAATAATACAGTAAATATTATTTAATATACGTAAAAATCAACATTCATCGATCATGTTCAATCAACAGAGACATAGATCTCTGTTGTAGTCTAATCGATGTACATTTAAGCCTTCTTAAGTTTAATAGATCGACGATACGTTTAGTAAAGCTTATAATTATTATAAACGTACGTATAAAATTTATACGACTGTTTCGAACTTGCTTGATGAGCTTAAAAACACTGTATGCCGATAAAGATATTCCTTCGTTTAAAAATAATAATATAATTTCAAAATTTGATTAATCCTGCTTTTCAACTGATCTCGCTCTTATAAAAGATATTTTGTACGATTAGAAATTTATTGAAAATTGATAATTTTTGGAAAAAAGATTATACTATCTCTCTTCCGATATGCATTTATATTTTCCATAAAAACTAGAAACCAGCTTTCTCTCGTAAAATATGAAACTGCGATTTAAATGAGATGTATACGTAAATATAAATTAACGAAATCTACCCAGAATTTACTAATCATCTGATTTCTCATTATTACAATGTAAAAGTAAAAACAATCTAATCTCAATAATAATGAAAATATATTAATAACGGAAGTCTAGTAGCTTGATCTCTACTTATTTTGTACCAAAAATGTGATAGAAATACATCATCAAGGAACAAAGATACGGGTATAAACTTCCACTTTTATTATCACAGACAACCGATCGACACATCGACAGTTATTTTTTATCAACATATTTTATCTTTACTACATTTATTAATATGCACTTTGATTTTTAAAGTATTATTTTTAAACAATCATGAATATTACACTAATCCTTTATTCTTCAGAGACAAAAGATAATGTAAATTATATAAAAAAAATATATATATCTCAATATAATAATCAATGACATTCGATTGCATGTAAATGTAACAGAATTTACATATTATTATTATGCGTGATCAAACGATGAAAAGAAAATATTTCAACGCAAGTATATTTAATTACTGTTACTTAAATTTATATAAGATCATCATAATTATAAATTAACTTTATTAAAGTTCTATTCAATACGATTATTAATGAGAAAATAAAGATAAAAAGAGACATTGATCTCTACAATTCGTAAATTAATTATTACAGACATAATTCGTGACATAATGAACAATATAACGTTCTTAAAAACAAGGACTCGTGTTCTTTCAAAATCTCCTATAAGCTGAGTTTATCAAATAAAAAACCAAACCGACTTTTACTATACTTTTCTTTTAATCGATAAGTAAAGCAGGTACGATTACATCGGCTATGCAGTACTGTTTGATAGAACTTCTTATTAAGTATAGTTTACCGTCTTAATATTTTTTATATTCCAACGATTCCTTCATTCATGAATAGGCGATATCGTACAAAAATAAAAAAAGAATTTTTTTATCTGCCAATGCAAAAATATGTAAATACAGCAATGATTTTATTAGAAACGGAATCCTATTGCGAGTCACGTTTTTCGAAATATTTCAGCGCGATCGCAGCCCTTCTATTGTAATAGGAGACGCGCGCGAAGAATCAAATTTAAAAGTATAGACGGATCAACGAGAACGTAAGCCGAAAATCATTTTACAAGAGGCGGAAAAGAATCGTAATCGAACATCAATTAAGCTTACAAAATTCAATATCGTTCAAGGACATCGGTTTGTGCCTCGTTCTAAATATAAAAAAAAAAAAAACTACTCTCCGCTATTCATATCGGTCGATGACAAATTATCGATGCTATTGTGAATTACAACCGATCTTTTTTTTCTTCCGGCCAAGAGGACGACTTATACGCGGTGATCGGATATTTTCATCCATCGATACGTATTTTTCGATCGTTATGCGTGTTACAAAACGTTTACGTTTTAAAACGCGCAAGATGCGCCGACGAGGCTTAGGAAGCGGAAAAGGGGCTTTCTGATAGCGTGGGCCAACGTGCGACGAACGGTTAATACATAGGCGATCTTGTTCCAGCTACGCGCGACTGCTGACGTGCAACGATCGTGCACCGTCGTAAAAACATCGGGCCACTTTCAAACCAACGATGAATCGAGGATAGCGCCGCGCCGTTGCGCAATTCCTTCTGACCTAACTTTGCACCCTTTATGAGCAACGTTATTTTAACTTTAATATCTTTGAAGATGTTAATATCGTTACCGTCTAGGTATATTAGATACGTTGAGACTAGTTTCGACAAAAATGAATTTATAGCCGCACGAATATATGGGCATTCCTTATGACGATGATGACGATATGACGACTACGATATGTCAACGACAAGACATTGAATACTCGCGAAGCATTAAAAAATACTGAATTAAAGGAAATTGAGAAATTTTAATCGATAAGGAGAAAAAGTTTCTGTCGTAATAACGTGATCATATACTATAAGTACAACATAAGAATAATAATTCAGAATGAAAACTCTTGAATGAATTTATAGTTCTCTCCTTTCCTTCGATTTTAAAATAACGCAGAAATAATTACATTGTAATTTATTAACGACCTCTGCTAATCGTGAACGTACAGATTACCGGAAATAAGTAAAACGTAAATATTTTTTTTAATTCATATAATTTGTTTTGTATATCGTTGCTCGTTGCGCGACTTAAAAAGGACACGGAAGTGCGCTCTTGCAAACCTTAACAATCCTCCCAATTCGATTACTCGTGCCTTGTATAAATGTTTGCGAGTTTCAAATTTAACGATACAACATTTTTTAAGAATACGAAGGAAAAATGGAAAATATTTGATTCTAGAATTCTTTTCGTTTCCGCATTTAAAACGAGTGCAGTATTACGAAAACGGAATTCTTTTTTCTCATTCTTTTTCTATATATTCGTATATTTGCTTGTTATCCATTTGTCTGTCTCTTTTTTCTTTTTTCCTCTATATTTACATATTTTTTCTTCCTCTTTTACTCTTTGTTATCCCGATCTTTTGACATCCGCGACCACTATATCAAGGATAGAGGCTTCTTCGCCATGCCGACGTCACCATCAGAAACACACCGGTATCTGTCGTAAATAAGCCCGTTGTACCCAAGGGCCTTCTTGCTTGAGGATGACGGTACACACAGCTTCGTAATTTTATGCTTTTTAGGGGAATGCCACTCATCGCTTAATAAAAAATACTAAACGCTCTATTCTCTTCTTTCATTTCATTCTTTAACACATTTATTCGTACATACACGCTACTCTCTCTTCCTCTCAGTCGCGCGCGCGCGCTCGCTCGCTCATTCACTCATTCACTCTCGTTTTTTCAATATCACGCATCCTCTCTTGCCCATTTGTCCGCATTAAACAAGGAACTCGGGACTACCAGTCCTATACAAATTTCAATTCTCTCTGATGGTCATAACTAGAAAATCCCCGAATAATAATGATGACAATAACAATAGTAATAGTAATAGTGATAGTAGTGATAGTGATAGTGATAGTGATAGTGATAGTAGG
>JAITYT010000701.1:1654740-1671332 GCA_025433975.1 Liostenogaster flavolineata | reverse complement strand
GTAGTAGTAGTAGGTAGTAACAGTAACGGTAGTAGTAATAGTAATAGTAGTAAAACAATGAGAAAAATAAGAAAAATAGATGTAAATAATTTTAACATACATATGTATGTAAAATGTATGTTAAAATTGTACTCTCTCCCTCTCCCTCTCCCTCTATCTGCAATCGTGGATACCCATGAACTGTCGAAGACATTCGAGATGGTGTCATACCGCGATATTATTGCACAAAATAAGTTATCCTTTATTTGACCATATAATTTACTACATTAGGATCTATTATCAAGATTCTTTTGTAAAACAAATATATAATAAAAATATATTTTTCGTGAAATTAATAAATAATATATCAAATATTTTAAAAGTCATTCCTTTAATAATTATCTTATACCTTCGTGAACGTTTAAGGCAAAATATATAAATTCATTGAATTTACTTAAATTTTGTGCATTCTATAAGAGAATCTATAGATAATTTTTTTTGTTTTATTATTGATCTTGTTAATTGTTACAAAAAAATGAATTTAGTACTAATGCGTTTTAAAGTCATTTCATTAACAAACACCATTTCAAAGGTCTTCTAAACTAATGTACCTTCGGTTTATACAATTAATCACCGAGAGGATGGAAATCTGGATGGGCCCACGGTAAGTGTTTGCTTTATCAAGCATTCAATGAGCAAGATATATAGCAGAAACCCAAGAGTTAAGTATTTCCAGATTTCTGATCAATTTATTTAGATGCTTAATAGGGTGTACATGTACAAGGGAAAAGATATGGACAGACAAGAGTTTGTTTGTTGCCTTACCTAGGTAGATTAGTACTATCCGTGATGACTTGCATAGGTGCATTGTTCGTTGACGAACATTATAACACACGCGCCCGAGAATGAAATTGAAAGAACACACATTTATCTAAAATGTCTTTGCTTACGAAGAACTCCACGTATTTTCTTTCGGTTTGTATTGCTCATCGAAATATTTGAACGCATTATTAATTGCACGACACTGTCCTTGCAAATTTATATGTATATAATTTTGTATTAAGACTTTATCGAAGATTACCTGCTGAATCTTCATAATATATGAAATAATTTGATGTCGAGATGATCCTAATTTCTTCGTTCTTCTAACATGGAGTTAAATGTGGTTAAAGCACGAAATCCATTTGATCTAACTCCACGTGAATTGGTTGATAGAAATTTTCTTACATCTTCTACAAAGACTCTAATAATGGTTTTTGGGAAAGTATTATAGAGGGTGGCATTTAAAAACATAAATATGCGATATTCCTGGAAGAATATGTGAGTTAATATAATATAGAAGCAAAAAAACAAAATAGAAAAGTCAATCTGTTAAGAATATTCGTAACAATTAATCTGTATAAAATATTGCGTAAAAAACTGTGTCTGCTCGAATCTTTCCAGAAGGCATCCACCTGCAAACTCAATATTAAAAAGTTAATAATATATAATTTATCGATATGCTGATGTACATAAGCACCTATTCTCTACAATTGCTTTAAAATTTTTATTATTGATCTCTTTTATCAAAAATATGGACACTTATATATATATATATATATGTACATTTGTTATATGATTATATATATATATACTTAGTAAAAAGTATTATGTGATCTAATAATAAGCCTGCAAAATTTAGTAAATTCTTGCCTCATTCGTTATCGCCATGAACCAAAAATTTACGATAAATAAAGTTCAAAATGTGTGTATATATATGTAGAATATGTAATATATTAAAAGTATTTATATTAATATTTTAAATATAAATTATGGGCTTTTTGGATATTATAATAATTTTTATACCAAAAATTCATATTTAACTTGAAAATGTAATTTCTTTTCAATTTATAAATAAGAAGTTACCTTCAAACTATGATATCAAAGTACCAACAATAATTAATGATAAGGCTAATAACTTTGAATGTCAAAAGAATAATCTATAATTTATACATAAGAAAATATAAATTACGATAGCATTAAATTTTGTTTGCTTTAAAATATATTAAATATGACTATAAATATTTTTAGCAACATTAAGTATTAATGGTTTATAAAGTATTCTACGATATAAAATTATACTGGTTATGTTCAAAAGATATTTTGTATATATATAATGTGCTATACAATTTACATTTACTATTACTGCACAATGTAATTAGTTATCATTCGTGTTTTATATAAAAATTTCCAATAATATAATTAATATAGTGTTGTATAATTATCGTAAAAAAAGAATAAAGAAAAAAAGAAGAAAAATTGAAAAAATGATTGTAGATTTAATTACATAAAGAATTAATGTAAATATTATTACTAAAATCACATGAATATTTTTACTGAAGTTACCCAAGTATGTGAAATAAAGGTTTTTATTATTTTTATAATAGAAAATATAAAAATCATTATATAGAGATAGAAAATATTATCCTAATGTAGACTAGGCCTTAGTACATCAGCAAGCTGTTATTCACTTACTTCTAATCAAATTTATAATGTTACTTTTATCCTATAAGATGAATGCATTTTTGAAAAGTTTGACGCACTTAAACCAGTGATTCTGAAAAAAGCGTAATATATTATGTGTCGATCTATACTTACGTTTTGGTTTTGGTGGTATGAGTTTGATGCCTCCTTTCTTTTCATCGCATGGTGGAGTAGTTGGAGAATCTAACGACAGTCTGGCTCTCTTATCCATCGGTGCAAGCGTATCTCTAAGTGGCGAAGGCCTCTTCAAGGTTGGTAATTTTGGAGGAGGTATGATTTTTTTATCAATAACAGCAGTTGGTTTCTTTGCTGATCTCGGTGGTGGAGGCTTAACTTCTTCTTCCAAACCTGTAGACCTGAATTTAGAGTTAAAGGTTTTGACAGTTTTAGGTCTCGTAGCTGAATCCTGAGTGTTCTTCCTACTTTCAATAGAAATTGATATATTCTTCTTTTCAGACACAGTGATAACTTTTTTGGTGTCGATTTTATCTTTATTGTCTCTGGAAGCATTTTGGGCGTCAATTGATTTCTTTAAAGAATCGCCTGGCCTATCCTCTTCCGATTTTTTTTTAGGTATTTTTCCTAATTTCGAACTCAACATTTGTCCCTGAACTTTTTCTAAAGTTGCTTTATCTTTTTCAGCCTGATCTTTCTTAAGCTTTTCCTTTTCCTTTTCCCGTTCTTTCTCTCGTTCTGATTTATTCTTGCTCGTAGAATTATGTTTACTCGAAGAATTAGAGTGATGCTTTTCCTTGTCCTTGGAAGACTTATCTTTGGAACTAGAGCTCTTTGAACTACTACTACTACTACTACTAGATGTCGAGCGATGACTACTAGAACGATGCGATGTAGAACTAGTACGATGTGAGCTTGTGCTATGTTTAGAACTTTTGGATGAAGACATACTATGATGATGACTACCACTTCTTTTATCTGAACCATTAGTACATTTCTTTTCATCTTTTTTGTGTGAGTCCCGATTTTCTTTATCACTAGATTTATTATCACTAGAAACTATATCTTTATTTTCTTTAATGTCTTTAATGTCTTTATTTTTAACATTATTGACTTCTACATCGTTACTGTCTTTAGAACTAATTGTAATTTGTTTCACTGCACTGGGAACTTGATTCGAAATTTCCGGTTGCACTTCTCTGGTAATGTCTTGCCCACTATGCACCTCTTCGCCATCTCCAATCGTCTTTAGCACCTCCGCATCTTCTTTAACAGGAAGGCGTTGATTGTTATCAACAATTTCTCCATTAACTTCGATACTCGTATTGCTTGTAGATAATACACTATTTATATTTGCAGCATCCGTTTCTACTTTTGTAAGAACCTGTTTTCCATCTCGAATTGTTATTTTATATAAAGGAACAGAAGACTGCGAAGACACTACTACATAAGATTGTTTCTTTGTCGATGGTTGGGTTATTTGTTGTTGAATTTGTGTTTGTTGTTTTCCAATAACTTGCAATTGCACTGATTGTCTCTCTTGTAAATGCTGTTGCGAATATTCCTGCGTTTGTTGTTGAACTTGTGTTGTAGAAATTGACGGCGAAGAACCTTGTGTGAACTGTAAATCTTGTATGTGAAGAGTAGCACTTTCTGCATTGTCTGTACATTGTTGAATACCAGAATTAAGAGAATATTGTTGTTGTTGCTGTTGTGTTGATTGAGAAATTAAACTTTGCCCTATAGCTGTATTTGCTTGCACTGGTAATGTCATGATATGCGCAGGTACAGAATTTGGAGCTGCTTCACCCTTCACTATCTTTAACCATTGTTCTACAAGTCTGCTAGCTAATACCCTAACGCCTTGATGACTTCCTTCTTTTGATAAACCTTTGATAAGTTTTGGACAGTTATTGCTCTTCAATCTTTCTATGTCTACTGGACATAATAGCAATAAGTCTAAAAGTTCCTGAATTAATGCCCAATTTTTGGCCAGGATACCATCTGTGAGCCACATGTGAATGAGATTCCATCCTCCAGCACCCATGAATCTGAAGGCAAATATACATACATACGTTTTACATACGCATTCAGCAGCAGTAAAAAAGGCTATTTTATTTCTTATCATTTCTTTGATGTTAAAAGACAATTGGCAAAAATTATAAGTTAAGAAATTTATAAATCTAAAGAAATTCATTAATATGACCAAGTAAAAAAAAATCCAATCAAGGAACCAATGCTATTTTAAAAAAATATTTCTTTGATATTACAAATTACAAAATATTGAATTTAATTACATAATAATCATTATTTGTAAAAACTTATAAAAAGCTTTGAAGTATTTAAAAGTTTATGTTACATTATATAAATGTTAGACTCATATCAGTGAGTACGGGTAACAATTCACAACCGTCCAATGGTTCAGAGTCTTTCCTACTTACTTTTGCATGTATTAAAATTTTTCATACGATTACACCAATAACTAATGTTCATATGTCTCTACATGCGGAACAACAAGTTTTATTTATCAATTATACTATCAATGTATAATGCTAAAATTATTAGAAGATATACTTTTGAAAAGCTATAACTCTAAATTATAAAAAAAATGTTTAACTAATATCATTACTTGCTAATAACAGTGTTGCCTAGGATGGAATTGAAAAGTTAATAAAAGAATATTTTATACTTACTGACTCAGTAAATCGGTGTTGGTGGTTTTCAAAATTTGTATATAAATACATTTAGAAACAAGTTTCTTTGAAAATTTTGTCATTAAATTAGCTAATCTATGTACTTCTTCTTTACTTTTAATACCTCCTGTAGGACCCAGTAAAACACTGAGGCATTTAAGGAGCGATAGTGGATCTATGCGTGGCTGTAAAGAGAAAAGATAATTTAAATTATTTTAATTATCATTATTAAAATGTATCTTTTGCCTTCCCTCTTAAAATAACTATTTTAATTAAACATAATTAAATTAAATGGAATTTACTGTATCTTAAAAATAATATTCAATTTATTGCACTAACAAGTTTGGCACGCGTTAAAGGTTAATGTATGATACTTTAAAGACAATAATAAAATAGTATTATTAAAAAATAAATCAATAGTTCTAAAATGTGTAAAAATTTTCTAAACATTCTGATAAATACGACGGAATCACAAAAACATGAAAGCATTTTTTGTATTGGTATGTTGATTCACTTCTTACATATTTTTTTGTGCAAACGAAACTCTTAATCATCAATAAAAGGTACATATTGGCAAAGGTAGATATTATTAAATAAAACAAAGTCACTATACAGATTGCAAATATTCCTCTATCCACCAAAGATAGTTCCTATACTCTTGGAGACATTCAAAATCTACAATAACACATAAAACAGATTACGTCTTCCACAGATCATTATATGCCAAAATAATTAATTCTATTGTACTTCAAATATAACATTATATAATTCTTCATACTTTTTCAATTAGAATTACAATTTATCAAGCATTGTACAGAATTATTATCAAAGAAAATATATCTATCGAATAATAATTTATCTCAAGAAACAACCTATTTAACATATTAATAATAATTTTATGCAAGATGTAAAACATATAAATTTTACAGGAATCTTGAAACAAATTTGTTGTCAATTTTGTTAAGATTACTTAACTTTTTATGCAATACAACCAATTTACATTATAAATGTTGAAACATGAAACACAAACCTTTTAAATAGAAAACGAATTGTATATTTTAATATAAAGAATTTTCCATGAATGTTTATATTATACAAATATAACTATATCAAATTTCCGTATCTTATTTTTAAAAATAATAAAATGAAATTTGAAATTTCATTACTATTAAATTATAGCATTATGTAATATACTGATATATTTATTTAATAATATGTAGAAAATTATAAAAAATTAGAAATTATCTGTTATCATTGCTAGGAAAGTAACGTAGCTTTCAAACAATTAAACAAATCTCTAAATAAAATCTATTAAAAATATCAATCTCAAAAATAAAAATATTCAAATAAAAATGTATATAAAAAATAAAAAAAATATATAAATCTATAAACGCAAGATACGATTAATTTTAAAATGCAAATAATTCTATCAACAGTGTAATGAATTATTGAATAATTAATACGAACATCGGTACTATACTGGTAAAACTACTAGGTCACATAAATAGAGGTTATTGATCCCTCTGGTTTGCCTTCCCATGATACCTTTCTTTCGTAATATTACCGAATATAGATGGCGCTATTTCTTGCATTGCATAAAATGGTAGATTTATCGATATATAAATTCAATATTACTCACCATTTTGTTGTTACTCCTGAGAATTAACGGATTTTCAACAGTGATCGCAGAATCATGGTGATAATCTGCAATGAAAGAAAAAAAACCATTCCGTTTTACGTAGCCGTTTCAAAGAACGTGCTCCTAACTTGTAAACCGAGTTCTCGTCGCCATTTTGTTGAATATTGATTCGAATTGATAATACGACTAAATTGTCAAACGTTGGAACGTATTCGTTAATTCCAATATATAATAGAAGAATCGTTCCTTTCCAAGGTCACACGTTTAAAATTCTACTCTGAATTAAATCTAGATCTGCCGTAGAATCTTCGTAAAATCGATGCTATTACTCTAAAAGACTTTTGATCTACGAACACGCAAGATGTTTTTGCTCACGAGTAAAAATTCCTGCTAACAAAACTATTTCCTATCGAATCTTCAATATGGAATTTTCCTATTGATCATCCTCAACAAAAAGAAGTTATTCTAAATTTAGAAGATATCAATATTGTACGTTAAAACTGGCAAAAATACAGGTTCAAATAAGTGTCCTCGACAAGCGATGTTCACTCTGTAGTCAACTGGCAAATTTGCTACTGCGCAGTATCGTGCGCATACCCCACCTTCTTTGCTAGCCAATAGGAATTACTATCAGCCTCCTTCATAACCAATGAGCAATCTAACCCCACCCTGTCAACTGATCGTCGTTACGCAGCTTATTCTATTTATAGCACATCGTGAAATGTCCATATTGCTAGATTTTCGAAATTAATAAAAATGTACGTACCTAAAGATACACGTACGTATATATACACGAATCTACATACGTGTATGCTTGCAAGTATGATATTGCACTCGAGCTAACACTTTTTTTCTTTGAATATTTTTTAATACGATCACTTTTCAAAAGTCCCGTAAATAAAATTAATATCTCGTAAGATTTCTTTTGTGAAATTTCGTCTATCAGAATACATCAATAATTAATGTCTACTTAGGTTGACATAAATTATAATTGGTTTTACGCAATGTATTCACTAAATGTATCGAAAACTGTATAGCATAACTGTCTTTTTTTCTTTTCTATTTTCCTCTTTTTTTTTCTTTCTCTCTTTTTCGTAAGAGAATAGCCCCACCCCCTACCTAAAGTCACAAAAATGGACTGCTTGACTTTCTTTTTGGACAATAGACAAGCCACTCACATTTGATTAACAATTAAATCCTTTTTATGGAAAACATATGTTCACAGCAGCGCATAAGAAATTTAATATTTCCTATACACGATAGCGACGTGTCCCTATGACTCGTCAAAATTTGGCAGAACATCAAACGTTTAAGGCTTCAGGAATCCGTATTTATCTTCCTCTTGGTCGATCATCTGGAATTAAAAATTGTTAAAATTTAATTTTAGTTACCTTAAAACGACGATCTTCTAATATTTTGATAATAAAGGCCAAAAATACCGAAACTTTCGTAAAATTACTCTCACCTAACAAGCGTAGCACCCGTTGCTGTGTCCTAGGCGGAAATACGGTATCGTCTTCGAATGATTCAGTATAAGACTCTTGAGTCACATTCAATTTTACAACTTAAAAATAGAATCAATACTCTATCAATGAAAGAACTTTAAATAATGTACTTTGATTTTACTGATATTATTTATAATATTACAAGAACGTTAATGAAAAATAGTTTGTCCTTCAAAAATTTTACTGACTAACGTAGTAGACAGAACTTTCAGCATACATAAAAATTAACTGTTTTCCGTTTGTCACTAATACCAATATAGATATAATATACGAACTATATATACATATATACGTACATATATATTTATTTATCTTAAATCACTTAAAAAATTACTTTATGCATAATTTGTTATTAGATAAAATATTTCTATCTTTCACGATACTCTTTATATTTTTATATTTTGTATTTGGTTTATACATGTGTTAAATATTATATAATGAATTTTATGTGTATATATATATAAATATATATTAACATGATTATGACTGTAAAAATAAAATTTTATAAGCAGTTGAGATTGCTATTGGTAGAAATAAACCATAGACAAAACTGCTTTGATGCTTTTCCAGTACGTGCTCCACAGTATCTAATCTTGATTTTGACGTATAACTATGAGTGTATATTGGAAATAAAATATATGAAATATATTGGATAGAGCACATATTGAAAAGTACCGCTACTTTTCATAATTTAAATTTATTTAGTACACTATTTCTATACATTATTTTTTCGCAGTTACATGTTCATCTTAAGTTCAAGTTTCAAACGAATTTAGAGAAAATATAACCTAAGTGTAATCGAAGAATAAACGTGTGTAGGTTATGTCTTAAGGTGTAACCTTTCATATCGTAGTCGGTTAATAAATCGAAAAAGGAAAGAAGTGGAGTAACATACTTTTATATTATGTAAAAATACAGAATATAAAATATAATATTGATATAAAGCATTCTCCATTGCCTAAATTAGAACAATTAACTATTAAAATATGTCGTTTATTACAAATACATTAAATGTTGTTAGAACATCACTGCAGATAATTTTGAGTAATAAAGTAAGATAAAAATAGATATCAATAATGGCAGATCAACGTTAAGTGTTAAAAATTAATATTATTTTAGGTTGTACCTAGAAGAACTATTTCTTATACATCTACGCACTTTGCGAAAGAAGATGCGAGTAATACTACAAGTGTTGAAGTAAGAGAAATATTAAAAGACAGATCTGTTACGATTCCTGTTGAAACAAGTATCAGATATCTGGAAAGTAATGGTTAGTTATATTTGTTTTTAAAAATGTACGTACAGATTGTAAATACAAATACATGTGCAAATTTTATGCAAATTTGTAGCTTATAAAGAAACATATGGGAATGATCCTGTTTGGAAATTATACAAAAGAAATTTTAAAGGAAGATTTCCTCGTCCAAAGACTAGACGAATGTGTATTGTATGTGTGTTATTATTATCATTGGAATATTACACGATATTACCTACATAATTTTATAATTTTTCAGAGAGGAGACGTAGTGTCTACTGGAAATCCATGTCCGATATGCAGAGATGAATATTTAATACTCGATTATAGAAATACTAAATTATTGAAGCAATTTATTTCGCCTTATACTGGTGAAATACTAAGTTATCAGTAAGTTGTGATCTTAAAAGAACATTTCTTTTTAAACGCAACTAACAAAATTTAACTCTTTGCAGGCAGACTAATATATGTCAAAAGCAGCACAGGAATCTTTTAGTCGCTTTACATAAAGCCAAGGATTGTGGTAATGTAACGTTTGATCTTCCTTTTAGAGTTTACGATTACTCAGAATACAACCCAAATATCAAAACTTAATTTATCTCGTTATTAATAAACATTATACAAATGAGTATGGAAATCGTGGATTGTACATTCGCAATAATAGGAGGTGGTATTGCTGGTGTTTCTTGTGCTAAAGGTTTAAGTTTCCTTGCTCCAGAAGAAAGTACGATTTTAATTACTGCAAGCCCATTGGTTAAGTTAGTAACTAACATTGTTCCGCTTAGCAAAACATTAATGCAATTTGACGTAGAAGAAAGAAATATGGAAACACTGAACAATATTTGTACAACTTTGAAAGTTGAACACGATGTGGTCGTTAAGATAGATACTCTTCATAAACTTATTGAAACTCAAAATGGAAAAATAATAAGATTTCGAAAATTATGCCTCTGCAATGGTGCTAAACCAAAACTTATAGCAGATGACAATTTTGTAATAGGCATTAGAGATACCGAGTCTGTAGCCCAATTTTCACAAAAAATTAAAAATGCTAAAAGAATTATAGTTGTAGGAAATGGAGGCATTGCTACTGAAATTGTGCATGAAATAGATAATGTTGAACTTATTTGGGTAATAAAAGATAAACATATATCTGCAACATTTGTCGATCCTGGAGCAGCAGAGTTTTTTCAAGAAAACATACATAAAACTCATTCACTGAGAACATCTAACTGCGATGAACCAATTAAAAGAATGAGGTACACTATTTCTAATAATCAAAGTGTAGAACCAGGTCCTTCTCTTGGTCCAGATTGGCATCACAATATTGATATAAAAGGAAATATTCCCAATTCTAGACAAATTCTAATAGAATATGAATGTGAAGTAAATAAAATCTTTAGTCAGGATGAGTATACAGAATCTAATGATACTGAAAAATGGCCTGTCTATGTGGAATTGACCAATGGTAAAATCATAGGTTGTGATTTAGTTGTATCGGCAACCGGTGTCCTGCCAAATACGAATTTAAAAGGTTTAGAAAATCTTAAAAAAGAAAAGGATGGAGGATTTATAGTGGATTGGAAATTAGAAACTTCAGAAAAAGACATTTATGCAGCTGGCGATGTATGTACAGCTGGATGGCAATTAACTGACCATTGGTTTCAAATGAGACTTTGGACACAGGCCTATCAGATGGGACGTTATGCATCGAAATCAATGGTTTGCGGTTTAAAAGGAGAGGAATTTTTACAAGACTTTTGTTTTGAACTGTTTACTCATGTTACAATGTTTTTCGGCTATAAAGTAATTTTACTTGGTTTATACAACGGTCAAAATTTAGATGGAAAGTATGAAATATTATTACGAATGACTAAACAGCAAGAATATATAAAACTTGTGTTAAAAAATGGTAAATTGCAAGGAGCTATACTTATTGGGGATACAGGCTTGGAAGAAATGTGTGAGAACTTAATTCTTGATCAGATAGATTTAAGTCCATTTGGAGAAGATATATTAAACCCCGATATCGATATTGAAGATTACTTTGATTAATTATATAGAAATGTGTACAAAAGATTTCGTTTTCTAAATTTATTATAAATTTAAAAAATGTTTACAAATAGATTATAAATAACTGTCTTTGCTGTACATTCTTGTATCTTAACGTTTGTACTTTTATTTCTTAAATAATCTTATAATATATTCTTGTTTAAAAAAAAATAGAACAGGAGACATACACTTACAGTCGTATTGAAACAATTTATCGTTATTTGTATTATATAATTTATATATAAAATATAAACGATACAGGACACATACATAATTTATTTACTTCGTTCAGAATTGCATCTTTGTTAGATAGAACACTTACCATCACAAATGCTCAAATGGTAAAAAATTAATTCAAACAGTAACACATACACAAATAAAATGTAATGGTTTAACATAAAATTTATATTTTTGTGCTTGTCATTGATTAAAAAATAATATTGTAATAATCAAATTCAAAATATGACTGGATATACTTTGTTGCGTTAATTATATTTTACAATATGTATCTAATAATATCTATTATTATTACTATATTACTAATACAGATTAATTGTATAGTATAGTGTTTACTTAGATATTATTTAGTAATTAAACGATGAAAGAGTGTCAAATGCTTCACAAGTAATTATATAAGCACACAAATATGAATTAAAATAAATTTATATATCTATAATAAAAATGATTAGATACTTTTAGTGAATATCACAGCATTACATATAATAAATTTGTTTCATTTATTATTAGCAGTTAAAGCTAATAATGAATTTGAAGCACTATATTTGTCCAACAAATCATTTTATTAAATTAAAAGTAACTAATGTATAGATACATACATTTACATACGTGCACATGCACGTGTGCATTAAGTCAATTCACTTTTGATTTTTTCAGTAAATCTAACATTCTTTTGAGTGTTGGCATGTTTTAAGGAAGAAATAACGTTATTACGTAACGTAGGTTTTATCGGAGTAGTACTTACACCTACATGTGCTTCAGAATCATCATATTTAGAATTCGCTAATCTTTCACTATCTGACTTTTCAATGACAGTAGTATTAATACTGTCGAATAAGTTTGAACTTTCACTTTTACTTTCATTTTTACTTTCATTTTTACTTTCATTTTTACTTTCATTTAAATCTTTTGTTTGTAACATACACTTGATATCAACAATTATATCTTGTATTTTATCTAAAGATTTATCAACTAAGTTACTAAGATCCTGACTTTCATATTGTTGACATAATTTACTTAGAGTTTTTGTTGCAACCCCAATTTGAATAAGACAAGCTTTCATTTCTTCATGTTTCCGAAAAATAGTAGAATCAGAAGTTTGATCTGACATCATAGCTTCATGTATTGATGTATCCAGAGAGAACTGATGCAAACTTTCATTCAAATGTTTCTTAACAGGTGTTATATTTATCGAAATCCGACTACTATTTAATGAATCTTCGAATGTATCGTTGTCTTCAAACGGCTCCCATATTTCGTTTAAATCTTTTAGAACTTTTAATGAGTCTTCGATATCATAATCGCGTAATTGGTGAATCCAATTTAAGAAATCCATTGGTTGCCATGAAGTTTCTAACATACGATCCCTATCACGGACGCGAATTACTGGCTGTAATTTTTTATTAATAACTGTTTGCTGTTGACTAAATTCCTAAAATATAAATAAATATTTTAGATATTAAAAGTATCGATTCATCCTGAAATATTTTTCAACTCTATGAGGTAAAATACGTACATAATTAATGCCTACTTCTTTACACCGTTCAGTTGCTTCTCTAACAAGTATTTGCATCTCATGTAAGCTGATACCACCGGCTTTTATTGCTTCTGCGCTAATTTTCATTTTAAGAGCAGATTCAATATCAGCAGTTTTTTCATTTAAAATACTTTCTAATTCTTGAAGAAAAGTCGTTTTATATGGAGATACATTTACTTCTGTTTTTTCCTGTTGTGTTTTTTTTATCCTATTATTTGTTTCTATTTCGCTAGCAAGTATTTCTTTTTCTAATTCAAGTTCGTGTTTTTTTCTGTTGACTTCTTCTAACGCAAGCTTCTGCTCTTGAAGGGTAGAACCAAGAATTTCAATCTTACGTTCGTATGTTGATTTTTGAGAACCAAGCTGTATTTCAACCTCTCTTTTTGCATTTTCTAATTCCTTGATTGCCTTTTGCTTCGATTCTTCAAGTTCAGCTCTTAATCTGTTTTCAAAGAAAAAATATATTATATAATTTCTAATAATTCTTGCATTCTTTCTTCTTACATTATTATTGACTACATGTGAATTTATTTTAGCATAATTTTGATTTTAGCATCGATTTTGATATTAGCTAAATAACGAATTCGTTAAAAAACGCCACCACCAAGGTAATAATGTAATAATTAATTTAATATTCCATAACATATAACTCACTTCTTTGTATTTCCTATCTTAATAAATCTTTTTGCAATACCTACAATCCTACATATATACTGCTTTTGTTAGGATTACGATACATTAAATTCTAGAAAGTAAAGATGTACACTGAAGTATTTTAAGAAAAACTCTCAAGAACAACCTGTATAAGTCTTTAAAAAAGTACAACTACAGCAGTGGCATTGTAACAAATTTATGTTAGTACTATTATTAAATATGTACACAAAGAGACAACAACGTGAAATTATTTTGGATTTTCTCTTCAAGAAGAATGAATAAACATTGTATATGATTAAATTTAGGAATACTTACGTTTCTTCTTGTACTCTAAGAATTTCTTGATGTGCAAATTCAAAGTCTACTGCTAGCGAAGAAACTTGTTTGTTTTTCACTTCGTCATGTGGATTTGAGACTTTAAAGTAATGATTACCTCCGATAACTAGTCGATCACCATGTTTTAGACGAACCTTGCCTTTTATTATCTAATAAAAACATAAATTTAATTTTATTGGTCTTTAATAAAATGAATATTAAAAATGTGCTATTATTATTACTTCGTTATTACTACCTGGCCATTAATATATGTATCTCCGTCCATCTCAGGTAATAACGAAAGTTTTCCTTTGTTATTCTCTATAGTACTGCCAAAACACAATTTTTATTAATAACAAATAAATAGAAATAATTAAAATATAACACAATGGCATTTTTAATATATCATGTATAGTTATATGGTACAATCAAATTTTATTCACTGATCTTCATGAAAAAGCAAACTAGCAATAAACCCAATTATCACATAAATATAGTCCCATTAACACATTGCAGACCAGTATTTTATTGTTAGCTTTATCCAACGGCCTTAGCATGTTTTCATGAACGTACTTTAAATGTCGAGATACAATATACACATGTAAAAATGCGAATGCAAACTCAAAAATTCTCGTGATTCGTTCGCAATGTGTTAACACTGTGCCACTTTCATTTGAACCATTTTTTGATACAACCAACGAAGTTTGTAAATAATTTAACTAACACACTTAATTAAATCATGCTGTATTCTTCTAGAGAGTTAGAAATTATTTCGGAAGAGAATGTTATCAAATTAATAAAATTTTATAAATCTTTGTACATACAAGATGATCTAAACACAGGGTATGAAACTGCGAGAGCTTAATCTATACGTAAAATGAATAGAAAACGATTTCGAACGTAAGACTCTTAGTCTCGGAAATTTGCTCGTAAGCTACATAGTGAATTCGTGAAATCGGACATTGGTAAAGTTGTAACTTATGTAACCAAAAATCGATGCATTTTAGAAATACTCAGCGGTTCTAAATTCATGCAATAAAAAATATAGTGCTTAGATTATCAAAATAACGAGCAACTTTTGATGAAATTTCAGTGGAAAGAGAAATTTCGCTTAAATGAAATATACACATTATGTAATTAACACCAAAAATGCAGCTGTTGAATGAGAGGAGAGGAATGATAATAGCAACATCATCTTCTTTGAATAATGTCGAGATCCGCAACTAACCAGTGCAACTGCCTAACGAGCGGCCCGTCCAATACGATATCCAACGGTTTCGAAGAAGATCCAGCTTCGTAATTTCTTCCAATGCGCACTAAACCCATAGGAATAAGATACAAAAGCGTACCAGATAACATAGGATCAGCAGCAAGATTTATCAAACATGGCTGTTTATGTTTTTCGCGTAAATCAATTTCGACAGCTATTCCACAACGACGTAAATATTTTAATTCAGAATTTTTCTTTTCTTCTGCCTCTTGTAATTTGTCAAGTCTGGTCCTGCAATTATATATGACTAGCCATTATGCTTCCATTGATTTCAAAATAATATCACACAAGAGAATATTAATATGCTTTACTCGCTTACACATATATGAAATTTGTCTATATGATTATCCTACATTTTTTTCAAATAATTCTATAATTCCACTGACTCTATTTCATCATATTATTGATCACATTTTATCATATAAATTAAGTATAATACGCGTAATGTATAACATTTGTTTTAAATTATGTTTACACAAAGACAATTCAAATTGACACTATATTATGATAATCTTAATTAAACAATATTATTTCTTTGTATTGGTCTTTTACATTAATGTAAGAATGTACTTCTTTGCTGAAGGTAGAAATTAATAATGAATTGTTGAGAATAAATTATAATTATAATGAAAATTATAATGTATGTACAACAATAAAAAAAAAATTAAAATCAGAATTAAATATTATTTCCCTTCTTTAAATTGTATTTACAATATTAAGGATTATTATACGTATCAACTTACTTTTGAGCAGCGACAAGTTGCTCCTCAGTTTTTTTTAATTGGTCTTTCAATCTGTCAATCTCTTCTTGCTTACGCACTATTTCATCGTTGTTTTTGGTTGCTGGTTGTGTTTGGTTTGGTTCTATACAATCGAGAAGTCGACGGGGAAGTACTCCGAGTTGTCTTTCGTATCCTTCGCGAACTCCTCGCAATCGTAAAACTTCTGCTTTCAATTCACTGTGGTAATATAATATAC
>JAITYT010000701.1:1624326-1654650 GCA_025433975.1 Liostenogaster flavolineata | reverse complement strand
AAAAAAAAAAAATAGAATACTACACTCGTTCGTCTTTTTTTAATCTTACAACGTTCAGAACTGTCCTATCATTCTCAATAAAAACTAAATGATTCACATCGTTTAATCTGATTCACATCATTTAAAATCGGCGAAAAATTGTTACACAAATACGATCGATTAAAAAAAATATTAATGGATCGTATCTAACATTACTAATTAATGGAATTAACGAAATCGTGCAATAATTTATTACCGTTCGGATTATATAAGTAATTGTAATTTGAATTCATTGCGATTATTGCTTCTTATATAAAAAAAAACCTATAATTTTATAAAGGCAAGTAACTCGTATAAAATGTAATTATTAATTTCAATAATTACAATAAATATTATCCATCATTATTTTTACGACGTTAAAAATTATTTTTCTCATTTATTTCATTTGTCAGAATGTCTGTTTCTGTAATAATGTATCTTACCGAATCAATTTATCATGTGGGTCTTCATTGATACGAACACGATTAACAATAGCTCTAGCTTGGCATGCATATCTCAAAGTCGCAAGTGTTTCTTCCAAGTGAACGTTAGCCGGTGATACGGTTCCCAACATTGCTGTTTTAGAATTTCCGCCAAGGCTTTCCTGGAAATAAATTTGAAATTAAGTAATTCTCGAATAATTTTTAGGTATATATAAAATTAACTGTTGCTCATTGATTCGTAGAAGACCTCATTCTCATCAGTCTATAAAGCATGAGAGAAATTTTGTTTTAATTCAACTTAACACATTGAGAAGCATTTAGTTTTATTGCTAGCCTTACCCAGTGGCCAAGTATGTTTCTATCAAAATATTTTACGGATTAACAGATCATGTCAAAACAAACAGTAGTTCGAAAATGCATTATTTGGGAGATAAAGGAGGATTTATTATATGTTTGCAACTCGGTTTTTATTTACTACTCAAATTGACAAAGGAGATATTCAATGATTTATTATTAAACAGTTAAACTACATCTTTACAATCCCTACAATCCTAAACAACGAATAAACCAAGTTAAGTACCTTCGTTACTAATGACAATAGACTAATGAAATAAAATAAATTTATACTGCATTCATCAAACCGTATTTTTCGGTATGACAAGAAAAACATGATGACCACGTACTTAAACAATTAAATGAACTCTTGTAACCAAATGTCAAAACTTATTAACGATTCTTTGGAAATAAGTCAAATCGAAACACTGAATCTATCTTACGATTAGATACATCAGTTATTTAATCGAAAACAATTAAAGTTTATAATATATAAGTAAAATCTTTTATTTAGGCAATTATAATAACTTTCAATTAGTTATCTATTTATAAAACGAAAAGATATTTTGAGCTGTTTTAACAAGAAGTTGTGTTTCACGTCTTGTGTCACGTATTTAAGTAGATATGAATTTATTGAATTTGATTTACGCATATCTATTCTCTATCTCACCTAAGCTCTTGTATAACTCAATTGTCTGTTGTCAAAGCAATACCTTAAAGCTTAAGAAAATTTTGCAAAAGCATATATTCAAATCATTTTTCTTCTTTGAAAAATAAGTCTATAAGTAGATCCAAAAGGACCGCGGATAAAATTGCTTCGGGAGACACCCTAAACATCGATAGATTTTACGATAAAAACAAATATTGATCATTCAACAATATAACGTTAAACACATTTTTTCTCCGAATCACTTTTCACTTTAAACTTTTTTTTGAACGTCTATTTTGAAAAGTAATGCTATACTAGTACAATACATTAAGTTAAAGTTGTTGGATATGGATATGGAGGACACGAGGTTAATAATTAGAGGTATATGTAAATAGCCGTGTTATCGAATAATTACCTATATATAACGAGATGATAAGAAAATGAAAAGTAAGGGAACAATAATACGAGTGTTACAAAGTAAGTTTCGAAATTGTAAAAGGCTTTACATTTTTAAGATAACTTTCTTACGTCTCATATATCAACTGCTTTCACAATACTACGCATAGAGCTGAGTCAATAGATTGTTTAAAGAATTTGTTGTCAAAGCGAATATATCTGTCATATCTAGCAACTTCTTATCTAAAGAAGCCCTTGCACTCTCCATATCGTCATATACCCTAACAATTATTGAAGCTGTATTAAGTTTCTTTTCCCAGCATATGGATCTTAAAGAACGGATCCCAGAGTCTAGACTCTCGAGAAAACTGTAAAGACAGACAAGCGCATCTGTTTTTTATCTCTGGCATTCAGATCGCGGAGAACTCCGACATCAGAATTTCATGATATCAGCGGTTCTCGGCACTATCGTATCACGAACCTATGTTCCTTGGTTTCTTTCTAGCGATAAAGGGTGACTTGTTACATCTCCTCTGTTTCTGGTCGTATTTCTTTGAACCGAGGTCTCCTCGGACACGGACAACCTCCTGCTTCGAATACTCCTAACTAATACGAACAGTCTCGTATGCAAATAGTATTGCGTTATAAATACGACCGATACGAGTACGGATCCGAGCAGATACGGTTAACCTACTGATTCGATATACAGTAAGAAAGAACTCGAGAGACTATTCCTTCGATTCAGTTCCTATACTCCGTGAAAGTTAATCACATAAAAAACTATCTATCGAATATTTGGGATATTCTTCAGAAATTATTCAACGTATTATTATAAACTATAAGAATCGACTATTAATTACTTCGAAATCAATATTGCTAGATCTGAGTAAACAGTTCCCAGATTCCGCGGGGGGAAGATTCGTAAGTGACAGCACGTAGACAAAATGTAAGAGTCGCGACATTCCAGAGACTTGAGTTCAATAAACACAACGCGTAGTGAATTGATATTGGATTGGCAAGAAAGTAATTTCGATTTGCAGAAATAGATAGCGTAATCTTTTTTTGAATGACTTTCGTCAGTGCTATAATTATGAGTCATGAAGTTGTCAGAAAGGCGGTAAAAGATCATTGAACAAAATGGAAAATATATAATTGATGTAAGATATAGTAAGTGATCTTATAAATGAGAAGAACTTTCTTTGATTTACACGATATTTATATGTATATTTAAAATAGATTAAATTGGGAATAAGACTATGATAACGAGTTTATAATCACGAACATACATGACTCGTGTAACTTATAGCTAGTATCAAAAAATCGACCAAATCTTAACACAAGTTTAGCAAACTGAACTAAGAACTCTAGATTAACATTCTAGATCATTCTCTCTACGCCGTCTCGCCTCCCTCTTACACTTCTCGAGACGACATCCACGCTCGATCGAACAGGTACCACGCAACACGTTGATATGAAGAATAAAAAAAATAAATTAAAAAAAAAGATATTATATAATTTCAATATTAGGAGAACAAATATAAAATCCATTCCGTTTTTTTTCTATTTTTATTACCCGTAAAAAAGTTAATTACTCGTTAAGTATTATCCCGTAGCGCGAGATATTCATTCTTTTGTATAAGAAAATGAGGTTTATTGTACACTATATTGTTATTTAATAATCGATACAATGTCGTCGAAGGTGAATCGCACAAGGAATTAGTTTACAAAGTGAGACCGATACAAAGAGTGTTAGATCCTAATAGTGACTCGGTCGTGGCTGGAATGAAAAAGATGAAGTTCGAAATAAAAGCATTGCTGTCGCGTGCTCTATCGCGCTGGGTCCTTGCTCGAGTAATGTAAAATGGTCCCAATAATACCAACAATCACACTCGAGATTCCGAGTGCCGTATCGCGTCTGAGAGTCACTCGATCTTTCTCATTTCCAACACACTAAAAAACCCAAATTATTTTCTCGTCAACCCAATAATATCCTCAAAGAACATCGAATATAAACCAGGCTATTCCAGGACTATATATGATAGACTTAATTTCGCCGAATATTTATAACATCATAGCACTCGAATTAAACTCCTGTAAAAACTTCACAGACTAAATAAATCAAGTACTATCATACGACAATTTATTATTTATTTGTTAGACCTTCCCGAACTACTTCTTGGAAATTAGCTTAGAAATTTGTCTAGTTTCAATCGATGATTTGAATCGTATGCTTTGAATCGTATACAGTATGTGCCATAAATATATCAACCTCATAAAATTTATATAATCCGATATTTTGGAAATAAATTACGTCACAATGTCTTTCTTCGTCGTTAAATTATGAAGAGAATCTTTTAAAAAATAATCTTTTGCATAAAATTCAGGAATCTATATACATCTAAATACATTTAAATATCTAAATACATAGATAAATTTCAATCTAGGCATTTACCACGTTAAATTCAATAAAAATCAACCCTTTTTAATTTAAGTTAATTTCGAAATATTTTTTCTCTTGATACGTTACAAATACAAATAATAAAATTGTTATTTTTATGTAAATGAAAAATATCGAATTAGAGAACATTTATCTGCGAAATTTATATAAAAATAGTAAACCTCGAAGAATCATTATTCAATTACGTTGATTATCCGTTACATTATGCGTCATTTCCTCAATTTCGAGAAACGACTGTAATAAAGATGATACTTAAAACGAAAGAGACAATAATATTAACTATATGAGAAATAACGGATAGGTCTCGAGAATATTTAAAGTTATGAACAAAAGAAAAAAAGAAAAAAAAGAAAAACGCAATACTAAAAGCCGCGAATGGCGAGTATATTCGTCATGCGTGAACAGTGATAACCAACTGTTATTTAAATCGAAATACTTCTGAAAACTAAAATGTATTTGTAAATTTTAGACGTTTTAAAATATTTCGAGACAAGAATAAGATACAAACAGCGAACGATAAATTAAAAAATTCGCTTGAAGAAAACTGCATACCGAACGATTCGTAAACTATTTATAAATTTCTACCTGTATTATTACTTAATTTATTTTCTAACGTGTTAGCTATTATTTCAATATTTCCATTTCGTCATTTTTGTTGTCATGACTCGTTGTCAGAGCAATGTTCGAGCATTACGAATCTTTATTGTCTTCGATAAGTAACAGTCATGTATGATGATATAAATAAAATTAAACGATAAAATTATGATAAAAAAAATATTAAAAAAAGAGGGCTATCTTCTTAAAATCCGATTCAATTTGACAATAGCTGTATGTATCCAGTGCTCGACGAGTATACTCGTCACCGTGTCGTTCTTCCGTCACGATTAAGAGGTTAATTGCGCTGCAATAACGCACTGCAACGTAGTAGCCATAAAAGCTCAAAAAATTGTCCTCCTAAGGAGAAGGGTACGCTCCAAGAGACATAAAAGATGAAGGTGAAAAGTTGAGGCTATCGAGACGAGGTGGTAGGGATAGACGCAGCCGAAGGACAAGCAGAGCGATAGGAAGGGAGCCAAAGAGCAGGCAATGGCTGTGATGACGATGGAGGTAGTGGTAACCAGAGGTGGTGGGAACCGGAGGTGAAGGAGGAGGGACGAGGTTCCTGGATAAACTACGTGCCGTAACCACGCTTCGTTAGTTTAAAGCAAGCAACGAGGAAAGTGCAGAGCTGCTCGTCTCATCGGTGAAAACTGCATCGACGAAGAAAACTCTTTCACTCGGGCAACGTTTCAAGACAAGTCAGTGCATTGGGGATTCGACCTGTTGATCAAGAGTTATTTCGGGATTACATCCGGAAAAACTTTCCTTCTCTTAATGTTCACTGAAAAAAGTGAGGTCCACTGTCAGACGGTTAAACAATAAGAAGATTCATACAAGAAGAGCAGAACACGTCGATCGCAAGAACAATTTGGTACGCCTTGTAGCCTGATAGTTCGTTTAGAGAGTGTTAGCAGAGAAAAGCTGATCTTGGCACAAGACGGTCCCCTCCTAACGGTAAACATTCTCGAAGACTATTGCTCGTCCAACGTGATAAAAAAAAAGATAGGATGGATCTCATTTACATACCCGAGGTACTAACGTACGGATCGTTCAGGCACCCGCAATACAGAGACTACGAACAACCATGGAACAAAGATTACTTTAATCACGGTGTGTATTAATTAATTAAGCGATCGTAGTATAGATGATAATTAAGCGGAAGAAAAGTTGACACGACTCGACGTGTTTGATAGTTTCTTCCTGCTTTCTTATTTTTCCTGATTATCTTTTCCCTTATAACTACCTACATCCGCCAAATATATACTTAACAGTTTCCGTCCTTTAGATAACAATTTTTTTGTCTTGCCTTGGATTAGTCCTTGGAATATTTGGCGAGGATGGCTTTGTATTTGTTCGTATTCGACGAGATTTTCTTTTTGATTTTCACGTCCCAATGGTAAACTTCTTTTATTTCTGTTATTGGAGAGAAATTTTTCTCTCTCCTTTTTTTCTTTGCGAGTCAGGTCGGTCTCTATTTTGGTTTATATATCGTGTGTTCGCGGTCGTACCGCATTAGATGTTTGTACGCTGAACGTGCGTCGCGTAATGCTCGTATATTGTGAAATGCGTGTCGCGTATATATATAGCGATAGAAAAACACGAACACGTGCTAAAATAAAACAAAACCAATAAACTTCTCAAAATATCTCTGTACATCAAAATAAGTAAAAAGAAAACAGGTTAAATAAAAAAAAAAATAGCATAACACGAACCTTATTAAAGCGACGATAAAAAAAGTAATAACGAAACGAATCAATTTTACCGCACGTGTGTAGGTGAGAAAATGTAATTTTCAGCGTTCCTTACTTCGTGATAAGCGAAATCTTAAGCATGACAAAAAATAATGAGTGCATGTCGTAATAAGTAAATGAAAAGGTTCGATCTTTTAATTGGCTAATCGTATTGCGAACTTATGCTCACAAACGTCTCATTTATTAATGTGCCGCCGAGATAATCTAATGCGATTGTTCATTGACAAGAAACCGATCGTGCGTCTTTCAACACGTGCATCGATAACATTATAAAAATGGTTCTTACAAATAACACAAGAGAACCTTCTTTCTTCCACAGACGATAAGAACATTTTTCACTCACGATATCTATTTATTTTTGTCGATAGCCGTTCGATTCCTCATTTCTTTCTTTCTTTGACGATGCTTGTCAACCGACAACGACTTATTATCGCATAACAACGCATTAATTTCGAGCCGTTATCGCGAATACAATAAAAATGAAATAAAGGTAAATAATAATAAAGATAATAATAATTAATTGTAGAACGTGAGAAACAATTTAAATGAAAAAAAAGCGCTGGTTAATCGATCCACGTGCGTTTCGCTTGTTTACTAGCTCGCGTCTGACAAACGTAAAAGAGGTCGTCGTTAATTACGACACGGAGCATTGATAGATTCGCATCGTTCCGTCGTTCGATCGAAACCTATCAAAATCAATCGTTTTATAAGACGTACGCGTAAAAGTTTACAATTAAATACGTGTCTATTTTTTATACGTGGCATCATTTGTAACTCGAGATCAGCAGGAAAAATAGACGCGCAGAAAGAAGACGATAACAGGACAAAATGATCTTTTGTCTCGCTTAGCGCGTATCTTTAACTCGCGTGTCTTCGCTCGTGACTAATGTGAAGATACGTAATTAGGATACGATTTTTTTTCGCATTTTAACACATCGCGTACAGGAGTATTTAATGTCTTTCAATAAAATGATTATGCGTAATCAAAAATTATGTTGAATGAAATCTAAATGCAATATCATTTCGAGAATCACAGAGTGTAGATCGAATAGTCACAGAGCAACCAAATAGGACAACAGAATAATATTTAGTACAGTTTTTTTATTTTGTTTTATCCCTGAATATGTCCACGCGTTCAGTGAGAAAATTATTGGAAAACATACAAAATATAAGTGAAGAGCGTTCAGATGCGCGAAATTCTGAGTCTGAAAATGAGCAAATTGAAAATGATGATTTGTCTGATACGGACGATAAAGAAGAAAACGTATTGAATGTCGGTAGAGACAAAATCCTAAGCTTTGTATCAGATTCTGAAAGTGAGAGTGACCAAATGTCCAGAACGGTTGATGGAACCGTTTGGTAACAAATAAAAAAAGGTCCGCCGTAAAAGTACATGAATTTTTTCCAAAGAAAAGGAAACTTTCTAATTGTTGAATCCATAATATGAGTACCATAAATAATAAGGCTTTTTTCAATTGCATAAACTAAAAGTTGAAGTGGAAGTACAGTTCAATAAATATTTATTTTAAATGTTACAATTTTAAAAACTGCATTATTTATAGGACAATTTAATACTAGGATTTGGTTAGATTTACGAGCGTAAATTTATTCATTCTTGAAATCCTATTTCTATCGAAATTGGAATCGACATGATTCTATATTTAAATCGATTTATGATCTTGCTTACAAGAGCCTATCGATGTAAAATTGATTATCCAAGCAAACGATCAGAAGGTGTGTCTCTATATTTAGAAGGAGAGGAGAGGAGGTCGAAACGAGGCTCGAAGTGAACTTCGGATTGGCAAAGGATAGAAAATATGTTTTTACTCGATCCATGTTCCATCTGCGACACACGCTAGCCTACAGACATGCATATTAATATCCACATCGCGCAGAAGGTATGCAGATACGCGTTTCCACGCGAGAACCGAGCGCGACTCTCCTCACCGATTGGAGCGGAGTTTAAATTCTTTTATATTGCGAATAATATCCTATGTAAAAACTGTCGTTAGGTGTTGCATGTTGGTAATCAACGCGACCTTATCGAAATAAGATCATAGTGCATTTTGGTGTAACATAGTTTTCTATAATCATTTTATTAAAAAGCATTTAAATACCTCGGCACGTGGCATGTTAAACAAGTACTGTTTTGCACGCGTCTTTCCGACTTTGGTTTCGGTCCCGCAATAGTCATCGAAGAAAGCGTTGTGGTAAAAGGCGGACGGCGACGTGTGCGTTGAATAACGTTTTCACTCAATTTTCTCGTGAAAATTTCTCCTGGATAAATTAATACTCGGATTTCGACGAATGAGTTCCCATACAAACGACGTTTTGCTTCACGTTAAATACATCGTTGTTGTGGTATTATGAGCTTTCTGTTACGAAAAAATAATCGCGGCTTTCATTTCTCCTCTTTTCTTAATACGTAATTCGCTATCTCTCCTACCTTTCTAATCGTACATTCACCTTTCGCGAAAAATTTCGCGCGTTATTTTAGTTTGTGACAAAAATCATAATGCGACAACAACGACGTATTTTTAACGTGAAGCAGAACGTCGTTTGTATGGAAATTCATTCGTCGAAATCCGAGTATTGATGTGCATTTTGGTTATCGCGTACCGAGGACAACACGGAGGGCAAAACGCGCGTCACGCGAAAAAATCGGATATAAACAAGCTTGTCGGAGCTTTCGAAAAGTTTCACGTGTTCGTCGTTGTTAATTTGCTACTATTACATACAATACAATTAAATAAGGGGAAGAATACTTTGATGAACTATTAGCAAGTAATTACGTGTTAATTCGTTTAGTAAATCTCCGTTCGTTCGTTTGACCGTTTTGATAACTATCTGTACTGCGCATCATCTGTACTGTGATTTATAAATTAAGATAAAAGTCGCTTTGTCCGAAAGGTAATTGCCGTTACCTTATTTTTCTTCTTTCTAATAATGTAACGCCTACAATCGATCGTTCTAAATTCTCGAGTTAAATCTATTTAACCCTTTACCGAAGATTTAATCCATTACTTATATGAGAAAATATCGCGGATTTGTAATCTACAATTGTTCTTTATTTAGAACATGACGTGGCGATGGCTCATATTTCTGGTTATTCTTTAAAATAATTCTTCCGAGCTTTAATTTTCCGAACTGTGTTCAATCCCGTTATCTGTCATTGAAAGAAAAAAGCACCGTTATCGTATAGATGTAAATTTCTGCCGGCATTATTACGTATGCGTGATGAGAGCCGCAATACGCAATAATTCTTTAAGAATTGAACGCACCTTTTTGTTGAATATTTCTTTTTATCGTTTAAACGAAAATGTAACTACACAAATATTGATCTTAGTGTGTTTTAAGAAATATTATTCGCGTGCTTGTAATGGACGCATATATGCGCCCGGCGAAAGGTGGCCTATCAGTGTGGCCTATTTTAAAACTTTGACATTGGTGAATAACTAGTATATATTGAAAATAAAAAATGTTAAAATTCGTTTTGGAATAAACAAAGTAATAGTAATTGGATTGTGTACTATATTATAATATTAGTACGTCGCTGACGAGACCCATACTGTGCAAAAAAGTTTTCAGTCCCCAGCGATCGCATCTGCAGACCGCATACCGTTCACGGAAAACGCTTCAACTTAGAACAGTTCATAGTCAAAGAGTTAAACGTTCCTAATAATGTACAATCTTCGTTCCTCGCTCAGTCCAATCGCGCTTATCACTTTTTCGTCAAAGAATTAAACCGCACTACAACACTAATAATTATTTAAATTATTAAGAAATGTTCGAAATAAAATTCAATGCATATAAGAAGCCTCTTATGTTGTATTATTATACACCGTATATTGTAATACACGGTGTATAATACCGTACACAGTATATTGTAATATTATATTATATTATATTATAGATATGCAAAATCGCAAACAATAGTTTTTTGTAGATGGAATGATCTCATTTTGTATTTACCATCAGAAAACTAATATCAAGGAACTCAAATGATATGCCCCAATAACCTTGACCTTCATCAGATTACCTCGAGCTAAAAAGTTTGCAAATATTTAAGAAGTTTACGAAGCTACAAAGAAAATGTTTCACATGAAAAAAATGTCCGATAACAATGTAAATAAATCGGGATGGTTATCAAAATATACAGGCTAACTTTGTCTCTGAAAGAAAACAATTTTTTCCTCTAATGTTTTTTTTTATATCTTTGGAAACAAAAATGTTAATCGAGGTAGTAAAACTTAGATAAAACATCCTATAAATGCATCCACATACATGTATATGTATATATATAAGATAAGATATCTTGTTGTTATGTCAATGAACAAAATAATCAAACATTCAAAACAATCTAAATTCGAATTTTAATTTGAGTTTTTATCTAAAGTAGAATAAAACGTGTACACGAATTCATATTACTAAAAAATTGCGACGATATCCTTATTTTTATCCATTATTATAGATAAAAATAAATATATATATATATATCATAAAATATTAAAAAATTTAAACTAACAAAGTATCGCACAGCATCGTTCATCAAAAATAATTCCATAAAATTATTTTTCAATAGTAACTTGACTATTCGCAGTGAAATGTTAGTAAATGAAATGTATGTAATGTTAATCAATTTACCATTTTATTATTATTACTATAAGAAATTAAAGAAATACGATTGATCACCGTCATTTATCAACATCTATTATCGTTTCTTAAGAAATTGTTAGAAGATAACGATTGCAATAGAATAAATTCTTTCTTTTTTTCGTATTAATGCAGAAATGAGTTCGTAATTCGAGTACATAGATGTTTGATCCATTCGTACTTATACGTGCTATATTTTCATCGATTCAATCTTTTTATCAATTTCCGTTTTTATTAGATTATTATGTTCAAGAGTATCGATACTGTTGCACTTAACTTCAAACTTCATATCCCATATTTACAAGATACGCATCTTTGAGCATCTTGTAAATATGCGCAATTCTCAAGAATATAAAATTCAATCGCGACGTTCGATTTCGTTTACTACGCAATCGAATTCATTATTATATTTCATATTATATTTTTAGAAAAACAGTTCGAGGCAAAGAACAGCAGAAAGAAAAACAGTTCGAGCCGCGATGTAGAACTACGCAAAATTAAAAGTTCGTTTCTCGAATCCAATGCTGTCGGTCGTATTTGCAAAAGTTAAAATCTATTCAGCAATAATTCAATCACAAACGAATTTCAAAACTTTTCGAACGTAACGAAAGGACAACATTCCTTCCTAAAAACTGATGATAGAGACTCTCGTATTTCCTACAGACGTAGCGCTTATACAGCAATACAGTTCAATGATAATTCTTATTTTCATACTTGTATATTTTTTAAGCTTCAAAACTAATCACACAATTTTAACGGTCGTGGACAAGAATTTTATCTTTTTCTTTGTCCCTGGGACCATCGTTACACGAATTAACGAATTCGCTCGAAAGATTGATTAAATTTGAAAACATTATCAAAAATGATATATGATGACATAATTTAATAAATCAGTCAGTTTTTTATTTTTTAGAAATGTAGCGTCCAATTCTTTGATCCCCAGAAACGTTGTATAGATTACGGAACGTGTGATGTGAATACGTGCGTGCAGACACGACACGCCTTTCGAGAAATGCTAGCTTTCAACAATATATTTTGGTACTCAGAGTGATTAGATTACACTTAACAATTCCAACCTTCAAAAAAAATAAATGTATGTTAATCGGAAAACGCGCAAATCTGTATGACATTCGTATATGTATCGCGAGGAATATATTTGCATTCTTATTAAACGTAGACCTTTAACTTGTTTACTTAATACAGTAATTATTGATGCGTGACCATCAAGATAGAATAACGTCACAAAGTATACTATTTTCAATTCAAGATACAATTTTCAAGATTCGATACGATTCTAGGAAAAATATTTATTTTCTACGATAATAGACATCTACGAAAGTCTTTTCGATACAAATTCCTGTGTATAGCTTTTTTGAAAAGTTTTGCGTAATAAGAAAAAATAGTATTTCGTCATGCCGAATTGTTTCAAACGCAACGACTTATTCTTAAAACTGTTAGGTAGTAATACTTAATATTATAGTTAAATAGTAATTGAACAGCAGTAAAGATGAGCTGTAAGTACATAAAAAAAAATTACGTTGTTCCGTAATAAGTAGCCATCAAAGAATAGGCACATATATGTAATATTTTTCAAGTCTGAAAAGAACATTTTATACAAGTATTCTATCTTTTACGCAGAAAACGACTTTGTCGTAGCTCATATCAACTTTGCATTATTCCGCGGAATAAGCTTATACTTTTTATCTTTCTTAACGATAATGAAATAGTTACTTCACATATCTTAATAATGTATAATGCGTGAAACTTTTCAAAGTTCCTAATCTTACAACGTAACAAGTAATGATTAGTATAAAAACCCAAATAGAATAAGCCTAAGTAAAATGCATAAAATGCAAGACCTAAGTAAAATGTTTAAAACATAGAGCCTAGGTAGATGATGCATATAGAAAAATTCGCCTAATCAAATTTCGTCCAAGAGTAGATTAATCTCTGTCAAAACTATAACATTTTGCTGAACGGCTGCCACTTTAACCCTTTCAAAACGATAGCGCTTTGCGATAAGTGGTTGAAAAGAATATCTCGTCTCGTTCGTCTTATAAAGCTTTAGTCAGATTAAGGTATGGACTTTAATCTACGGATTGAAATAAATCGCACTTAAGATCAATGATAAGAAAGAAAGATAATGGCAAGAAAAAACAGCAATTAATCTTTAAGAAAATAAAATAAAGAATATTAAATATGTCGAGTACCACAATAATTACTGATCTGATGAAAATACCAAATATATTGTACGCGTGTAAGGTAAACATGTGAAGATATCGCAAAATGTCCGTGGCATTCAACGTGGTAACTGCGTATATCGATAATATCAATTAACCCTTTCTGTCCGTGAGTTTAGTACAGTATCGTACATATAAATACAGTGTATGTACAAAGATCCGCGATAGCTAAGTCAGCATGGACTTTGAATAGCCCTTCAGAGTTTGTTTAATAGCTTTCTAAAATCTATGGTTAAGAATTGTTACGGCGAAGTTAAACGATTAGAAGATATAAACTCCACGACATTAGGACGTCAAGGATGAAATTTGTAGTATTTGTGTGTATTTGTATGTATTTTCTATAAATTTCATCCTTGACGACCTGATACATACGTGCATGCGTAGCCAATCATCAATGTGCACGGTTAAATCAAGAACTGGAGATAATATCAATGTAGACATCTTTCCATCGAATATCTTCAGTTTCCAGTTTGCGAACGTAGGCATCGGAGTTGTAAAGCTCTAAATATATCGAAAAACCGGTTTTTCCAGTGATTTGTGAAAAATGTTTACGTTCTTACGCTCTTGACAACAATATTCACATATACCGCAATGAAAAATACGTAATAACGGGATTGAATAACCGCTTCCATTACGAATCACGAGCAATTTTCAATTAAAAACGCAGGATACGTTATTTTCTTCAATTTATCATAATGCAAATTTATGTCATTTTTTCTCAGACAAATCATCGTCGTCGACGCACTGCCATCGTTCGCAGCAACAGCAGAATCAAGTCCAATTGCAATCGCAACAGTATCAGCAACAAAAAGGTCTATCGAAGGAAAACTGCCATTTGTGCCGAGAGAGTAAAAGAAGGAGCCTGGCGGCCTATATAAAGAGCAAATCGCGAAAGGATTCTTGTCAAGAAATACACGAGGAAAAGGAGGAGGACGAGCAAGAGAAGCAAGAGGAGAAAGAAGGAGAGGAAAATACAAATGAAAAAAGTGACGATGTACAAGATGCGAAGGACAACCTCGAAATTAACAAAGCCAAGAAAGCGACTGCTAGTGGACATAAACATTGCTGAACGCGCTAAAAGATGGATAACGGATAACAATCGAACTCAAATACGTTATTAACATTATTTTTCGCGATCTCAACGAGGCAAAAACGTGTTATTATTTTCATCCATCGTCCAAGGCTAGTTTCTTTAGGGGAAAAATGTGTTTCTCCTTTTTACGAAACTTATCGAACCTAAATGACACTAAATTTAAGAAATTGGCACGGTACAATACGCGAAATAATTTGTGAAATTCTCGAAGGAAGAATCTCCAAAGAAAGAACAAAAGGTCAATTTTGTTTTTCTTCTCGTGTGAACTGCCAGTACAAACGCGTCTTAAAAGTACGTCTCCAGAATTTTAGAATGAAATTCGGACAATTAATGTAGCTTCAATCAATGTTTACATGTTCGCTAGCGAGAAAAGGGCTCGATACTTATTCGACTATCTTTTATTGCAATCATTAAATTTACATGCGAGATTCCTCAAAATCTGTTCATCTAATTCGCTTCCAAATTTGCAAGCATTTACATAAATACTTCATTTAGGATACGAATCTCGAAATAGAACAGATACAAAATCAAGAGTTGTCTCTCTTCCTTAAACGATTCGACTCATTATACTCCCTCCGTTCCACAATATGTGAGCTATTAAATAAATTTGCGAAATTCACAATGGAAATGCTTTTCATGAATTAAATAACGATTATAAACTAACAAATTTACCGATGATTTAAAGTTAATTCTGCATTTCCTTGGCAGCATTAATGACATCCGAAAATATATTTCTATAGTTAAATTTTAAATATAGCATCACAGTCCAATAAATTTTTATAAAAATTGAAATACTTCGCTTATTGTGGAGCGTTGGTAGTAAAATATTATTCTATAGATCTAATCGTGCATTGGAATTTATTTCCCAAAGGATCTATTTGCATAAATGCTATTGTGACGTAAATTATTAACATAACTCCAGAAAGTAGTGAGAAAAGTGGGAAGAAGTGAATTATACGAACAGTTCTAGAATTATCTTGCATGCTAAATTAAAGAATGTAGTATCGCAAAATGCGTTTAAATTCTTTTTTATCGACGCAACAGGCTAAATATAGCTGTACATTTTATCAACTTCGTTCTAAAACTTTAAGGTTGTTTTTGAAATGTCAAATTATTAATACATAAGAAAAAAATCGATTAATTTGAATCCCTCCCAAATTTGCCTCGAAAGTATTATAGTATATAATGAAATTAAATCCATTGTAATAAATTTTACACATAGAGAAACGTGATAAAAATCGCTAACAACGAATGACTATGTTTGTACAAATCAATTTTTGATCATAATTTTTCAATATTGAGTCAAGATACGAAGACTTTACTGTAAATAATACAATGAGAGAAAACAATTTGACTGAATATCTTCACCCTACGATTTTTGTCAATCATACAAAATTACAAAACTGGTGAAAATTGTATGAGATCGTTAATATATAATTTCGTAGATGTAATGTTTGATTAATAAATTCACTAACTGTCCACAAAATTAATGATATCTTTCGTTAGAAATTGTTTTAACTGCTTCATTAAAAACACAACTTGTTAGGAATTATTTCTTTATAAGTTAACTAACTGAGTTGTTTTGCAAACAGTTTATAGAAAGATATTATAGCTTCTCTACTTAGAATAGAATTACATTTTTATAAAGCTCTTGTAAACGAGTTTTGAAAAATCTATCTAGAATTATATCTAGTTTTATTTTTACAAATAAATAATAATGAATGATAAGTATAAATTATGTATTTGGAAATAAAAATTAAATTTTGAAATTCTACTTAAAGAATAAAAACTCTATGAAAAGAGTTTTAATCGATTCTTATATATTTTTTCAATTAAATTGTAAGGCATAAAAAGACATTTATCACTTGCTAATTTTTTAAAATACACGATAAATATTATTATTAATTATATTTTTAAAAAACTATTATTAGTTTAACTATATTGTATACTTCAAACAATTCTATTTTCTTTTATAAGCATATAATTATGATAAGATATTTATAAGAAAAGTCGATATACATTTATAATAATAAAAACATAATATATTACCAATCTAAATACTGTATGAAAGTATAGTACATTTAGTAAAAACTTTCAACATATCTCTTGCCAATGGAAATAAGACATGTAAAATTCCAAATAAATTTTCGAAATATGATAAAAAATGCCAGACATTTATTTTCATAATAAATATGCGTATGTAAATAGCATAAAAACAATATATTTTATTAAACTTTCATGAAGCAAATTGAATTGATCATATAAATTAAATATTTGTATAAAATTGTAAGTAAATCCTAATTATACTGTACATTGAAATTGTACAAAAATTAACTGAAATACTGCTATTTTATAATAATATAAAAAAAGGTTTTTATAAAAGTGGAAAATTATTCTGTCATAATTCCAATAATTCCAATAATTTTTATTTAGCCCCTATAGTGATGGAATAACTAATAAACTAATTTTTATTAATTACTGTAAATATTTGCTGTGGTACTATTAAATTTATTTCTACAATGCGAATAAATATAAAATAATGACTACTTTGAATTACTAAAATCTGATGTTAACAATACAGAAAATATACATCTTTTTAAAGATGATCTAGCAACTAGTGTTGGATTATTTTGGACAAATAGATTCTGTCTGCTTTTTTTTATATCAACATAAAGATAACTTCACAATAATAAAAATTATGCTAATAGTAGTAATAGCAAAAGCAACAGCAACAGCAACAGCAACAGCAACAGCAAAAGCAATATCAATATCAATAATAATAATAATGACAAAGTAAGAAGTTGCTGTAGAGCACATTTCATATATACATATGTAACATACTCTTCGAATATACGTACCATAAAATTGTTAAAATATTTATAAAAAATAAGAAAAAAATATTTTTTATCTATAGTCCTTATATAGTTCATAAGTTCGATTAATTTTTATATTAATATATAATAAAATAGTTTGTTAAAAGAAAAAGTATATTTAAAATACGACACTTACCTTCAGTAGCCATGTCAGGACTGACTCACGATATGGAACAAAACCTCGTTTACGATTATTTGTATTTTCTGCAAGTGATGCTATCACCTTTCCTAGTGTTAGTAAAGATTTATTTATAGATACACCTTCCTGTTACAAAAAAAAGAAACAGTCATAATCAATAATAAACAAAAAAAATATGTAAATATATAAATGATGCCTGCAATCTTTAGGAATGTAGAAAAATAGAAAACAATAACAATGTATAATATTACAAACCCTCAATCTGTCTCCACTTGCACAAGTTTGACTTAATCTTTCACTGCCTGCTAAATCGACTAAGTTGATTTTACTACGACGACTTGCATCTACAGATGTATGGTCCAGTTGCTCGTTTAATTGCGTTTGAGTCAAAATAATGCTGAAAATACTATGGGATCGCGAACTCTTTTCATTCATGCCAGTTGCTGCTGTAGCTCTTTGGGAATTTCCTACTTTAAGCCAACTCTGAAAAATATTTAATATTGAACCAAAAACACACTACATAAAATATTATTATAGATTTACCTGTAAATCCTTGTAATTATTTATAGAATGTTGACTTAAATCTACAATGTAAGGACCAAAAGCTGGATGCTCTCTAACTTTGAGAGCTGCTCGTTTCACTCCGCTATTAGTATTTGCAAGAAGATCATGTATTTTTTCATTATATATTTCAAAATAGCTGATTTCCACCATGGTTCGAACATGTTGATTTTCAGATATTTGACTAAATATTTTTTGACAAAATCTTGGAATGATACCAGCATCTTTGTCGAATGCCGTTAAAGTTTCTTGAAAAGATTCTATTCCCATCATACTGTAACTTTTTCCAGAACCTGTTTGTCCATACGCGAACAAGCATACATTATAGCCTTCAAAAGCATTCTGTACTAATGGCAAAACCATGTTATTAAAAACATGCTCTTGACTAGCATGATCGGATGCAAGCATATCAGAGCGAGAAAAAAAACAATGATCATATACAAAAGTATGTTGAGAAGATTCACATTCAACAATAATACTTTGTCCGATAACTTTCACAACTGATGCAACTTTTGATTCGCTCAATTCTCTGTAATTTTATAATAATAGAAATGAAAATTAGAGTACTACTGTAAAAATAGTCAATAATCAGACATACATGCGAATAAGTGTCATCGAATGAAACATTCTACATGTATTTACTTACTTTATATTTAAAGGTCGAACACGTATACCTACAGTAAGGTTGCTCGATTCCCCGTCATACACAGTTGCTTCATCAGTACCAACTTCGTTAGACTTACTGCACTGCGTTTCTAGTTGCACTTTATTAAAACAATCAGGAGTGGCTTGAGATAAAGCGGTGTCACTAAAGTATTGTTTTATCGGTGTCCTTGTAATAGGTAAGATATTCATTTTTATATTGCTCGAAGATGTACACGTTTTTAATTTTTTAGGTGTACAAAAGTGTGAGGTGACTGTTCTCTCATCAGATAATCTGGTTGTAGATCCTGCTTTTTTAGGTGTTTTTATTAAACTCCCTGATATTATAGAGTCCTGTTTTTGTAGCATATTTGTAGACTTTGATTGTGTTCCATTCATGCAAGGATGTTTCTTCATAATTTCAGAATGTCGAGGTATTTCATTTCTCATCTGAGACTTATACTTCATACATGTTTCTGCCTTGTCCTCCATATAGTTCTTTGGTATTACATGTGCTTCATTCAATTTTTTAGAATCCAAAGGTTTCGTTCTGTAACGATTTAATTGTATACATTTTTACAGTTATGAGTATTTTTTTCCACAAATATTATTAATTCGAAAACATTAAGCGATATTCTAAGACAAATTTCCTTCAAAAAGTTAATATTTTAACCTAGCTATACTACCCTAAGTCATGTATTACTCTAGTCTAATATTATATTTAATATAAGAAAATAACTTACATCTTTTTGGTTTGAATGTTACTTTCTTCCTTATCAAAGATTATTTGAGATGTCGAAAAGATCGAATTACAAAACCCGCGCACAGGAGATTTCGAAATATTATGAGACATTACAATGATGCCTACGACAAGACTGCGACACTTGCAAAAAATAAAAGTGAACAAAGATAATTTAATCTACATTAACTAACTTCATTGAGATATCCTTTTTTTGACAGATGCACTGAAGCATCGTTAAATTTCACGTATATACGAATAAAAACTTTTTAGATATATCACACGTGTGATTTTATGATATATAACTTTTAATATGAATTTTAAGAGGAATGTTATACATTCGGTATAAATAGACTCATTAGAAATTATTAAAATTAATAACTGCAAATTATTATACTGTGTAACAAATCGGAATTCATCGATTTGATTTACAAACTCGTTACTTCCTAACAATCTACTACGGAATTGTCATATAAATCACTTCGATTGTTTTACCACTGTACATTAGTCTACGCATTTTTTTACATATTTCGAATTTTCAAGTTATCTTTTAAAATCATATCAGATCATAGACTATATTCATTGTAGTGCCGCTCAGGAACCAGGAAATTATCAAATTCACAAGTGTATTTATTTTAATCGTGCTAAAACTAATATCAAAATAATTCTATCAATGACAGTTTTTTACAATAATAAGAGATTTTGCAATTTCATGATTTTGCTTATCGAATATTCGTAATAATTTACGATAAATAACGAAGATCGTTTCTATGACGACATCATATTTGAATATTTGTGAACCGTAACAGTCATCAGTTAAAATTAGCCGGGTAAAGCCTAATCCATAGGAGACTCAAATTAAACGTCGTTTGAAATTATCAATACATATTTCTATACACTATTATTGTTTATAACACTTTAAAATGCCAAATTCTAGACTTAGGTACATGGACAGATTCACCCAAGATTAATAAAACATTTATTTCTTCTTTTTCGTACATCTTCTGTCTCCATAAGTTATTTTTACCGAATGCATATATAAGTTCATTGGTCAAATTAATGCAAAACACATTTAGCGGTAATCCGCAAAAAATTAAGGACGAATATCATATCGATCTCGAGTTACTAATCTTTGGTAAACAACAAACTCAAAAAGCTACAGATTTTGTTCTAAGGATCCACCTCTAATGATATCTTCGAATTTGTCCATTTCGAAAATGCAACCACAATTAGGACATAATGGTTATAATGATAAAAAAATCGCATAATGTTTTCATAAATAAATATCGTTGTTAAAAAAAGAACTTTAACGTGATTGTACGAAACAGTAAATACGTCGTTTAAAACAGAGTACATACTTCTAAATAACAAGTATATCATTCTGTTTTAGGTCAAAAGTTTGGACGTATTTTGTACACGATATCCTTAAGAATTTTGATTTATTTATTATTAATAATTGCACTGTACTATCAATACGGAAGCGTTAAGTAAAGATAGATTTCCTCACTATGCATGTTACATTATATTATCTTGTGCAGTAGTTACGTCAGAATGCATATCAGAATCTTATTTTCAAACGATTTTATACTTCTAATGCATTACATGATAAAAATACGTATTAAGAGCTTAATTCGATTAATTTGATTCAATAGTAAATTTCTTCAAAAATGATATTATTGGACGATTGATTTTAATAATAATAATAATTTTAGTAATAATTCATTTGCAAGATTCAAAACGAATGACCGCAACAATGAAACTTAAAAGTTAGAATGACATTAAAAACTCTGATATAATTGATAAGTGTCGTATTCAGAAGTGCCACGTTAAGTTTGGAGATAACATGCACAGTTACAAAAGTACACAACGTGCTTATGGTGACGTGTTTCTGTGTAAACTTTGTAAGCATATGTATTTTATTTCTCTTATTGCACAGATGACATATCGTACACTTAAAAATGTAAATAATGTTTAAACACTTAAATTTACATACATAATTGTTCAATTATTCTTTAAATCAAAATTTTTTAATGAAATGTGTAATTACGCCGTACATTGGTATTTAAATTTTATATTCCTTTACGCAGCGCATAGGAAGTTTACATGAACTAAGAAGAAAGAGCGATTAATAACTAAAAAGTGAAGAATTACGATCTAGGAAAAGAAGAGCAAAAGATATACATTAAAAACAGAAAAAGTGCAAAGGACGCAAAAACGATAAAAAATAGTATTTTGAGAAATATTCTTACATGTTATTAATAAAAGGTAGATGAATTTAATAATTATGTATTACTAATACTTAATACTTGTTTATTAAATAATTGTTTATTATAAAATATAAATTGTTTATTAATAAATTGTCAAAATAATATCTGTTTCTTAAGAATATGTTTATTCATGGATGAAAAATTAAATTTAACAAAAAAACTAAATTCACTTCTATTGTGAGTAACTTTTTGTTATAACTGTTACAAAAATAATGGCTATGATCAAAGACAACCACCAACGATGTCAGAGGCACAAATGTATTTCACAAATATTAATAGTTACCTTTGTATTACTCGTATTCTCAAATTTGCCTACACTTTGCGATGTACACAAACACGACGAAGCACCCAGCTTCAAATATTCAGAAAAAGCTAACGAAGCTTATTTGAAGCAACAAAAGCATTCAAAGTATGTTGAGCATACGCATCATGAACACAAAGACGAAGAAAAAGTGGAAAAATATTCTGAAAAAGCCAATGAAGATTATCTAAAACAGCAACATTCAAAAGATGTTAAACATGTACATCAACATGAACACAAAGATGAACGGAAGCCTATTTCTACCAAAAATAATAACGAAATTATGTTAAAAGCTATAGGTTCGACATTACTTATTTCTGCCGCTCCATTTTTTATATTATTCTTAGTGCCATTGGACAATACAAAGGAACAGGAACCATTATTAAAAATACTTTTAAGTTTTGCTTCTGGTGGTTTACTTGGAGATGCTTTCCTTCACCTTATTCCTCATGCATTAATACCACACACGCATGAATCTTCGCATTCGCACACTCACAGTCATGATAATCAAGTAAATCATGAACATAATCATGAAAATGGTAGACACGATATGTCTGTCGGTTTGTGCGTACTTTTAGGAATAATTTTATTTTTGACTGTTGAAAAAGCAGTGCGTATGATAAAAGGAGATCACGAACATTCGCACAGCCAGAATATTATTAAAAAAGAATCTACTAAAAAAAGTGAAAATACAGCATCAGAAGAAACAGAAGATAGTCTTGTTGACAATAACTCTGTACCTGATGAAAATCATAAATTACCCACTAGTGATATCAAGATTGCAGGCTACTTAAATTTAGTAGCAGATTTCCTACATAATTTTACAGATGGTCTTGCTATAGGAGCCAGTTATTTAGCAGGCAACAGTGTTGGTTATATAACAACATTTACAATTTTATTACATGAAGTACCACATGAAATAGGAGATTTTGCTATTTTAATTCAAAGTGGTTACACTAAAAGAAAGGTAAACAAATATTAAATCTTTTACAATGAAATAGGCAAACGTCTCAGTTGTGTACACTTATTTCAACTTTTATCATAGGCCATGATGCTGCAATTAACTACAGCAATTGGAGCTTTATTAGGAACTTACATTTCATTATTGGCAGAAGGAATGGGTAATATATATTTTACTTATAGCAAATAGATAACAGACATACAATGTACATACAATGGATATTGTATAAAATTACATATAAGCATGAACATTAGTTGTCATATTCGATGATGTTAACATAAGATAAATTAGTTATCATTTTATCACAATAATTACATTGTTTAACACAATAGTTATATTATTTAATGTTATATTAAATTTACAGGAGATCTTGCAACAATGTGGATTCTTCCTTTTACTGCCGGCGGATTCATATACATTGCTACAGTTTCTGTAATACCAGAACTTTTAACTGATACAAAATTTTGGCAATCTGTTAAAGAAATAATAGCACTTCTTTTAGGAGTATATATGATGGTACTTATAGCTGAGTATGAATAAGTATATTCTATGCACTGTATCTTTTTTTCAATTTTATATTCATTAACATTTGCATAAGTATCAGTAAGAAGGATACGCATATGTCCATCAGTGGGTCTTTCACATCAACATTTTAATACAAATATTGATAAAAATATTGGTTCTTATCTTTTAATTTAAAAGTATAATTTATTTTGAGACATATTAAAATGCATATTATAAATAATATTCCAATATTGTTTCAAAATATTTCTTACTGAACTGTATTGAGCTCTATCAATTTTGCAAAATGTGATGGGTCGACATAAAAAGACACTAACGAATCATATTCTGCTAAAGGTAGATGCTATAATAGAAAAGAATCTGAATCTGAAGAATTTCAAACAAAATTTTAATTCCTGTGTTTGAGAGACCTGCTAACGACTGTGTGAGTGTTAAGATCTTTTAGTAAAATAGTCATTTTTCATTGTTTTATTTATAGATTAAATATAAGAAAATTATTTTATTATTTAAGTAGCAATCTCTTGATATTTCATTGTTCCCAGTTAGACAACACATCTTGTAGAAGGAATTATATTTATATCTGGTAATGTATTTATTACTACCTTAAATTTTTTCGATAATTGAACATTTGTTCCAATTATTGACTTGTCAATATTTGATATACTTATATGCAAGTATGATTGAAAATTATAAATTTTGATATTTTGTATAATTTAATAAAAAATATTATAGTATACGAGACAATTATTTTATAATCTTTATAATCACAGGATTTGTTATATTACGCGCTCATCCATCATTTTATTAATGTATAAATCAAAAAACTATACCAATTAAAAAATCATTAGAACATAATAGAAAAGAATTTATTATTGATAATGTTAAATCATTTTATTAAATTAATGAAAATTATGATATTAACATTATGTTTATATAAAATATAACAGTAGCATTATATAGTTTGATTTTAAATGGAAAAGATACACTCAAATAGATTTCCCAACCTTGATTTTGACTAAGAATTTTTTGTGAACCCTGTATATGATAAATATAAATTTAATCATAAAATTATTCTTTATTCTTGTATAAGTAGTATTTAACAATAATCTTGTAACATTTATTATAATTTATTAATAAGAATATTTGTGATATTTACAAATATCAATTATATACAATCAGAAATGATATTTTATACTTATGATATTTATAATATAACGATGTCTTACTTTAATTGCGATATATTTTCAATAAGTTCAATGTAATAATATCCTGTTTATTTCTACACAGAAAGCATTTAATGACATTATTTCTGAAAAAAATGGTTACTTCCACTCTCTATTGTCTCATTATATTGTACATATGCATGCACGTGCGTGTATAATTCTCTCATTCTCTCTCATTCTCTCTCTCTCTCTCTCTCTCTCTCTCTCTCTCCCTCTCTCTCTCTCTGTCTATCTCTTTCTCGTTATTCCTTCCCAATCTTCCAATCTACCTTCTGCAACCATATTTACACCGACCTCTCTACATCAGCAACTTTCTACATCAGTAAATATTATGTGTATGTATAAATAATTTCGTATAACATGCATATATTTATGATACTAACTAAAAAATTATTTACTTAACATTGCATTCGTATATCGTTATAATTTCAATTATTGCATTTTATTTAGGAACACTATTATTTATAGAAAATATTTACAAAACATGTGAAATATTGATAAAATTAAAAAATGCTAAATGATTTAGAATTATAAAAGAATAATAAAAATATTAACACATTCAAAATGGTATAAACCATTAGAGACTAATATCAAACTTTGTCTTCCTTATTTCAGGGATCCAGAATTCAAAGGCCAAAATACGTCCCGCACATTAACCACGCAATTAATGGTATCCAGAATAATATAGGCTTCAGATATCTTGGGTAGTATACTGTGCCTAACCTTTGCCGATCACTCATCTATTTTCTCATACTCATTGTTCACGTCTAACTCGTTCTGTTATCTGTCACTTGTCCAGTTTGTCTAATGGCTTCAATCCTTTTAGAATAGTTCGTGTATTTCCTGAGGGCCTTAATCGCCTTTTACGTCCTGGTAGTATTCTTTTCAGCAGCCGGTTTATATCTTGCACTCAGGGATTTTGTTGTGTTTTAACTTTCGTTAGTATCTCTTTGTCTTTTTCCCTCTACTTTTCCTCACCTTTTGGATTTATTTTCTCGAAGTTTTTTCCAATTATTTCCCCCAAAATTTTAAATATTTGAATAATTTATAATATTTTACTATATATATATGTACATAAAAGTGCTTATCAGTAAAATCAATGTGTCAGTAATTAAATAATTGTAGTTCAAATTGGTAAATTTAAACTAAAATTAATAAAATATAAGATAAAGATTTATACAAACATTAAAATTACTTTTGTACATTTTTTGGTAAAATCATAAATACGTAATATATTTTAATCTTGTAAATACTGTAGTAAAATTTAATTATTTAATTTTAAATTGTCTCGTATAACAATTGTTACTATGAAATATTGTTATTAAATCAGTTATTTTTTTTAGAAAGCTTCTATTTTAAGTACATTAAAAATAAAATAAAATAAAATTTAAGCTTGCTATGAATACTAATTTATGAATAATTTATAATTACTGCTTACGAATATCTCTATTCTTATAGAATGTGAGATAATAGCATTCAAATATTTAAGATATCAATCTTTTAATCTCGTTAAAACATTTTTCAGCTTCTTTTAAAGAATCATCGTTTTTCTGAATTCTTGATAATCTCCAACCTTCCTTACAAGATTTTCTTGCTTCCTCATATAAACCTTTCTTTATAAGTACATTACCTAAATTTATATAAAGTGAACCGAAATCTACCATATCAGGCAAGTTTTTCCCTAAAAATATGATAACATCGTTATATTAATATTAATATCATTTTTTTTTATATTTATTCATCCAATAACGAATTTACCTGCTTCTATAGCTGTAGATAAATATTGAATTGCTTGATCATGCTCACCAATATTACAACTAACAGTACCCAAATCATTGAGTAAAATTATAGTTTGTTCATGCTCCACGCCATATATTTTCATGGATAAATTATAAGCTTCCAAAAAATGCTTATAAGATTCCGCATATCTACTTTGTGAAAATAAGAATTGTGCATACCAATCCAAAGTCATGGCTTGCAATAATAATGCATCTTCATTCTCAATGTTATCATTGAGGTAAGTTTGTAAATTTTCTAAACAAAACTTGTAACCATGTTCTGCGTTTCTGAAAAACTACACATAGTCAACATAACTCAATAAAGCAATAAAGCCTATCTTTTAAGTATATAACAATAAATCAATATATTCACTGTATTTCTCCTTTGTGTTCAAATATTTTAGCTATCTTTAAACTTATGTGGATAACCTTCAAATCATTTTGTTGTGTTCCATTAGCTATCAATCTTCGTAGCACCGATAGAAATAACGTTTCTGCTTTTGAATAATTTTTTGTATCAAATGCAAGATTTGCCATTACATCATATATATAAGTTATAGCATTATAATTTTGTAAATCTTGAGCTTGACGCAGTGCTACATGTAAAACTTGCTCCGCTTTTTTAAATTCTTCCCTCTACAAACAAAAAACATATGCTGTTTAATTATAGGACACACATAAAAAACAAAATGTTTCTCTAAAATCTTTCACATTCGTGCATGCGATGTTTTATTTATCCTTATACATAACCTGTATTAATAAAATAGATCGTTTGATAGTTGTAATTAATTCCGGTTCTTTTTCTTTTTCCGAAGCTTCTTCGGAGCTAAATAGAGTAAAAAGCATAGCACTTGAGCCAAGGATAAAATTAATTTGACGTCTCCGGTGATCCTTATCCTTATTATAATATGTATTAATTTTTATATCAGGTTGGAAAAAATGGTTTGCGAAAACAATTATTTCAGACTTCAATAAATTATTTTTCATAATACAATTAGACTTTGCACACGTAGCAATTAATTTTGGTACGTTTAATATCAATTTCTTACAACACCAAATAGACAAGTAATACATAATTAAAAAATATATCAATAACCTTATCTTTAAATAAAGGTTAATTAACACAATTACTTGGAATCCATTTAAAAATGCTTGTTGCCTACAATTGGTTCAATATATCGAATGAAACTAAATCAAATATCAACTACAGAAACGTTTCTTAAAAGTTACGAGTTATTTATGTTACATATATCCTTAAATTCATATAGTTAGGATTTTCTACTTTAAAAATGATTAAATGTAAAGTTAATTTGATACAAATTTTTAGAAGCTGTACTTTATTTTTTAAATATTATGTATACACAGTATGACGTTATGGCATAATTTATTATGACGCATCTTGATACACTGGGTGTGCCTTCGCCTTCTTTTGAATAGATGTCGCTAATTCTGTAACTTTTATTTGTTATATCTGATAACACTTGTATTTGACAGGCGGAGTAGTAAGCTTTTATTTTTAATATATTTCATTTGTTCTAAGAGTTAACAAGTATTCTTTTTACTCGGTTGAAAATGGAGAATTTTATTCCAACAAAACATCATTTTATAGGAAGTTCTATTATATTATTTTATTGCAAGAAAAAGTGTCGCGGAAACGTATCGTTTACTTGCATAAATTTACGATGAGCATGCTCCATCGAAAATAACTTGTAAAGAATGGTTTCAACATTTTCAAAACGACGATTTTGACACAGAGAACAAAAAGTATAGGAAATTTGGAAATGGAAGCACAAAAGCTCGAAAGACAAAAAAATAAGAGATTTTGACATCTGATTGTTATAGTGATTAAAAAATGGATATATTATGGGAATGCTAAAAATATTGGGTAAAACCAGGTGAAGCAGGTTATTCATTTCGCCAAGATTATACTCTCTATTTGATGGAATCAGAAAGGTTTAAACTATTATTGGCGATATATACCGACGACAATTAACGCGTTTGAAGCGAGCTATGCAACACGAACAACTAGAATATGAGAATAGACACAATAAATTAATTTTTCACCATGACGATGCCAGGTACATTGGTTTAAAACTATTTAGAAGGACAGGACTGAGAAGTGTTACTCCATCCACCATATTCACTTGACATTGCGCTTTCAGAATATCATTTGTTCAGATCCTCAGATCCTGGACAATGGGAATCGTCCTTTTTAGAAATATTTTTTTAAAAATACCGAAATTTGGTTAAATAATTGAATTGCATCCAAAGAATCTAACTTCTACAGAAAGGGAATCTGAAAATTGCCTGAAGAATGGAGGAAGGTTGTAGCTTCAGATAGACCATACTTCAAATAAATTTGTATGTCATTGTATAAACGAACAAATGTTTTTTATTTATCCAAAAAAAGGACGGAATCATATTTGTAGACCCAATACATAATAGTAATACATATCTATATTATCGTGAAAAAATTGGCTTTTTTCAAATTGTCAGATTATGTATAAATATCATATATGCTTTGATGTATCTCTTAGATTATAATAAATATGTTTATCCTGCGTTGTCCGAAACTGTGTCTAATTGTTTCAAATTGTGTTAAGAAGAGAAATCAATAAATGTGTAAATATAATGACGGTACACAGACAATTTTAATGATAGAATATAAAAATTATTGTTAATTATGTAAGTCATCGATTCGCAGTAATCATGTGATCGATATACTATACGATTGCAAATGCTCAAATTATTTTAACTTCCTAATTTTACTTCAAATATAAATATACGAAATGATACATATTTTTAATTTAAAATAATTTAAAATAAAATATAGTTTTCTTTCAAATGTATTATCATTTTCATTTTTCATCCAATCCTAATTAATTTGATCAAAATACATTTATATAAACAGATGTGTATGATACGAAATAAATAAATATTTACATCACATAGAAATAAAATATATGAAATAAATATATGATATAATTATGTAAAATCATGGTTGTAAAGAAAATGATGAATATATACACAATAGAAAATGTTCGCGTTAATATATTCAAAACGTATGTATCTATTTGATTATGCATATAAAAATGTACGATTTGTGATACGGAAAAGAACTTGTATCATTAAGAAAAGACGCAGATGACTTTTTCATTTATGTATAATGTGTGTATGTGTGTCTGGTTGGTGTTATGCCTTTTCTTTATTAGCACCCCACCTTTATCCCCTCCTTCATCCTTTTTTTCTACCTCCCATTCTCCATTCTCCTCATACTCTCGTTCCCTCCTATTCCTACTCCTCCATGTCATACACCTTGATTTCGTGCATTACGTACTCATACGTACCTTCACATATCGTGGTCATGAAACAGGTTGTATCGTACTAGGTACGTAAAATATTTTACCAGCTTAATTCGTGCTGTTTAGTAATTAAATTCGAAAAAGATATGATAGCTCATAGCTCTTCGGTATTTTTTGTCGCAGGATGTGGACAATATAGTTAATTTTAATCTTTTTCATAATTATCTATTTGCGTATATTACAGAAATATTTAAATGGTAATCACGTATTCAAATACTTACCTATAGAGTGCGAGTAAAGTCATTTGTATCAATAAATAGACACATTTTAATAGTTAAAAATAAGTTTTTGCTTATAAGTTGTGTAGTACTTTATACTTTTG
>JAITYT010000701.1:1604767-1617475 GCA_025433975.1 Liostenogaster flavolineata | reverse complement strand
ATATATATATATATATATTTTATCGCATACAACTGTATTTCTATAACAAATTTATTATTAAATCGATATTTACAAACAATTAATGTCAAATTTCATTATTCCAGCTTAATTTTTGTAAATAATATCTCTTTATGTTATGTACTATTATACATTATTTATTATGATGCTATGTTACTAACAAGTAACTAAGTAAGGGATTTCAATTGCATGCAGCTGAACAAAAGGTGATGCATCTTGCTGTTTTATCTCATCAACGAACTATCACCATATAAAATTTTGCTTAATGTGCAATATTATGTAAGTATTGTGTCATTTGTGTGAGTTGTATTTTTATACAGTATTAAAAGATAGTAGATAATATTTACAAAAATAATGATAACGTGGTAAAAATTGACTTTTAATTTGTATGTATTATATAATTAATAGCAAGGAAGTATTATGTGGTATATAGAAGCTGCTTTTTAAAAATAATACCTCTGTTTTTAAACAATTCTGTAAAATTTTGAAATATTAATGTTACTATTATAATACTATTTTTAATGTTGCTTAAAATTATCATAATAATTTTTTTCTCGTACAATTAATACCATAATGTAATTTCTCAACCTAATAAAATAATGCATGCCTTTTTCAGGATATCCACCTGGCTTTACATGGTGTGCTTATCTCAGTGATCCTGTCATTCAATTTGACACGATTCCAAACTTAACTAAGTAATTCAACAATATTATTTATAAATTAACAAAATCTATATTTCTGTATAACATTTTTAAGTGTTTTCACGAACTTTTACATTTGAAAAATTTTACATTTTATAACAGCAGACTGTTTTTTCTTATTAAAAAGGGTATTATTGACATGTTTATTATATTGTAGTAGTCTGTAATGTATTTTCTTGTATTCAATAGTTATGACAGTGTTGCACTAATATTTTTATGCACAATATCAAACATAGCTGTTACAATATTACATTGTTACGTTTTAACTGAAATATTGCTTTAACAAATGAACAATATCAACACTGCAAAAGCATTCAGTAGCTTTCAATAAGCAGGATAAAATTAATTATATAAGTAATGCTACAAATAGTTATCCTAAAATATTTCATAAAATATACATGCTTATCGGTTTTTAAATAAGTAAAAATTATTTCAAATATTTTATTGTGAAAAAAAGGAACATTTTTTACAATTAAATTAATTAAAATTATAAAAGAACATTAAATAAATAGTAATATGTGTGTGTCACAAGTACTTTTTATAAATTTTATATTTTGTTTGGATTTACGGTACAATTTTTTAAATTAAGTCATTGCTATACATATCACTGTAATAATACCATTAACGATGTATTATTTCAAATAAAATTCAATAGTATTAAGAATTTTGCAAATGTTAGCAAGTAATGATTAAGATTTAACAATATAATTTTTGAAATATCTGTATTGTTACACATACCAAATGCTAATGTATTATTCTTATGAAGTTTATAAACTAATAATAGAATTCGTTGAAAAAAACAAAACAGCCTCAAAGTTTTGTACAAACTCTTGAGGTACAGTGTGCCTTAATTAAAATTTCTTAAAAGATTATAAAATTCAAACCATATTTAGTTGTTAAAATACGAACCTATTATACATATACACATACTTATTGCAATGTTTCAATTACGTATACACAACGAGAGAAGTATTATTAAATATTATTAAATATTTACAATGAAACTGTACCAGAAAAAGTTTATGTTTTATAAATATAAACGACATTTTAAAAATACTATGTATCCTTAATTTACAATATTCATTAATTTATATTTATGAACAATGTCATTCAAATGCAATAAAGGAGGCAACAAGGAATTTTTTTTACGTAGTTAAATTTTATGTACAGTTAATTTTAGATATTGTTAAAAATCATTGTTTTCTTACATTGATTTTTATCTTGTTAATAATGTTACCTAATATAAAATCTATGAGTTCGAACAAAAACAGAAAAAAAAATTAAAAGTAAAATATTTTCATGTTACAAAAATAGTTTATAGAAATAAATAAAGATATTTATAAAAAAACAAACAAGTTATATCATTTAATACCATCATATAATGAAACGATTCAACCATTAATTGAATTATAATTTCACCTGCCTTTTTATTTATCCGTACAATGAAAAAATTCAAATTCCTTATTGTTTTAAAATAAAGCAAAATGCATGTCGTTTTTTATTATTTAACGAATTTGTGATATAAAAAAAAGTGTGTTGTATAATGTGCATGATATCAATGGACTAATATCTAGCCAGAATTTTTCTGCTATGATTAGTATTAATATTAAGTATACGATAAATACTAATAAATTACTTTTATAGGGATTATACTTTGAAGTCATATAATGTAAATGATTTCATCTTTATTTAGCTCTACTTTATAACAATAAAAGTATATTAATTACTTCTTTTTCTATATATTACATAACGAGCGCTGCTTGTGCTTGTTTTCTGATATCATTAGCAAGATTTTTTATTTCTTCTATCGCTCTTTGAGAGTCTTCTTGTTCCTTTATCAAATTAATTTTCAAATGATTTAATTGTTGCTTTACATTTAAATACATTTTAATCTTTTCATAAATATCTTCAGAATTATTGAAATTTGTTGAAATATAGGTGTCCTCAATTTGCATTTCATCTGAAAATACTTATAATTATATAGTGAGTAATTAATTTAAGTACCATAACGTATTATTTGCCTCAATAATAGGCTGATATTTTTCTTTTAAATTTATCTATACACATCATATGTATAGATAAATCGAAAATACATATACACATATATATTTCTTTAATGCAACAAATGGTTGCCCTAAAAATTAATAATACTCTGTCGCTTTTCAGGATTTATTTATTTAATTTGTACTCTACAAAAATTATAATGTGTATACACAGTACAAATTCAATTGGAACTATTTTTAATTAACATATTTATAAAAAAATAAGTGAATGTTGCTAATTTAAAACAATATAAACGAGCATTTTTATATTTCTTAATTTAAAACAAAGTCACGCTATATACCTATATTACGATCTCTTTTATAATATTACTTTAGTTAAACGATACCTTTATTTATTATTTTAAATGCTATATCGTGTATATTAGCATGACTAAGATCTTCGAGTATATGCTCAGGATCAGGGATATGAGGTCTAGGTGGCAAGATACTTTTCTTGTTACTAAACATCTTCGGAAACTCAATAAGAATGATCTTCAAATTTAGTTAATTTACGAGGTACTTTGAAATGCTCTGAAATACTACGGTACTCTTTCTTGACAAATTTTATTACTCCGCAAACTCGTGACCACACATCTGTAATAGGTTTGTTTTATTTTTCTACGAATAATATCTGTCACACAACCCAACTATCAATTATCCACGTTTAATACATGAATTACACATTTGTATGAGTGATAATCAGTGTTTGAAATTCGAAGCATTCGATCGTAGTAAGTAAATGAAAGACCACTACAGGATGCTGCATATAATCTGTTACGTGTTACGCAAATATGAATGAAGCAGAATGGTAGACCGATCGTTCATTGAATCGCCATAAGATTCTGTATTTTACTCGATGCATTTAAGCACGGCTAAAAGCTTAGCCGTTGTTCTAATGTTCATATTAAATGAACAACGACTATTTAACGTTAAATAAGAAATTAATTTTCATAAAATTCCACTGAGAAATTAAATAACGGAAGTTATCTTTATTCAAATAAGGAATAAATAGGGATCGTGATTAATTTAATAAACAACGTACTCACGTGCTGCCAATCATTGTAGATATAGTTTTGGTTAATGATTGTTACTAATACGATTCGAATATGTGCTGCGCATGCTTAGTTACGATTTTGTCGCAAAGTAAAGTTTCGTTACTGCGCCATGTTGATAATGTTCTTCGTCCTATTTAATAAGTTTTGGTTATTAATGCACAAACGATTAGCTATAATACGCAAGGGAACGAATATAGTATAAGGACGAAAACGGTGGATATTCGAGTACAGGTTGGTTTTATATAAAATTTAAAAAATCTACAAAATATACATGAGTTAACCTAACGTGAATTGTCAGTATTGTATCTTATGTGAATATTGATCTAGAAGTATTAGAGATTTTTTCTGATTAATTTCATCTTGCTCGCGTTTAATAACGAGGATTTCTTATTCGTTTATTATTTTTTCTTTTATTCTTATCACGTTCATTTTTCTTCTCTTGTACTGATAAAATGAAATATGTAATGTATAAGAGAATGATGTATATGATAGTGTAATAAGGTGCGTTCTATATATTTATACTTGCAGATTAAACATTCCAACATATATTGGGGCACGTATTATCACAATATCTCTACGTGCATTAAAACCCTACAACAAACACCACGACGCTACACCGGTGAGTTCCAACACAAAATATTGCTTGGTAGCAAGGCGGACACTCAAAGCCAACTAACCATGTCTGTACAAAGTGTTGCTCTGGCATCTCTCACGGCCACCTATACCGACTCGGAGGGCGAAGACGGGGTGGAAGACGACCTTCAGGAGAATTCGAACACTCCCCAGGGGGCCGCCCCGCATAATGCCCAAGTCGGTCAACCCCAGGCTCTCACCAGTCCTAAATCTGGCAGATCAGCCTCAAATAGTCCCAACGTTGCTTCCAGTGTCGGTGGCAAGTTTAATAACAACTTGCCGAACGCACCCACCTTAGTAACAGATGTAGCATCGAAGGTGCAGAGATTGGTTTCATATTTTGATGACACGATAGTCTCGGACGATGAAGGAGCTGTGTCGGTAGTGGTTGAGAAACAGCCCTCAGAAAATGGGAGGCTTTCCTCAATTGCTGAACAGTCTCCTTCATGCCAAGGAGAATTAATTTCAGATGGAGAAGTGGATCCCTATGGCGTAACGATACCACCAGAGCCATCAGGTCAATGTCCAGCAGAATTGCAGGAAAAAATAACAAAACTTTTTAGGAAAATGGAGAGTGGTGGTTTAGATATGAATAAAGTCATACAACAAAGGAAAGACTTTAGAAATCCATCCATTTATGAAAAATTAATTCAGTTTTGTAGCATCAACGAATTGGGTACGAATTATCCTCCAGACAGATTCGATCCATTTAAGTGGGGCAAGGATTCATATTATGAGGAATTGGCCAAGGTTCAAAAAGCTGAAATGGACAAACTTGAAAAAGCCAGGAAAGAAAAGACGAAAATTGAGATAGTATCAGGCACCGCAAAGAGACCAAATAATTCTTCCACTACAACAGAAGAGGATGCAAAAAAAAGAAAAAGTAAGTGGGATCAGGTAGCGACTGGTACCACTGCATCAGTTAAACCCACTGTTTTACTATCTCAACCAACGTTAACTACCTTAACATCCTCTGCAACGGGTACAAAGGCAACTGTAATTTCAGCATTTGGTTCTTTACCAAAGAAAAGACTGTAACATATCGTGTAAATTTATTGTAAATACTACTTGTTTAAAACAACTATTCTTCATGTTTCATTTATATTTTGTGACTTAAAATCACATTTCTGCACCCATGAAACATATATTTATATTGTGATTATTTAAAATTTTGTTTTACGTGTGCAGTTAGGCAGAGCTTCACAATTTATAATAAAATCATGTATTTTTCAATTTAGTTAATAGATGTAAGTTCTTGAAAAATGATTTAGCGTATCACAAAATTAAGATATTATTCGTTGCTTAAATTTTGTTTATAAATTACTTCAAATCATTTTTAAATCAATTAAAGCAGTAACATTTACATGCAAGTATTGTGTGTCATATATGTCTTACTTGTGAAAAACGTTATAGTTAACATTTAGAGTCTACTATTAATAAGGAAAAAATTAATTAATGATTAATGCTTTTTTGCTTTCTTACTTTTTAGCACATGTCCTGCGCACATCATGTATACTTGTATCGAAGGGCATAGTAAAAAGCAAATACTGTAACGGTATATTATTTTAAACATAAATTTATGTTTATATTCATACAAAATTATGACACAAAAAGTTATTATTATTTGAGAGTAGTAACTTGTTTTGTGTCGATTTAATAATATAAATGAACCAATGCAAAATTAAAATCAAATTTTTTTATATGGTACAACAATGTATTCAAGTTAAATACGTTCATTTGATATAAATTGTATTTCGTTATTAATATTTCATCCATGTATTATATAATTTATGTACCATATCTATACAAAATGTTTTCAATATTCGATACTTTTGATATCAAAAATTCTAAACAAAAAACTGTTTTTAATGCAAATTTCTTAATCATACATGTTTATGCAAAAATTGCACAAAATATTGAACATATATCTTACATATGCGTTGATACTGGCTAATTGAAATCAACATTATTTTTTGTTTGTATTTTTTTTATAGGAAACAACATTTTTACATTAGTAAGAACAAATGTAAATCTATTTATCACGTATGTATATTGGTAAAAGAAACTGATAGTTGTCTCACATTGCGAGGCAAATCAAAATGAAAGGAAAGGAAATGTAATCATGTTTCATTTCTTTTATCGACAAAGCTCTGTTGAGTTCATAATTACCATTTTTTTACAAAACTAGATTTATATTCATTTTTCTTTTAACTTTAATGTAGTATAAATACTGCAATATTTTAATAATTGATGTTAAAAATATCAGAAATGAATCCTATATCTTTGATGAAGATCGATGGTCAGCCTAAAAGTATTACTGGCAATTTTTAAATAGTTAATAGTATTAAAAAACAGCAGAGGCAAAAATTATTTCTTTATCGTTCAATTAATTACAAATATATTTGTCTTTATTAAAAAGTATTAAATTATAAGAACACCAAGGTAACAATAGCATGATTTGACTACATTGGAATATCTTTCTCTTTAGAAAATTCAGTTTTACTTTCAGGCAACCACTATATTTTTACAAGGCTGTCAAACAAATTTTATAGTAAGATGATATTACTGCCGTTATTTCTAAATTTGTAATAGTACGAGGAAAATATAAATTAATATTATCTCATTAACGTAATATTAATGAGTATTACATAAATTATACTGTCTGATATGAATGCATCTTTTGATATAAATTACGAATTTAACATTCTCCTTCATTATTTATCAAAATTTACATGAAATTGTTCACTTATATAATTTCTGGAACATTCAACTCCCTTGAAAATTAAATTAATAACAAATAATTAACGTAATGTAAATATAATTTATGTCGAGAATCGTTTAGCTAATTTGACATATAAAAGATAAAGATGGTTAAAAAATAAAAAAAGTACTATAAACTTAATTTATTGTTCAATGCTGACAAAAAGTGAATTGTATATATAGAATTGTTTATAGAAATACATCTAAATTGACATATTAAGAATATTTATGATCCTATACTACAATTTAAATTTTGTTAACTATTTTTACTGTGTTAGTGTATAGACTATATTGTTTAAAAGAAACATTTATAACTTTATGATATTATTCTAAATTTATCAAGAATTCATAGTGTAATATTTTTTTAAGTTTTGTCAGCTTGTGTTGTGCTTCATTTTCAACCTTTTTTCCATATTTTATAAAAATCATGAAACATTTCATTTGATACAATTTTTATTGTTAAACATTTTTAAGAATCATATAATTAATAACTTAATTCACTTCTTGTTATAATCATTAACTTATAATTCAGCCTTATAATTTTATTTATTATATTTTAAACACTTCATGTCTTTATTTATTGCTACAAGATTGATTATTTATTCATCATATTTAAATTGTTTACATAAATCATATTTTTTAAGATAATTTGAATTTTCTACTTATCATTTTGAAAATAAATGGTTGAAGGTCATTTGGTTGGTAGTAGAAGAAATTAATAGATTAATAATGTTGCCAGGTAAGATTTATCTTAAAAATAAGACATGTTTGTTAATAGTTTACGATACATTGCGTATTTTATGATACTATTGTGTTCAAAAAGATTTTTAAATACAAAACAATAATTAATAACAACAAATATTTTGTTAAAATTGTAATATATCGATTCTATATAGAGGTCAACTTTATACAGTACGTAAATTTTGGTCTAAAATTTAATCATTGCCACTATTAATTTCCTTCATATTATTTTATTATTTGTCTGTCATTGCTCTTTCATCGGATTATTATTTCTAAAGAATTTTGAAACATAAATAGAAAATGTATAAAATGGTTGCGTTGTATTGTTATATTCATTCCTTTGATTTTTAAATCAAATTTTAAACGCGACATTTTTTCAATTTTTCTACATAAATATTCATTTAACAATAAATTCTTTTAACTATGAATATTTGTTATTTTGTTAAAAACAAATAAATGTGTATATAATTTTGTAAATACATAGGTAATATAAAGCGGTTTTACGATAGTTTTGATAAAAATAATTTTTTGGTAAGGACTAAATTTCAACAATAAAGTGTGTCAATTATAAAAAAATGTGTTAGTTTTTTCTTCAAGTAAAGATACTGTATCAAGAAGACGCGCGATTAAGAGAAACTAAGAATCGACAAGGGGGCAAATAAATACATGGAGAGGGGAAACTGCAGTCAGTGATAATTACATTCATGAATTTAGTTGTCATATCGAATCATATATAAATTTACTTTATTTCATATCTTGTTGACAAAAATACTAACTTTTCTATAAAAATATTACTTTTTATTTCGCATAATTCAAGAAGAAGGTTATTTTTAATAGTAAATTATCAAAAATAAATATAAATATTTATAAACAATAAATATAATAAATAACAAACTAAATTTATGCACATGAACGTCTATTTAATATTTTTATAATATGGTTTAATTATTTGATAATTGAATTGTTTTCATTCAGTATGTTTTTAACATAAAAAATATACCTAAAATTTATTTTAATACGCAAATATTGATTATACTCTGTTCGAATATTTTTATTACGAAAAAATAAAGAAAATAGTTCATGAAATAAATGAATCTCTATTTTTTATGGAGAATATTATTTCATGGTTACTTTTACAATTTTGACGCAGTTTTATTCGTAAAGAAAAGAAATTGCACCAATAAAATGCGTGAAGTTTACGTACAATGTTTGATAGTGAAAGGCTCTAATGCCTGCAATAACAGGTTCTACGGTTTAACGAATGATTTGTGTTTTACTCGATTGATAGAACATTGGTACAATTTTTGTTGATTTATAATTTGTGTATAAATCGAATAATTGTTACGCTTTATTCATATTTATACATTAATAAATAATTTAATACGCGTATTTTCATATGTAAACTAAAATCTAAGAAAAATATAAATTGAGGTATAACCATTATAAATTAATTAGTATGTATACGTAATAAATACGAACGTTTACACATTCAAAATTTCCTTTTTATAAATTTATTTTTTGCCACTACGTTTTCTTTTTAAAATAATGCTATTAATTTTAAAAAACTACATGTTATACGTCAACATATTTACTTCATTTACAATGAGATGTTTCTTGATTACCTTTCATAACTTAACCTATTTTTACAGATGCTATATTGTATATCTATCGAAAATATTAAACAGGCATAGATGTCATAACATAAATAACGTAACTTAACATAGATAACATAAAATAAAGTTATAACGTATTTTATTATTGTATGGACTAAATATAAATAACCTAAAATACAGGCTAAGTGTTGAAACAAAACATACGATTGCTTCAGTTTTTTGGAAAAAGTAAGTAAATTGCGTAAAATGTTAATAAATATAAAATTATTTTCAATATAACTATGGTGTGAGATATTAATTTGCTATATATGTGTGTGTGTGTGTATATATATATGTATATACCTATATAATTTAAGTAGGACAATAATAATATTTGAATTGCAGGATAATACAATATGGATATGTGGTTTATAAAGTTGTAGATAACCATTTTGTCATTATTTCTAAATTTTGTTATACGAAGTACTATATCAATGGATACTTGTGAGGTTGATATGATTATACACCATCCAAGATGCATCATTCATTTAGATGTTGATTGTTTTTATGCTCAAGTGGAAATGTTACGTCATCCAGAATTAAAAGAAAAACCATTGGGTGTACAACAAAAGAACATAGTAGTGACAAGTAATTATATAGCCCGACAATATGGAATAACAAAATGTATGCCAGTTCAAGAAGCATTACGTTTATGTCCTGAGCTCTCTTTGGTAAATGGTGAAGATTTAACAATTTATCGTCAGTATTCCTCCAAGATACTAGATATCTTACATCAATTTACTCCAGTGGTTGAAAGATTAGGTTTTGACGATAATTTTTTAGATATAACATCGGTTGTGCAAAAGTATATTGAATCGAATGAATCAAAATGTGATGCTAGTAGCTCCACTGGAGATGATACCAGAAATATAGTTGGCAAAGTGTTTGGACCAATGGATGAGAAGTGTCCTTGTGGTTGCCATTCACGTTTATCTATTGCTTCTAAGATTGCATCAGAAATAAGGTATCAAATTAATAAAGAATTAAATATCACATGCAGTGCTGGAATTGCACATAACAAATTATTAGCAAAATTAGCTGGATCATTGTACAAACCGAATCAACAAACTTTAGTGTTTCCTTGTGGTAGCTCGATGTTATTGTCTAATATGGGACCTGTATCTAAAATACCTGGTGTCGGGCAAAAGACTATGGAATTACTTATATCTAAGAATATAAAAACGATCGATGATTTACGTAGAATTTCACTGCAAGATTTAGAATTTAAAATTGGTACAGATTTGGCTAGAAAATTAAAAGACAATGCAGAAGGTATAGATGAAAGTGTAGTGAAACCATCTGGGAAGAAACAGTCTATAGGTCTAGAAGATGGATTTAAAAGTGTTTCTCTAGTGGGAGAGGTAGAATCGCGATTTGGTGCACTTTTAAGGAGGTTAACAGAGTTGGCTATGGAAGATGGTAGGATACCAACTGCTATGAGAATCACTGTGAGAAAACATGATCTTAAGAAGTCTACTTCGGGTAAAAGAGAAACTAGGCAATGTGCTTTGCCAAAGCATTTATTACCTTCTACAAAAGTAGGTCATTATGATCATGCAAAAATGGTAGCACTTGCTATGAAATTATTTCATCGTGCTATTGATGTTTCTAAACCATTCCATTTGACACTTTTGGGAGTAGCTTTTACGAAGTTTGAAGAAAGATCATCTGGAAAAAGTAGCATTACATCTTTTTTACGAAAACAAGTAGCTGTTCAGTCAATTTTGGATATAAGTTCAGAAGAAGGCATTTCTGATGTAAGTTTAGGCTCACCGATGAGTATAAATCAAGATAGTAATGATGGTTCGGATCATTCTCAATCAGCAACAAGCTTTTTAAATGCTTCTATATGTAATATAAATTCTTCTCCAAATTCTAAAACAATAAGTGGTATGTCTCAATCAACTGAAGATGAGATAATAAATGAGATAGAACCACATCCAAAGAAAACAAAACTTGAGGTTTGGTTAAGTGGTCGACGGGAATCTCCCAGTAATGAAATGGCTGATTTAAGACTTAGCCCTTCTCCCATGCAATTATCACCAAAAGTAGATAATACAGTTCTTAAGACGCTACCTATTGATCTACAAAGAGAAGTTAGTAGATCCTGGCCTACTACTAGTAAACCAAAACCAAACAATATATTGAAATATTTTATAGCAAATAAGTGACAGAGCTATGTGGCCTAATACAATATTTTTTAAGGCCATTTCGTCACATAATCTTTCTTTAATTACAACATTAAATGGCAACATCTTATGATGTATTGAAAGTTACTTTTACCTATGTAGACTACACTAAATCAGACATTATTGCTTTTATACTGCTTTTTCAAAAATCTAAATGTGGGATATAAATATTTCAATACAAAAAATTATTATATCAATTTTATAAAACATGATATAAAATGATTTTAATTCTTTATAATACATAAAATGGTCATAATGCTCATAATCATAACACTGCATTTAATGTTAGTTTGTAATGAAATATTTAGATTATTTTATGTATTATGCTATAAGTAACTTATCAAAGCATTCATTAGAACTATGGTGCTGATATCCGACTTTGTACTTCATATAATGAAGAAGAAATAATTATATGGTTTAATATTGTAAAAAAGAATTTATATTTTAGTACTGTTAACATTATCTGAAACAAGTCATGTAAATTGTTACAGATTTATTTTTCTCTAAGGTCATTCTTTTAAAATAGTTTGAAATCAATTTGGTCTTCTCTAAATAAACATGAATTTAAAAATATAATGATAAATTCTCTTGCATAATTCTCTTGGAAATTTTACTAAAAATCGAAATTTGGAGGTCTATTACTTCATTTCTATTCTGGATAATTAAATTGATTAGTTTCAAAGTAAATATTTTCAACAAAAGTTACATATACTTCTGATTAAAAAATTTAAAAGTATAAGTTTTTATATATTAATTAAATTAAGATAATTTCAAAATCAAGTTATTTTAATTTCGGAGTAATTATATTATGTAATGATTAAAATGCATAATATATATTATAAAGGTTTAAATATTTCTTTAGCACACATACTTCGACATATTGAACATTTAAAATGTTTAATATTAATTTTTAAACA
>JAITYT010000701.1:1575782-1604070 GCA_025433975.1 Liostenogaster flavolineata | reverse complement strand
TATATATATATATATAAATGTGCGTATATATACATATACATATATTTATCGGAACATACTAGACAATCATATTTTTATTATCAGTTACTTACTATAATAAAATGATATATGTCGATAAAATAATTTGATTATCCAATTACACGGGCTTTAAAATAGAAGATCAGTACATTATGGATTGTGATTTTGCCCTATTTTGTAATTAAATCTGCGGTATATTTTATAAATACTTAACTGTTTGTATATGTAAAAATCGAAACCACATATTGAATAATATTGAAACAGTAATATTTTGGATATATTTTCATAATAGCAATAAGATCACGTTTATATAAAATTAAGTTTCAAAAAAATTTCGTATAAATATATGATAAAAACTCCTTATTACTCAGCTTTTTTATATATTTATTTATTTTATATGCAAAATATTTTACTATGGTTTTGACTTGTGGTTGTGAAAAGATACACATTTTATATAAATAAATTAGAGGTAATATGAACTGTACTGACATTGTCAACCCATACTATAAAATTTGATTTAATATCAAATAATATTAAAGCTTTTGAGCTTATAGTGATAGTCTACATATTTTTTCCACATTTCTATCATATATGATACTTTTACTATTGATTATTAGATAGTTACACCATTCAACAGTTCAAATTATCTCGCTATTATTTAAATAAAGAAACGACTACAGTTACCCTATTTTCTACATTATCCTTTCTATTGTTTTTTCTTAAAAAGATTGTTATAACTAATAAGAAAGTTTAATAAATATAATGATTCCTTGACTTTGATAGCCTGTTGAAAGTTAATAGTTAAAATGAAATCACATGAAAATGTACACCGTTTTATATTAAAAGCACTAAAATTGTCTGCGAGTAAAATATCTTTCAAATTACTATAACTAAAATAAAATTACGTTCAAGTGTTCACTATTTTTCAATAATATACAAAATTAGTATTTTATTTAGTTATTTGTATGTTCTTCAATATATGATCGTGTTACAATACATTTTGTCAAATGACAGTTACATGGAATATCATGTTCAAGTTCTGCAGCATCTAGCGATGTCATTTCTATATTATATTGTCTTGGTTGTAAACAATCTTTTTTCAATTCCAATTTAAATGCAATAGGCTCGTCTTTATCTACTTCTATATCTGTAGGTAAAACTATAACAGTTTGTTTCCAGTGTGTTGGCTCAGTAAATGGTCCAGTAGACAATTCTGAACCATCTGGAAACTCAACTGCAAACCAAATACATACTCCTTGATATCTCCCACCCTTCTTACATACAAATACATATTCTTCTCCTCCCAGCACATTTATTTCTTCTGGATTGATACATTGTAAATCTAACCACGTTAATAATTTACCTGTCGTCAAAAGATCATTTTGGTTTACTAATAATACTTCTGGTTTTATTGCTTTTGTCTGCCTGTATTGTTTCCCTATACATCTAGGCAAAGAAAACATAAAATTTAGACTGTAATATTAATAAAAGGGGATGAAGAATAAATAGTTTATATTACAAAATTTAATTACTTCATGCTCACGCCAGAAATATCATTCCAGAATTCAAACATTGATGGTAATTGACATGGCGATGCATATAATTTAGCTATCGTTGGAAAAAGGATGCCCTCTTTGTTTAAAAAATGATTTCTAGCAAAAAGTATTGATTCTAACATTCCTTCGTGAACTAAATAAAAACCCATCCATTCTGAGATTATTATATCTACTTTTCCAATATCATTTGGATCGAGATCTTCAACTCTGTTATGGAATATTTTAATTGTATCTTGTACTTTATTTTCAATAAACACTTCTGCAGCAATGTTTACCAATTTACTAGCTTCTATAGCATAAACTTTTTTTGCGCCAGCTTGAGCACAAAGAACTGATAAAATACCTAAATATAAAGTTATTTAAAGCAAGACATTAATTATGCTGTGTGTGTGTGGATATATAAATCACATAATATAATATAAACTAATTTCATTATACCTGTACCAGCACCAATATCCATGACAATTTTATTTTTAAATTTATCTACAGAATTAAAAATTGCATTTCTATAAGCAAGAGTTCGTGGTTTATCATTAAGCATTAAGTAATGAACCTAAAAATTGCATTGATGAATAAAATTATATATATTATTATGAGGTCATTTATCTTACATCAAGTTCTTCGTAACTTTCAAAATACTGATCCATATTACTCAAAATATATTAAGAAAATATATAATTTCCCAAATTATGATATAATCAATTTAACATTTTATGTTATGAATAGAAACGATACATGACACGAGAGTTCATTGGTTATGTTTGTATCCAAACACGTGGATCGTAAGTTAATTTAACCTTCCTTGATAGATAAAATACAAAGAAGAGTATAAAACAGTACAGGGAGATGCAAAATGCTTTTCGGTTTACCATCCTTCGTAATAAAGTGTGCTGGAGGGCTTTTTACAAAATTCTACAAAATCATGACTGATATGCTTCCGCTCGCGCAGGGTAGAATGCATAAATAATTTCCCTCTAATAAAAAAAATGTACAAAGAAAAATAAATTACAATTTTTTTCTTTGGCATTTTATTAATGCTAAAATAATAATTTCAACAATGTTATACACGGATTCTTAAAATAATATGGCGCATTGAAATATCAGAGTAAACAAATTATTTATAAAAGATAAAATTATGATAAAAGCTGGACATGTCAAAGAAAGTTAAATAGTCATTAATCGCGAATACAGTGGATAACTTTAATAATTACACTTTACACAATGTTTACTTCGACACTTTATACTTTTGTCCAGAACTAGAAAAAAGACATCTAATTATGTATAGAAATATGGTATTAAGTTTACTTAAGAATAATATGAATGTTATTTATGTAACATATATCCATAACACTTATAGTTATTAATTATATGTAGAATTTTACTTTATGTTCCTTATCATTTTTTTATATTATACATATTTAAAATTTTTGATTCGCTTTTTGGTACTTACATTCAAATTAAGTTATAAAGAAAATTTCATAAGTTAGTGCATTAAAAATGTACATTTAGAATTGATTATGTAACAAACTTTATCAATTATACAAATAAAATGTATATTATTGCTTAATTAGATCTAATATCATATTATTATACACAGGTAAATATCTTTTTCTTTCACCCTAATCAAAATTACAGTTTGCAAAAGTAAAATTAAAATAATAATCGAACATTAGAAGTTTTCACTATATATAGCTTTGTAAACATGTATTAAACTAAATTATATTTGAATGATTGTAAAATAATATATAATACAAGCTGGTATTTTCTGATACTCATACAAATACTAATAAAATTCCAATATATTTATTTGTTTTAGATTCATAAACGATTTTTGTAATCTGACTTTATAAAATGTTTTGTAATTACATTTACTAAACTTATCCACTATGAACTGGTAAACAAAATTAATATTTTAAATTTAACATATGTAAAAATATATAAATAAAGAATTAATAAGAGAAATATTATCAATTATTATTAGAGAATGTATAAATGTTATTAAATATGTTATTATTTTTAGTTAAAAAAAAGATATAATAGTTATTGTATTATCTAAAATATTTGTTATAAGATTGCCTAATGATCGATTAATTCGTAATATCAATTGTATCATAACATATAGCACGATTTATATAATATATAAAACAAATATTCTTATTTTTAAAAAATCTTAAGTACTTATAAGATATACAGATATTTAATACACTATACACTGCATAAATTTCATTTACTTAGATGCTGGCAGTTTTTTGTTATTTCATGAAGAATGTGTTTATATAAATCATCAACTTCGAAATTATTTAACATTATTAACAATACTTTTATAGCACTTATTCATTTGAGAAATATTATAACTTATTCTAATAACATTTATAACGTGTATATTTCTCAAAATAATTGTATATTTATACTATACATATACATACACATATGTATAATATATACATATTTATACTATATAAAATAATTATATATTTATGCTGTATAATTTCATGAACTATTTAAACTTCCATTAGTTTTGATTTAAGAAATCATGATTTATCAATATCATCAATTTTGTCTTATAGTCAATCGTTATCACATTTGGTTATACTTACGAATGTTACATTTAATGATAGAATGAAACTCATAGTTTAACAAAATCAACGTACAAAATATTATGGAAAAAATAATTGTCTTAAAATTATTTATAGAAAGCTGGAATCTACATGAACTTAATCATTAGATAAATATACTGCAGTTACAAATAATATTTTGTGATCAAAATTAATATTTTCTTTTAAAGAATTTTCAAAGGGAAATATGTGACAATAACTGTTTTACTTGTTTTCACTGCAATATAAACAAAATTTATCTTACCATAATATTGCACATAAAGGCATATAGATTAAGTTACAGAATTCGATATTATATAATCATTATAAAATAAATAAATGATACTGAAAAAATGGTGATATTAGCATGAGGTATATTATTGCATTATAGTTGTAGTATTAAGAAACTTGACTAAATGAGCATCAAATACCTTAAAATAATATTCATTAATCACATTATACTACAGCCCATGTGGTAAAATAGAAAATAAATGCTATAGATCTTACGAATAAACAGGCACAAATTTTATTAAGATATGTCCTTACTAAATCTATAAAATTTTATTTTAATTCACTTATATAATATAGCCTTTATTTATAATATTTAAAAATATAGGAAATTATCTGTAATAGAAATAAAAAGAAATAGTACTATAATAAATGTATAAATTTTGAAGTTTTACAGATAGCAAAATATATGATTCAAATAATTATTATTTTAAGATAAGAATATATTTTGTGTATTTTGTTGTACTTTCCCTTCCACAATAAATGGGGGATTAGATATAATTATAATAAAGCTATTAAGATATTGCAAATTCAATTAGAAACAATTTTAATTTAATAAATGTAAGAATAAATGTTAAGTGATTGTCAAATATGGCATATAGTTTATCTTATAAATATGTGTAAAACATTTGAAATATCTTTTTTAATCGTATTAAACATTTATCAAATAATTTTTACATGCTTAATATACGTTTACTTCCAAATATTTGCTTAACACAAATATATCTCTATTATGTATTCAGCTACATTATAATTATATTCAGTAATACTTCTTTTTATATTTACGATATCTTTCTCCTTCAGATTGTCTTCGCAATTGACTTATTAGATCTGATGGTACATACCATAACTTTTCGACATTAATAAGAAGAGCCTCTGTTACCTGACAGCATATGGCAGCCATATTAACTTGAGCATTTAAATCGCTTCGATCGCGAGGGTGTACATAACGAGGTGGAAATAACGACGGTGCAACTATCATGGCTACATTATGTACTGACATTTTGTTAATAGCTTGATTATCAATAATCAGTTTCAAAAATGTTAAGAATGCTTTTAATGTACACCGATGCTCTGTAGGTAGTAATAGCACCAGTAGATTCAAGGAATATGACAAATCATTAGGATTTTTCACTCCTGAATACAAAATTTTTTAAAAACAGAAATATTTCAATAACTGTTACATATTATATTGTAATAATTACTATAGTATATACATATATACATACATTTTATATATATATATATACTTTATATATTATATATATAATACTAACCATGACTTTGGTAAAAAGCATCGATCAGTTCCACAGTGAAAAGTGGTTGAGGTAAATCACGTAATAACTTTTTTAAAATTGCTGATAAATCGTGACATGAAGTACGTTTGAACAATTTATCCATTTCGTTCGGTTTATAATAAAAATCTGTTTCTAATTCTATACACATTATTTCAACCTACAAAATAAAAATTATAATGAATATAAATAAAAAGTTGTTGGAATTCTGTTTATAATTTACCTTTTGCTTATGCCCGCCAACTCGAAGGATACCTTCTTCTTTTACTCCTCGTTTTGTTAATTCATTAAGAATCTTTTGAAATATTAATGGAATATTACTTTCTTCGCTAGTCAATTGACTATCTCTGAGCAACAATGTTGATAAGGATACACCAAACAAATTTCCAGCTATAAGTGTATATAATTTCCTAAATTATTTATAATAATACAAGTGTTATAGCATAATAACGAAGAAAGAAAGAGTAACAAGGTACTGATTAATATATTGTTCTTTTAAATTCACGTTTAAAAATATTTGATAAAAAAATTATATTTAATAGATTACTGCCAGCTTTGTTCTAAAAAATTGTTTAATATTTAAAATAAAAACCTTTTCTTCTACGTTTATTTGGTTTACGTTTTGTAAGAGGTACGTTATATTTGTCAAAAACTGCTGTAAGTTCAAGCCATAAAAGAGGACGTAATCTTGTAAGATCACGCTGAGATAGTATTTCTACACCCTGTTGAATATAATCGTTATTAGTCGTAAGAGGTTCCGATATCCAAACTTGAGATTTTGTATCATTTTCTCTACACATTTGCTCAAAACTTAAATGACCATACGATGATGTACGATTTAATGGATGAGTAACTAAATTTTCTTCTTCTGGTCTTGACAAACCATATATACTACTATGACTTCTAGAAACTGTGGCATGACTTCCTGAACTTCTTCTAAAAAAAAACAAAATGAAATATCGTAATAAGCATCAATAATAGAAGAAACATCACATCTACATATTTAAAATCTATATCTAAATTACCGCAACGTTGAATCTTTAGAAACAGTTAATTTTCCAGCAGGTTCGTTATCTAAGCGCTCTGTATTTGCTACTTCACTAGGATCGCTACCACTATGTCTCTGAATAGCTGGTCTAGAACCATGTATTGTTCCTAACCTGTGATAGCCTGTTAACTGGATACCTTCTGCAAGTATGTGCAGTATTTAAATTGTGCTTAACAAAACGTCATGCAGCTACATAAGCATATTAATAAAGAATCATATAAATACCAGAATCATTCGCAACATCTCCTCGTGACCAATGTCCAATTCGTTTAAAAATTTCTGGAATCAGTACTGGTACAGTAGTTGCGACTGGTACAGTATTTACGATTGTCGATGGAACGCTTGGTGTTTTCTGAACCGTTTCCTTTCGTTCGTTCGATGATCGATGAAATATTGAAATGAAATTTGGAACAAGAGTACTTAAAACATAGAAAAATAAAATGTTATTATAAAAAAACCATTTAATCAAATATCTATAATAATGTTTTACTTTGTTTGATGCGTGTTAATAATGCCATCCGCTGGTGGTGAAGGAGGTGAAGCACTTTCTGGAGTGCCACCTGGAGCAGAATCCAAAGAATCAGGAGTACCACTCCTTGATCTCGTACCTGTACTGGAAATCTACAAAATTTATAAAAGTATTTAAATACACGATGTAATGGTTATACTATATTATACGAACAAAAATATAATTATCGCTTACTTCCACATCTTTGAAAACATCCCTAATATCTGGCTTACGAGCACGTTGACGTTGATTAAAACGTTGTTTAACTGTATGATTAAGGGATTTTACACGACGCTTTACTGCTTCGGCTTGTGCTTGAGAGAGTTGATGCAACACAGCACCTAGCTCTTCTGCGGGTACTTCTCTTCCAGCTTTCCATGCTTCTGTTAATACTCCTAAACCTGCTGTACGTAACCATTCAGCTTCTTCTTCACCTTCTAGTAAATATCAAATGTTCAATTTATTTATATATCATCAAGTTTTATTTTTATTTTTTTTTACTTGCTTGTATTTATTTACAAACCATCATAGCTCCGTGGACTATATTCCTCGTCAAGATAATCATCTAACATTTTAGTTTCTTCCATCATTTTTTGATATTCCTCCCAATAATCTAATAAATGGGTATCAATCCCTGTATACGCAGCATTATGTTTATCCATGATTGATTAATTTATTTGGTTTCTTCTTAATTATATTATATTATATTAGGAATTTAATTAATATTAAGTCAAAAAGCCAGGCTAAAAAATGTTCAACAACTGTATCCTTTTGAATATTTGCCACCTCTTACATCTGAATGGAATAAAATTATTTATTTAAATTTTATATCCTTTAATAATATAATAATTATTATTAAAGAATAGTCTATAAATTGTAAAGAAATTGACTTAAATGACTCGTTATTATTCGTTACTCTTAAAGAAAATTAATTTGAATTTAAATAAATTATATGTAAAACCGTAATATTGATTAGAGTCACATAAACAACACAAGACTGATTAAAAAATAGACATTTTGAACTTTCGATTAAATTATATTAAGTGGTATATTTTAAACATTTATATGACAATCGTAACCTCTCCATTAAAACGGTTATATTTTTTACAATATAATAGCATGAATTTAATTTATGAATTAAGCACGTACGTTTACAAAGAGAGGCTTTCTGTTGAAACCTCGATAATCTATTCACAATCATCGTGTTCCAGAAATAAATTCGACGCTGTCAATTAGTATTGCGAAAATAAGATACAAAATAAAGAAAGAAAAAGAAAAAGAAAAAGAAGAAGAAGGAATAGCTAAAATCGTAACATGATCATTTCAGTCGTAGAAGGCAAGGAATTTATATGCAAATGCAAAGCAATTTTTCGAGGCTGTCTACTTCTGAGCAATCATAATTTATTCTAAACGTGTCTTCAAGTTGAACCATTGAAACGAAGATAACCGAGGAACACTGTCTCGCTATACTAATAATAACGTAATACGTTTTTTCTGATACATGTGGTCAGATAGAAATCTTAAAACTGTTCGAATTCACTTATTCGCATCGCATTGACAATTAAAAAAGAAAAAAACTAATTCAGCATGCATTCGTGCATAAGCAAGTATTACACATTCGCGCACGTTCGTACACCTTTTTCTACACAGGTGACACCTGTTCTCTGATGATTCTCAGCTTTGAAAGCCACCTGTATCGCTTCGTCGATATTCGATATTCGATATGCGTTAACTATTACGCGCTATACAGGTACAATTTTAAAATCAAAGTCAAACTTATTTATTTCAAGAGTTATTTTTAACTCCATCTTTAAATGATTCCTAATAAAGTGTAAGTTATTATTAATAAAATAATGCATTAATAAGAAATACACTTTTATATTGGCATGGAAATATGAAAATTAAATAATTGCAAGATTTAGAATCAGCAAGCAAGAAGTATGCTTTAAAAAAACTGATCAGTTAGCAGGTTAAGTAATCGATTAAACGCAGTAGTTATAATAACGAACAATAATTATTGAAATGCGGGAATCGGATATTACTAATTTTAAGAAAAAGTTATTCTAATTATTTGGAATTCACATTTCGCGTCGTTTTATTACTTTATGGATATCTTTTTAAACCAATTTATTGCGCGATTGTGTCTTCGTAGTATAAAAAGAGAAGAATAAAACTTCTGCAATAATTAAATAATTATTTTATTACACTGTCTTTATATCATGAAATAATCAGCAATGACGAATGATGTTATAATTTTGTTATTGTAACCCAGGTGATCTTCTGAAATGTGCAGAAGTTGTAAATGGATTTTCTTCTGCAAATCCAGCGATTTCTTGAGGAATTATAGCGTATTCCTCCACGCTAGTACATGGACGACACATGCATTCCAAGGGAGCTTTGGTAACAACCTGAAATATTTGATGAGAAAAATATAACAAGAAAATCGCGATATATTTCAGACCCTTTCTAAAAGTAATTAACGATTCATGTACGAACTCTCACATTTTAATGCGCTTTTTTTATCGACGTACAAATAATATTGTGCATTCACGTTTAATTAAATAGACATATAATAAAGTTTTACTTTAAAAAATATACTTAACAAACGATATGAAGAAAAACATAGAAGCTGGAAAAAATATAGAAACGTTTAAAATTCCCGCTTTTTATCATTGCAACTACCTTCTTACACAAAAACAATATGGCCGCGTGAAGTTTGCGATGTTAAGAGATTGTTTTCGATTTCAATATAAAAACAATCTTTAGAATCATGATTAATAATGTATTGTGATTGTGATTCGGTTTTAAAGGTGATACTAATTTAAAGAAATAAAAAGTGCACCTTCCGAAATTTTTTTTCTCCTGGTTTCGCTTTCGGACAAAAGAGAGATACACTAGCCTCTCTTTCACCGCTTTCTTGACAACACATACAACTTCTCTCCATTTGCCAAATTTTTGATCCGGACACCTGTAGATACAGGTACATATATTAATAATATTCATTTTTACATATTTCTATGATTATCTTTTATAAAACAACAATAAACAACGTTAATTATATCTAATAAAAAGGCCGAAAGAAAATGATTTTCGTTTATTTAACATTAAGTATTTAAGGGCATTTGATAAAAGAGACGTGCTTAAATATTAATCTTTACAAAAGATAAGTTCTGTAATTTATTCCATAAAATTTTAAAACTAGTAAAAAGTTTGTCTATAAATTGCTGTCATGTGATGATCAGGATTTATTTATTTTTTTTTGTAATATAAGCTGGATTTTCTATTATAACTAACGGTTACTGTTGTAATTGTATATTTTAACGCAGATATCAAGTAAAAATGTAAGTATTGATATTTGATTCTTAAGAAAAATAACTGGATATATATTATCTTGTAATATTACTTATTCGAGTATTAAGGAACACGATTATGCTCCCGTTTACAAATGTAAACTATCCAAGTATAAAATAATCTTGGTTTTTATTTTCAATAAAAGTTGATAACATCTCCATCTACCTCTTATATCTCTATTTGTTCTCTACAAGTATATATCCATTCATACCTATTTATTCTTTAAAGAAAAAAATGAACAAAAACTTATATATCAATGGTTGTTCAATTTCTAATATTGACTTATCATGATTCTTAACACATTTACACTTTTGTTTAATCCCTTTGGCACATTCAGAATAAGTAATTTACATAATTTTCTCTATTTTATTTGTAATAACATTTAAAACTATTTTACCTGTAGGTAACTGCTACAACGACCTCTACAAGCATAACTGGGGATTGGTTTTGGAATACATCCTGGATATTGAAGAAAGTGTATTACAGGAGTGGCTTGACACTCGTCAGCACCTATAATTGCTTTGGTGTTTTCATAGAAGGTGTTCATCACCAGGCCTGTGGCGACTGTATAGTAAGTAAATTGAATAAGTGCAATAGTTTTGCGTTGTTCAAAAATAGTCCCGTTTGACTATTGTTTAATTCTATACCAGTATAAGAATAATATCTGTATAAATAATCTATTTACCAAGATGAAAAAAGAATGTTCTCTTGCTATGGTACATTTCGCTCGATCTCTGGCACTTTACTGTGCTTTTAGTTCTCATGCTGTAAGCTTTTATACCCTGTGGGTGACCATATATTCTCTCCCTTCCCTTCATTATTAGACATTATTAGACATAGAGTATTAACAGTTTTTATCTATTATTTATAGCATTATATATTATGTGACAAATTTTTTTTGTGTATATTTTTTATATATTGTATATAACTATCTATAAAACAAATATTGAATTTTAGTATATAAATTTACATGTAATGTAAATCAAATGAAAAAGATATTACAATTTTACGACATATTTTGTATAATATAATGCATTTTTTAAATTATTGCAATATCATACTATAACTTTTAAGTTATACAATATCATTTTAATAAGCAGTAAATTATATTTTTAAATATATTTAAAACATATTTAAAAATATAAGTCTAACTGCTGCTTTATTATATGATATATATATATATAGTACCATATAGAGAACTAAATTATAATATATAAAGATATTCTTCTTATATGTATTTTCATATATACGTAAATTTTCATGTATGTAAAAATACATCTCTATAGGAACATAAAATATTGCCTTACAATAAATAAAAGTAGTATTTGTATACAAATATATTTAATATTATTATAAATATTCATTATTATGTGACAATAAACATATATAATATATAATATTTTACATTACTGATTGCATAATTAACTTTTATGTTTTCTATTTTCAATTTTATGAATATTAAAAGTTTTTAAGTAATTTTTATTATAACAGTAATCAAGTTTTTAATATAATTATTATATTCAATACAAAAATAATATGTAATATGAGATTATATATATATATTTAACACTTTGATATATTCGTAAGAAAATGGAAAATGTATAATATATCGGTTTTATAATCATTTTCCTTCCATTTGTATAACATACAAATAGTTCTTGTTAGATACAATTTTATATTGTATGGCCTTGTTATGACACAATAGTTTATTTCTGCAAAAAGAGTTTAAACAAATTGATTATATGCATCCACTTTTTAGCATTTTCTAAGTCATCTCGGTAAATTAAATTTTAATTTCTAATAATAGTAGCATGTAAATTAATCGTTACATCTTTTACTGCATTTTATGATGTTAAAAATTGACAGAACTGATTCTGCTCTGTTTTCTGTCAATCCTTATGAACTGATGTCGCTTAAACGAAAAGTTTATTGTTGGTCCTTGCATACCGATATCGCATCCAACCTGACAAAATAAAAAAAAATGTATGCGAGAATTTCTAGGAATTCATTAATCGCATAGAATGCTTATAAAATTAGATAAACTAATTAGACAAATTAAATATACTCTTTCTAAAATCAATTCAAAATGGAATATTTGTTTTGTTATTTAAATCAAATATATTTAAAATAAATTTAATTAATAGACTAGATAAACGTGGTCTATTTGTATTTTACATGGACAGTATCTTTATCAGTTAGTAATAGTTTAATATAATAATAATAATAATAACAATAATACATTACTTTTAAGAGTAAGAAATAGAACTAAAAATTGTTAAAAATATGTATAGAAAAGAAATTGATGCAAAACAATTCCTAGAGAATTGTTGAAATGCATATCGAAGTATACTTCAAAACATATTGATTTTAACATATATCTAACAACATTATTTTTTACATTAATATTTAACATAAACGTATAAAATAAATTTCTAAAGTTTTGATATTCTATAAAAATTAAAAAATAGATATCTCTTCTCAGTAATTTTTAAAAAATTTCATCTACAGGAACATATTTTTGCCATTCATGCAATACTTATTAAATTATGCAGAATGAAATATTTTATTCTCTTTTTTTTTATCGAATTATAAGCCGCACGCAGGGCAGAATAGATGTTTGTGACGAAATGAGACACAGATTGATTTTCTCCAATATATATTGTCTTAAGTTTTTGTTAGACTGTGTTTACACCAACCAAGACCTTTATACATCGTTCGTCTTTGTTTATTTTAGAGATGATTTCGATTAGATGTCGTAGGCAATTGACACACTTATCTTTCTTAGTCTACAGATTTATTTAATTTTATACGAAAATCATTATAACATTTATTATATATATTATTACATATATAATAAAAATAATAAATTTCTAAGTTATAATAAGGAAACTATGCACAAAAGAAAAGAAAAAATGTAGAAATTGAATACTTCGTTAATTTTTAGCTAAAACACGGTATGAAGGTATATTATCCATATCATTTCATAATTATAAATTGCTTATTCATTATTTTGTGACAGGTAGTAATAATAATATAAAATATGTAATATTCATGTTGATATATTTTATTTTAAATAATCATAAACTCTATATGTTTACGATACAATATTTTAAATGACAAAATTTGTAAGATAGTTGTTTTTATTATACAGTAGTTTAATTTATTTATTTTATTGTACTCATTTTGAAATGTCTCCGCACTTGATACATTTACACTCTGCTGGCTCTCGCAACTTTATTTCCATTGCTCCATTTTCTTCGTCTATTAATTTAATACCATCTGCATCATAACATTGATTCAAGATAAATAGTCTTTCCTTTAAATAACTTTCTCGACAGCAATAACACTCCTATTAAAATGTAATATTAATTGCTTATGTTTCATAACATTTATTCCTTATTTATTTATTTTCGCAGTAGTATTTACCTTTGAAAAACCTGTAGGAGTAATAACGCTTGGTTGCACTTGTGAGTTACAAAATCCCTCACATTTGGTGACCAATATATTTCCACTACAAGTTCTTCTTAAACGTCCAATTTCATTATATTCGTCTATAATAATAATAATGACGTATTAATTACACAATCTATTATGTGTACATTATTCAATTTTAGCTTAAATTTGAGTACGGTACCTTTTGTAATATGTATTTCTGATTGCAATGTCTCACAGCTTTCATCATCTAGTGTTTCAGAAGTTGTATCAACATTACAATACGAGATGATAATTAACAAAAGTGTGATGAATTTCATGATTGTATAAAAATATTTACTTATATAATCTTTAGTCTGGAATAAAATGTGAATCCGATCAAAGTATCTATGGAAAATGGAAGTAGAGGAACCGATACAGTGGCTTTTATAAGAAAGTTTCCCTCTGCCATATAACAGCTTGGGGTATTGAACCCCTGCTAAGGCTTAATAGCCAACCTCTTCTAGCTTTTATATTAGTATATATACCACAGTTTATTTACTCGCATAGGACATTTTTTCAGTATTTTGCATTATGTATCTAATGGGTTTTTTATGTCCTTATTCACAACAGGGGTAATTATATTAAAGAAATGGAACTTTACTAAGAATATCTTATTTTGGTACAGTATGTATTGTACTTTTAATAATATTCTAACAGTGATAAACTATATCATTATTTTTTTTATTTGTATTTAGAAAATATATATTTAATTCGTCTAGTACTGTACGCATAGTTGTTGATAGGTTAAAACGAATAATTCGAGGAAATATACATCAATGATTTTTCATGCGATTATTTATTATTTAAAATTTAATGCTCATTCCTTGTATTTCCGGGGCAATTATCTTTTAAATCATTCTCATCTTCGAAAACCGTACCACACCAGATACAATAGAAATACTTTTCTCTCAAATATTTGGTTAAAATATCTAACTTTTCACCGATAGTAAGAGATTGGTCATCTTCGACTGTATCATCGTCTTCATCGTCATCCACATTTTCATCTTCGGATAATTGTGTATTTAACCAAAACCATGTTTCACAGGGTTTATTTATTTTTCTTTGCATATCTAATTGTTCGCAAACTTTCTGACTTCTTTGCAAATCTGTTTTTAATACTTGCTCCGACCTTTTTTCTGAAATTCTATCGCGAAAATTACTCATTTTAGAATTATCTATCTTAACTAAATTCTCATTGGTTAATCGTTGTTTCTTTACGGCTTTTCCTAACCCACATCTATCCGATTTTACATTTACATTAATTGGTTCGACAATTCCTGACTCTGTTTTACCTATGCCTAGTCCAGGTTTATATCCCATCTTCATTAGCATTTCAAATCCTAAACAAAAATTTGCGTTTTATCAGGATGAAAATTAATTATACGATCATTCGATAACACAAACATTTAAATAATTATATACTTTTGATGCAAATGTAACAATGATAAAAAAAATGATATATATTATTTACAGTATAAATTTCTCATTATTTATGTTTACTTATTTTGAATTATATGCAACCAACCTTTATTGGTGCTTTTTATAGCTGAAGATAGTCCTTCGTCTCGCTTTTCTTGTTCGATTGCCTTCATAGTCTTATTTTTTTCTTTTAATTTTGTTTCAATTTCGATTTTTCTCTTTGCTAACATAAATTCTCTTTTATCCGCATACCGATATACAAGACTTGGTGCTTTATCATTTTTAGAAGCTTCCAAAAATTTGTCGGACATATAATCTTCGTCGTCCGACATGTCGTTTAACTTTGAAAATTTGTTCACAATGAATGAAATTCTAAAATTGAAAGAAAACTTAGATTCATTCTCAATAGGCAAAAATTATAATATATTCAATATAAGAAAATATAATAAAAAGGTTAATAAAAAATCGTTTTCATAAAATTTATTAATATTACTTACAAATATTCACTCGAGTATGCCTTGCTTATTCTGAAATAAAAATTTACGTCTAATTAATGTTAAACATTTAATATTCAACCATAATAATATTTCTCTGTCCTATTAAAAACTCTTCTACAGTTAATCTATCTGATAGAATTTACGTGAAATGTCACGCTACGATAAGGTTATGGTGTCCGTAACTACAAAGTACTACTGATACAGCAAACATTGTTCTTCGCGGAATTACGTTATTAATTGCCAAAAGTTTTAATTCGTCGGTTAGTACGCAAGATATTATAAATAGGAATTATCTTAAGAATATCGAAATCGAACAAGGTTCGTATCCTTCCGACATTAATCGAAAGGCACAAAGTCAATGCGAACAAAGAGAATTTACAATAGATCTTAAAAAATGAATAAAATCGTTATGTTGAAAAAAATTTAACTGAAATACATAGAAAACATTCTAATTTCGCGTCTCGTTGTGATGATGCTACGACGAAGCACCATTTAAAACTCCAATCTTAGAAATCAATCCGTCAGCTTTTATCGCGCGTCCGAAATTAAATCGTATACTCCGTAAATTTATCTCGACCTAACTTAAGTACGTACGTGCGTACGTGCGTACGTACGCACGCACGCACGCACGCACGCACGCATGCACACATGCATGCACGTACGCACGAAGCACGACGCACACACGCACACTAGCACGTACGTACGTTTGGTATTGGTCTCTAAACGCATACAAAAAAAAAGAATCGACTCTCGTTATTTTCTTACGTTCATACAATCTTTATATTTTTATATATTAATTTTTTATTATTATTATCGTAGAGCGATCATCGACGCAAAATGCGACGACCAATTGGTTGAGATTCGGTAACCCGACATGTTCGACGCAATGGCTACACTGCCGGCGGTCGATAGACGTAAGAACGTGGAACTGGGCAGCTCTAAATAAAGGGAACGTGATCCATTGTATTTTCATGTCTGTTCGTGCCGTGTATAGTGTCCTTTGCTTTTCGACGGTAATTGCCATTGTTGTCGACGACGATCTATTTTGCTCTTACGATTCGATCGAGAATTTCGTTAAGATCGTGCATCTATTCGATCGTACGATTGAGAGCGCAGTTTAACAATACGGTATTGAAAAAATGACGAGAGTGTCGAGAGGAGGGACGTTTTAAAGGATAAAAAGCATCGACTACCTTGCGATTTGAAGAAACGTAGCTCGCCTGTTGAAAAGGACAAATACGCACGGTATTATTTAGATCGAAATCTCGTGGACGGTTTGCAAGCGATTGGAGCGTTCGAGACTGGATTAATCCGTGGATCGACCATGATCGCGATGCGCGAGAGAAAAATCCCGTAATGCTCACGAATGGTGCCGTGAAACGGGCGGAATAGCAACGGAATTTTTTCATCGTAGAAACATGCCAAGTCGTCTGTCACGCCTCCTCGTGACGGGTCACGGGTCGCAAAAGGTCGAAGAAGAATTTTGATGAGCGAACTTACAGATCGGGCGTGTGTGTATAATTACGACGATAGATTAGTCGATTCAGTTAACGACGGATTTCGCAGACGCGCGAGTTTTAATCTCCGTGTTCATCGATTTAATGGTGCATCGATGATCGAAATCTTCGACGATTGCGAGGCTACTTCTGGAAGATTTGCTGCCTTCTGATTCTTCCAAGACATCTTGCTGCTATGGTTGTTGCTAGCAGTGGGTGGGTGCAAAATGCCAATTTTCCTACTGCTCAGAATAACAGCAACCTGAGCTTAAATACAACACAGAACAACAAAATGACTGCCAAGGGTATTTTAATTTATCGTGATAATTCTCATCCTTTTCAAGAGCGTACACTGACTTTGGAGCAACCAGTTAAGATTGGTCGTTCGGTTGCTAGAGCCAGAGCTGCTCCAAATAATGCGATCTTTGATTGTAAGGTGCTGTCGAGAAATCATGCGTTACTTTGGTACTGCGCCGGCAAATTTTATTTACAGGATACACGTAGCAGTAACGGCACGTTCATAAATAATCAAAGATTGAGTGCTTCTGGTTTCGAATCGACACCCAAGGAGGTATGTTCCGGAGACATAGTACAATTTGGAGTAGACGTAGTTGAAAATACAAAGAAAGTCACTCATGGCTGTATAGTGGCGACGCTGAAGCTTTATCTGCCAGATGGAAAGGAAGCCAAGGCCAGTCTCAGTACGTCCGTTGCATCTCCTGCTGGTAGTGTGTCCTTGGAAGATTTGTACAAGTTGAATCAAGTTATACAAGAAGTTACGAGGCGGGAGAAGACGCTGCATTCGAAGTTAGGACATTTACAACAACTCGTAGAGAATACTCGTAAAGCCACAAATCAATCGTGGAAAGCTTTGATCGCAGAGGATCGTTTGTTATCTTGGGTCGAGACAGCCGAAAGTCAATTAGCTGTTTATTCTAAAAACTTTACGGAAGATAAAATCAGAAACGAATTAGTGAAGCTTCAAGAAGAGAAGGCGCAATATCAAAATGCTGCGAAGGAAGCGTTACAAAAGATTCTGCAAGAGAAGTTAGAAGTAACTCAAAGGCTGGTACAACTGGAGGGTCGCTTGAGCGAAACGGAAGAAGAATGTCAAAGTTTGCACAATGTAGCTAAATACACTCAAACTGAATTACAAGAAATTAGTATTAAGTATACGGAGGCACAAAAGAAGCTTCAAGAAACCACAAATAAGCTTATGGAAAGTGAAGAAAAATTGAAAGATATCGTACAAAATGCTGAACAAGAGAAGCAAATTTTATTGAAGAAACTTGAAGATCAAGCAAAGATCAAAAGAAAATTACAAGCGAGATTACGCGATTCTCAAGTAGATTCGGTTAATATTTATAAGCAAATCACTGCCCTAAGAAATTATATGCAAACTCTTCAAGACATAAATTCGAAATTGGTATCGAGTGAAATTTTTGATTCGAAAGATGAAGAAAATCCTATAGAAGCTATCAATATTATTTTAAATAAACTGAACTCTATCAATACTGATAATATCGAGATGGATATTGAAAGTAGTTTCCATTTGTCGAAATCCGAGCAAGACAATCAGTTCATCACCCAAGACATGGATTCGAATCAGTTAAAAACAGTTAATTCTGAATTATCCTTCACGAAAGATCAGTTGGATGAATCGTTGATAGTAAACGATAACTCGACTGAATATATTTTGCCATTATCGTCTAGAAGAACTTTAACCAATGGAAATATCGATGTCGAAAATTTGGATGCAAATGTTGAATCCGATATAAATTCAGAGACAGAAGAAGATACATGTAGCGTAGACAGTGATGATAGTAGTAAAAAATCTGTCATAGAAAATAAAAAAGAAGCGCGTTTATTTAGTACAAATAAACCAGTATCTAGTAAAATAGAGGTTAGATTTGCGTGTAATGAAAATGGAAAACAATTGGAAGAGTACTATGGGCCAGTGGAACAAATAAAGGATCACGAAGTGTCGTTGAGAGTAAGCGATGCCACTCCTGCTGAAAAGCCTTTAAAGGATATGGAAAATATCATAATGGACAAATGTGAATCGAATAACGAACAAAATGTCATGGAGAGGCTTGATATGAACGAAGACTGCGAAGGGGAACACTTAGAAGGAGATTATATTAAAACCTTAAAACCGATATCGAAGAACGACACTATGCAGCAAACTTTTCATTCAAAGGATTACATATTACAAACTTTAATTGGATCTTTGGATTCGTTAAAAGACGAAGACAGTTTAGAATCGCAACAAGTTGTCAAGCAGGAATTAGAAGAATTAAGAGATTCGTTGATTCGTGAATCCAATGATATTATTATTGACAGATTAAAAGAATTGTATTATCGTGCAAAAAATGAAGCACAAAGAATCCAAGAAGTTAACGAGGAATTAGTTATTTTAAAGGAAAAATGTAATGTATTTATAAAGGAGAAGGCAGAAATCTCCAAAGAATATGCAACACTCAAAGAACAGTGTGGTAATCTACTGAATGCAACTTACTCTGTACCGATACATTATGTCGCTCCCATGGTAATAGTATTAGGTTGGATGTTGCTGGAGAAAATATTCTAATGTCCACTTGCTTTTGTACATAATGCTCTTAATAAGAAATAATATAACTATATCTCTATTCTATCTTCTTTTTTTTTATTAATAACGATCTATGGTGCAATCACAAGCTATGAAGTTTATATTCAATAAAATTAATGTGAAAACAGGTCTGAGCACTGCATAGTTTCTATTAAAAATTAATCTTAATCGTACAAATAAGAGTCGAAAATTGTAAATATTACATATTGTATGTCTCATCTTGTCGTTAATCTACCAAATCTGCAAATTTCATTATAAAGTTGCAGTGTAAACACGACAGTGTATCTCGTTACTATTTTGGCTAAAGAACCAATATTAAAGGAAACGGGTCATTTCTCGGTACATATGTATATTGAACAAACACATCTTAGGTTAGTTAAAAGGTATTAGAAAAAAAAATAGACAATACTATTTACGATGTTCAACATGCTGCCAATCTGAGGATCATATCTTCTTAATATATGGTGTTTATACTGAGTTATATCGCTGCACATCTTGTGTAATCAATATTAGCAATTATTTGTATTTTAGATTTAAAAAATTACGTGTGAATGACGAGTGATTTCCAAATAATATTCAAGTATAAAATTAATTTTTAATTAAGATTACTATTATTCATTTCATAAATAATTTTCTGTTCTGTCTGTATAAAACTGTGGGATTAAGACCTGTGCAAGCCAAATATACATATACAAGTAATATATACGTCTGAAATGTATTTATCAATGATTTTATTCAATTTATATTGTTATTATCATATGTAAGATTTTACGTTTTTTAAATTATAACTTCAACGTTATTCTTCCCTCTTTTTTATTAACCATAGAGTTATTAACAATTCTATAATGTAATATGAATTATTGAGAAAAAGAAAATTTAATTTCTTTTAAGTTTTGAAGTCAGTACAACTTGTATCCACAGTGAATATTGATAGAGATGATTAGACATCGATACTGTAATATCTTCGAGCAATAATTATTATAAGCTTTTATTTTTCCAACATTTGTAATACTTATTGCAAACGATTTACACATTAACTCTTTATTTTATTTATTGGTAGCATGATATTAAAAACATATTAAACTTATCGACCTAATAAATATTAAGCAAGTATTTCTCTTATATTTAGAAGTCTTTTAGTGCTTATTGGTACACTGGTCTGTCAATCCTGCAGGTATGGCCTAGACATCTACTTCTAAAAATATTCTAGTTATACTTTTCTATTAATTCTTTTTATACGAATGTCACAAAAAATTAACTGTATTTTCTTAACTCATTAGTTTACGTAGCGTGCCATTTCTCAATCTGTAACTATATATGGAGAATGAAGTTTGAACTATATGTTCTATTTTTTAAAACATCGCACTAGACAACTGTTTATAATTGTTACACTCTTAGTAGATTTGAACAACATAACACCATGGAAATTTATATAGAAAGCAATTACTGTACATAATATTGTTGATATAATATCTTACTACCTATGTAATAGTCCTATAAAAAAAAATAAACATTAATTTAGACAAGCTGCTTTTGATTTTCAATTACCTATGATTAACGTACTGCTACAAAAATAAATAAGATGATTGTAATAATCTATCGTTTGAAGAAGTAATTTATGGTTTTATTGTATCAGCATATTATTATTTTGATAGAATTAATATATATACATACATGTTATGAAGATCAAGTTTCTTTGATTTTCAATTTGCATTATGTTATAAAAGAAGAACTCTGTTATTTGTTTCTATTATAATTATTTGAAAGTAGCCTGTGAAATAGAATTTGGGCTAATATGTTGAAATTATACTGTTAATTATATATACATTATGCCTTATTTTTTATTTTTAACTTTTATCCTGTATAAAATTAATAATAATTATCGTGTACAAAGTTTGAGATTAAAATTGGTATTAACAAACTCTGTAAAATGTATGTATAAATTGCACACTAAAAATAATTTAAACAAGTATAGTCGTTCAAAAGTAAAATTAAATAAGTTAAATAAGATTAATTGGACTACTTCTAAGAAAAACGTATTGTGTCTTTTATAAGTTGTATATCCTAATAATACTATCTTTATTAATTTTATAGAAATTATTATAGTTCGGTATTTTATATTCGTAAAAATTATCTGTAAAATGAAATTTTCAATAAAGATAAAAATAAACATTATTGTGTCATAATAGGCTGAAGATTTTATTTTGTTGTAATGGGTTTTATATATATATATATATATGTATATATATATATGTATATATATAATTACGATAAAGATAAATGTTGTTTAGTATCGTTATTTAAAAAATAGCTTTATTTATACAAATAATAGTACTTTTTGTTCATGTTCAAAATTAAGAAATACGCGAAAATATATTCCATATACCAGTAGTTGTAAAGTCTGTCTTTACTATTCTAACTTTTCGTTACCATTTGCCTGTACTTACAGAAACATCAAGTATATAATACCACTTAGAAATAAAAATACCAGATATTTTTTCAATGTTGCAATTATGAAGAAATCAAACAAAAAGTCGGATTCTTTGGCAGTAGAACAAAATAAAAATATGACGAGTGGTCAAAATATAAGCGGAGATAGTTCACCTACGCGCATTTGTAGAGATTTCCAACGCAATGTGTGTCATAGAGGAAAACGGTGCAAATACGTTCATGAAAGATCCGAAGATGACTGTACGGAAGAATACACGTTTTGCCATGACTTTCAAAATGGCATGTGCAACTGGCCAGGTTGTAAATTTTTACATTGTACAGAAAGTGAAGAAAAACGCTTCAGAGCTACTGGTGAACTGCCAACACATGTATTAAATAGGTCTAAAAGTGGGACTGAGAAGTCAGAATATCCGCTTTGTAAAGATTTTATTAAAGGTAATTGTCAAAGAGCTCAGTGTAAATACAGACACTTAAAAAAGGAAGAACCACAACACAACTTGATACCAACATCTCATCATAATACTTCTAGGCCACAACATTTTAATAGTCCTAATAATACTGAAAATCGTAGATTTGAAGAGGACAGAAAGTGAGTTTATAACAATTATTATTATTATTATTATTATATATATATACAATGGTATTTTTATTTTAATATGAACTGATTATTGCTATTGAACTTACTACGTATTACTTTACTAACCGAATATGAACTATTTATTAATCAATGTATTTATACGTATCTGTAGTTTTCATTGGCAAATGGAAGAACCGCATAATGTAGTCACAAATAATGGTTATAATCCATCGTCGCATTCAAATGAATACATGGGACCTCCAGAAGCAAAGAGACGAATCGTTTCCAGTGAAACTGTTGTTCATTTTGAAGCTTCTCCAATTGTAGGTCAACATACTGCACAGCCAGTAACACCAGGGTATTATTATCCAGTAATACCTCGTAATGAAGCTAGAGCAATTGTTTTAGAAGATGAAAATGCATTATTAAGAAAAAAGATAGAAGAATTAAAGAAGCAGGTTATATCGCATTTCAAATTATTTTGTAAATACGCTTTGAAATAATATATATTTGTATTACATATTCTCGATTACAGGTGAGCGATCTGACTGCAACTAATGAATTTTTATTGGATCAAAATGCTCAATTAAGAATGTCAGGAAAGAGAACTGCAAACGTAACTGCTGTTACAGTTCCAGCAGTTACTATTACTAATACTGTTCCACCATCTCAAGCACCTACTCCTCAACAAATGGTTAATGCGGCAGTAGCTGCTGGAACTTTACGTACAGTTACAGCTAGTGTTGCTACGGTACCAGTGAGCATAGCCACTGTTACACCAGTATCTATTGCAGCAGTTTCTATGGCTCCAGTTTCAATACCACCACCTATTGTAACAATGGCACAACAAACAATTACAATGAGTGGTTCTGGACCTCAAGCAACTAATCAACAGCCACCTAATACGCAACAACCTGCTAGCTTACCATTATCGATATCAGGTGCAACTGCACCTTTGGTTTCTTATCCTATTATGACTCAAGAATTGAGGCCTGTCTTACAATAAAATATAAATTGTAATAAAATTTGAATTTGATAGGTAAGTCGAAGTATAGTATTTTCTATGTCTAAATTTTTAGATATATCTCATCATAGAAAAGTAGTGAAAATATAAGAAGGAATAAATGTGTACAGTTAATTATATATACTTAGGAAATACTAAAGATATCGTAATTTTTTATAAAAAAAGTTGTGTAATTTATTGTACAAGTCAGACGCGTACAATAACTGATTCTTCCGTTTTCTTTTTTATTTTTTTATTTTCTCATAAAAATTATTATCTTAAAATTATTTTATATGATAAAATTTAATTTCTTTAATTTTTTAATTGGTATGTTTTTACAATGAACCATGTTATTGTAATATCATTTATACTTTGTGTCAAATATTGCATTTTATTTTCATTTCTTTAGATTATTTAGTCTCAGGAAATATTGAGATTGTAAACATTAATTGCATAAATATGGTCAGTGTATAAGGTGTGTGCTTGAATGATGATTAATCGTGTTGAAGACCATATTAATTCTGTTTCATTCATAATGATAACACATGTTGACATTTGCATTTAATAATTCAGGCTTTGACTTCTTAACTCTGATTAAGCTTCGTAATTTATTAAGTTTTTATATTTATAACGTAAAATTATAATATAATATAATATAATATTGTTTTGTAGTTATAATGTAAAAATACGATATTTTTATAAGCGCGATTATAAACTAATTTCTTGATACAAAATGTAATATTAAGAATTTAGATAGCTTCTAAAGCTAAAATAAACTCTTACGCTAAATAACGGTTTCGGTTAATATCAATAAGAGTTAAAGGAAACTCTATGAATTGCGATAATGGATATATTGAAAAGTATACAATCATTTATATGAAGGGATAAATATGTTTAATGATGATGTAACAAATTTGAAATATTCCTTAACTATTGCTATATTTACTGCTTTCCTCTCAAGTATATATAATAAGTGATATATAATAAATTTTTCAAAATAATACAGGGTAATATACGCAAGTAGAACACGTAGTATCTTTTTTCTCGTTGTAATTAGAAAAAATTATTAGAAAAGAAGATGAATAAATCAAGAAGTATTGCTTTTTCTGAACCCTTCTTTCGCAAGTGTAATGATGTATATGCATCTTGCAAGTGCGCTACTTTTCTAATGTACTTTTTTAATGTAAATTTCGTTTTTTCATCATCTTATGAAAAAAGTATCAGAGTTAAATAGTCAAAATGTAATTAGTTAAAAAAATGAAAAATAAAATGTTTCAACAAATCAAAAGTTGCAACAAATCATACTAACGAATTAGAAATTCTCTTTTCTATATAAATTTTATTTGAAAATGTTGAGATGCAGTTATACTATTTACGAATCCTAGTAATTAGAAAATGTCATAGTAATATTGTATGATAGATTATGTATGTTAACATATATAGAAATGTATGTATAAATGATTCTTTATCTTCTGGCGTGGTACTTGTTTTTAAAGAAGTTCTTTTAACTAATTAAAAGATAAATGTAAAGTATACATACTTTCAGATTTTGTGTACAAATTTAAGAATTTGATATTAATATTGTTGTATTATCTTTTTAAGGGTGTTTCATGTATATGTTTATTTATCATTCATTTAGCCAAGAACATATAGTTTACATATATATATTCGTCTGTAAGAAACTAAGTAATAAGTACTAATGTATTTTATATATACATGTAAATGTATGATCTTTTAGATATAAGTAGATACACACCACATATTTCATAAAACTGATAAATATTTTTTTTATGATACATCACATTATATAAACTTTTCTTTCTGTTCACATTTGTATCATTATTGTCAAAAAATATAAATTCATTCTAAAGATTGGATAAAAAATAATCTTATATCTCGAAATTATAACATTTATTTTGATATATTTCCCATTAAATGTTTATAACAATGTTCATACATATAAATGAAATGCATCATATTATTTATTCAGTATCATAAATGCAATAAAACTTTTAGATAAAAATGATTCACTAATTGATAATATCAATCTGTTTCTTCCTATAATTTATATTATTTATACTAGATAATGTAGGATAAATGTAATAAACTGTCAGAAAACGATTGGCAAATCATTTTTGCTTACTTTTAAATTTTAACATTGTTTTAATATTGTACTAAAATCACGTACTGTGTAAAATAGAAGAATACACAAATGTTTTAAATCTTGGGTGATACATGTATTGCACAGATAAATTTAAGAATTGTATATTACATATTTATAATAATAAGCATTTCATAGTTACTTTTTGAAAATAATTTGAATTTCAAGTAACAGAAATTTTGATTTCAAATTGGAAAATTACTTTTTATCAAGCTTATGACTTCATAATGATAGCAGTAGAACCTCTGTAATTAGATAAATACTAAGAGTAAGGCCTACATTAAAGTCTTTTTCAAAATAGCTCTACATCCTATGTAAGTCTACTATGTATTGACCTGTGAAGGATCAGCAAAGTCTCTCTTATGGAACTTCGACTAATAATTTAGTAATTTTTCAAAGTATAAATATACATGCGCATACGTATGCGTGTTATGTATTTGTTTATATATTATTTATGTTCTTAAATATTTCAATATGACTATAGTTGCAATTCATTTTAAATAATATTCATTTTTGTATGTGATCGAGATTCTTATTTTTGTAAATAGAGCTTACTTCAAATTTCTAAACAATTCTTAATATATAAGGATATCATTTTTACTTATAAGAATCTTTTTTGTAGGTAAAATATTGCAGTTTATATTTAGAAAATTTTTAAATACTTTTCAATGGCTTTATATAATATAATAATATATCGAGCTTTATTTATATATCTCAATTTCATCTTTATAATATTTATGATACTAAAATCACGAATTCTCCATTAAAAAAAGAAGTATATATATTGTATATTATATGCATACGTGTGCATTTTTACAGTAATAACAACCCATATACATACACTTAATCCTTAACGTGTATATTATCTCTATGTTGGCACTGGTAGAGATTTAAATATCCTATTTCTTAACCAATATGCACCTGCTAATACAAGGCTACAACAAAATCCAACTAGAAATCGTAATTTCCAGTGATATTTGGAGAATTTTAAGACATTAATCACTTGAATGGTCTGCTGTCTAGTATCACGTTCGCTTCCCGAATTCTCTATCACAAAATTTGACATTTCTGCTTTTCTTTCTAAAGACATTTGTGCTGCTATTCTCAACTTTGCTTTAGCTTCTGTAATTCCCGTTCGTTCCATTAAACGTTGCAATTGTAAATCTTCTTCACTGGAAATTATATTTAAAAGTATAAATATTATTTAATTATTTTTATATTTTTATATCATATATTCAATATTATGAAATCATTTGTAGTCATTTATTCATAAAAACACGATACTTACCACGTAACTACAATAATTTTATGTAAATAATTCAACATGTGTCCTGTCTCAAATAGTAGTGGTAACTCCATGGCTATAAAAGGGTGACCTTTTAAAAAATATTTAAAGGTTTGCCAATATATTTCTCTGTATATATATGGATGAGTGATTGCATTTAATTTTTTTTTCTTTTCAATGTCATTGAATATTAAATCTCCTAACTTAGATCTGTCAAGTTGTTTCGTATTCGTAAATACATCAGGACCAAATTCTTTCTGTATCTTATGCCACGCAGGTTTTCCTGGCTCAACCACTGCAAACGATGTAGTAAATTATATAAAAAAACAAATATTTGTTTGAGCAAATAATATTTAATTTAATACAGAATTAAATTGAAGAAACTCAGCAAAATACAGTAATATTCCTGCCTGAATTGTTATCTTAGTTATTTAATATTTTTTTGTAAACAATCTGGTTTTGTTTGTATTTTAGGATAGAAGTAAAATATTTAAAGAATTTTATTCTAATTTCATAAACGTGCAAATAAAAATAATAATAAAATACATTTTGTTTAATCAAATTATGAAATAAACAAATTGCATGTAAAAACCATTTCATTAATAATGACTCCGCTAGTATGTAAGAACATATTATTTACGATTGAAACGATTACACTA
>JAITYT010000701.1:1554602-1571079 GCA_025433975.1 Liostenogaster flavolineata | reverse complement strand
AGAGAGAGAGAGAGAGAGAGAGAGAGAGAGAGAGTGCAATAATTCTACTGTATATAAATCTATGTAAATAATCCATTTTTTTTTTAAAGGATTTAATACAACAACTAATGTAGTTGTATTAGCAGCAACAAATAGAGTTGACATACTAGATAAGGCACTATTACGACCAGGAAGATTTGATAGACAAATCTTTGTTCCTGCACCAGATATTAAAGGTCGCGCATCCATTTTTAAGGTGCATTTAGAAATTTTGAAAACAATTTTAAATAAGAATGATTTAGCAAGAAAAATGGCTTCGTTAACGCCCGGATTTACAGGTATGTATTTCTACTGATAAATTTTATTGCCAAAGTTACTTATACTTATTGTATTATGTACGTGCGATAAATATTTGTGTTATTAGACCATCATGCATAGTTATTTTCAGGAGCTGATATCGCCAATGTTTGTAACGAAGCTGCTTTAATAGCAGCAAGAGATCTAAACGATAATATTCACTTAAAGCATTTTGAGCAAGCCATTGAAAGAGTAGTTGCTGGAATGGAAAAGAAAACAAATGTTTTACAACCTGAAGAGAAAAAAACAGTTGCATATCATGAAGCTGGTCATGCAGTAACGGGTTGGTTTTTAGAGCATGCAGACCCACTTCTAAAGGTATCTATTATCATGAAATATACACGTCATAAGCGGTATTGATATACTATTACAGTTTCTATCTTTGCACATAACAGGTGTCTATTATTCCTCGCGGCAAAGGCTTAGGATATGCTCATTATTTACCACGTGAACAATATCTTTATACAAAAGATCAATTATTCGATCGAATGTGTATGACACTCGGAGGCAGAGTATCAGAAGAAATATTTTTTAACCGAATTACAACAGGTGCTAAAGATGATTTACAGAAGGTAATTAACAACAACATGTATGAATAGAAGAAACTTATAAGTTCACACGATTATATATAATGCGCATATATTTTTTATATATCATTTACTCGATAGATAACACAAAGTGCATATGCGCAAATCGTGCAATTTGGTATGAACGAGAAAGTTGGAAATGTCTGCTTTGAATTACCAAAGGAAGGAGACATTGTTATGGATAAGCCATATTCGGAACAAACTGCGCAGCTTATTGACAACGAAGTTCGTATTTTAATAGAAGCAGCACATAAACGTACTCATGACCTTCTTACAGAACATAAGGAAGATGTAAAAAAGGTATAAAAACCTTTTCATTGATCTCTTAATAAAATTATGTAAAAGAAATTAAATTCTGGAATAAATTTACAGGTGGCAGAACGTCTCTTAAAACAAGAAATTTTAAGCAGAGATGACATGATCGAATTACTTGGTCCCAGGCCATTTAAAGAAAAATCAACGTATGAAGAATTCGTTGAAGGTACAGGGTCTTTCGAAGAAGATACGACTTTACCAGAAGGTTTACGCGAATGGAATAAATCAAGGATCGATAGTGATAATAAATTAGAAGAAAAGGAAGCAAGCAGTGACCTTAAAATTCCAGCTACTAAAAATGCACGTACAGACTCTGCTAAAGACCAATCGTCTCAAAGATTGTAAACACATTAAGTATTTTACTCGTACTTTGTATAATAGTTTCAGAATACATAATTACAATAAATATTAGTACATGTTCAAACTGTGCATTCGGCTGTATCAGCCGTCATAATTATTTTATTTCGTTAGCTTATTGAATGTAAAAATATAAATTTGTTTTTAATTAAGCTTAAACAATAATATTTTGTGAAATTTCACTATTTCATATAATATAATAATTTTACCTTGTATCGATCTAGTATTATTTACGAAATTATAAAATATTTCGTAAGTGCCGTTATTGCATGCTCATCAAGAAGAAATTTACATAATAAATATATAAAAATTATAAAATGTATTTAAATATAAAAAACACAAAAAATGAAATAATATAAAATACTTAAATGTAATTTTGAGTTTGTCACAATTATGTTATCAATATCTTACAAATTAATAACAAATATTTTTTTGACAATACAATGTTATTAGACGTCGTATTTAATTATTGGAAACTATTTTGAATTATACAAAAATTAAGAACTATTAATTTATATACGATATTTTTTAAATTAATTGCAAAAGTAAGTACGAAATAAGCAGTGCTTTTTATAATTTATTCTAGATATAGAAACTGTGTACATCTTTTTACATTCATTCTCGAAGTCGCGTATGATACAAAAGTTATTAGTAAAATATAACTAAACAAAAATTTATCTAATATTATGTACATGATTTGTTTTATAAGTAATAATTTCTTCAATTATATTCTTAATTCTTAAAATTTTCAGTGGTTTTTGTATTATGCGTGAATTTAAGAGTAAATTCAAGATGTATTTTATAAATATATAAGTAAATTTAATAAAATATAACAAAACGTTTTAGAGAATTGTCTGTTAATAAATAATCTTTGCGTGTAGATTTAATTTTAATTTCTACTCACTACTTGCGAAGTAAAGAATAGGTATGTATAAAATAAAAAATAAAATTTTTTATTTCTATTCGATTATGTATTTTTAAAATTAATAAAACGAAAATTAAGGAAATAATGTAATTTCATCTTTAATACATGATCATATAAATATAAAAATGATAAAATTACAAACATTTTATGAAACAAAAGGCAACGAAATTAACGTATAAATACCTAAATATCGACAAATTTCAAAATTTGTATACCTATTTTATTTAAACATTTCACATTATGCGTTATTATGATAAGAATCATTTTTGATACGACGATGATATTCTTGATACGACGCGTTATCAAGATCATTATCTAAATGTATATTAAAGTGCTAAATCAGGACAATTCGTATACTTCGCTCAACAAGATCTTGCACATCACAAAACTAGATACATCTTTTTATAAATTTACACAATTTTATTAAAAACAATGGATATAACAATTATCGATGTCGAAATAAAAGACATTAGGTTTCCTACATCATTATTAGCCGATGGTAGTGATGCGATGGTATGTTTTTACTTAATACATATTTCAATTAATATTTTTAAGAATTTTACGTAATGGAATTTATTTTACTTTTTAATATGAGCACCAAAAAACATGACATAATGAAAGAAAAGAAAAATTATTTTTCTAATAATTATTTATATATATACATATTGTTATATATTATTGTTATTATATATTGCTATATATAGCTATATATAGTATATAGCAGGTAGTATATATTATTTACAAATTATCGAACCTGTTTTAATATTTAATGCAACACACACATGTGACAAGTTGACAGTATACATTATATATTTTAAAAAGGTAGATATTGTGCAAGTCTATATTAAGTATATCCCCATGATATTGTTTGTACATATAACGCTAAAGAAATTTTTGAGGTTGGCAAAATTTCAAGTACAATTTTTTCTCTTAATTTTTTAATTTTTATACTGATTTGTATAGCAGGCTATTGAAATGATCAAATGATTAAAATAATTCAAATATTTCATGTTTTTTTAAGATTTAACTATATTTATATTGCAATATACATTGTTGCAGAATATTGAGATATGTTAATATGTTTGTTACATATTTTTAAATATGCATATAATTCAAGAATTATTTCAATGGCACATGTCAAAATTTATTTTAATAGTTTATTACGTCATACTATTTTATAAATATGACGTATAGAAAATAAAATTAAAAAATAGGCAACACTTACAATTGAAATCAAAATAATTAGTGTCATTAACATGCATTCAAAGAATCGATTTGTGCTCAAATAGCTATCATAATAAATATATTGAATATTGCATATAATGTGTAAAAATTAAAAAAAGATATATAATGCGATACATATATACAATGCATTTATTTTAACAATTATTTGAATCTACAGCATAAAGATCCTGATTATTCCTGCGCATATGTGATATTAAAAACAGATAAGAATTTTTGTGGATATGGATTAACATTTACATTAGGAAAGGGTACAGAGATAGGTATATTCATTATTGTATAATTTCTGGTAATTAAGTTTTTGCATGTGACGATAAAATATTATTAAAATAATTTCTTTCAGTTGTAGAGGCATGTAAATCTCTGTCAATTTTAATAAAAGGACAAAAAGCTAATGAAATTTTTGAAAATTTTGCGTTATTTTGGAGAAAAATTACTAGCGAATCGCAATTGAGATGGGTAATGTAATATATTTCATAAAAAATGGGTATTGGTGTATCGATACCCATACTTGAGATTTATGTAAACTTAATCACTATGTATATTTCAGATTGGACCAGAAAAAGGTGTAATCCATCTTGCTACCGCAGCCGTAATAAATGCCTTATGGGATTTGTGGGCACGAATAATGAAGAAACCTGTTTGGAAGCTTCTTACAGATTTAACACCTGAACAATTAATTTCTGTCATAGATTTCCGATATATGTAAGCTATAAAAGAAGATACAAGGCTTGCAATTTTATAATATATAATTTTATTTTACAGTACCGATGTTATCACAAAGGAAGAAGCGAAAGAAATGCTTAAAGCGAATGAAAAATATAAAGCAGAGCGTGAGAAGATCTTATTTGCATCTGGTTATCCTGCTTATACGACTCAAGTTGGTTGGCTAGGGTACAGCGATGAGAAAGTTAAAGATCTTTGTAAAAAATTTTTAAATCTTGGCTTTACGTCTTTCAAAATCAAAGTTGGTCAGAATTTACAAGACGATATCCGACGATGTTCTTTGATACGCGAAACAATCGGATATAAAAATAAATTGATGTTGGACGCAAATCAAGTTTGGGGCGTTGAAGAAGCAATTAATTGGACAAAACAGTTGAAATTATACAAACCGGTTTGGATTGAAGAGCCTACTTCACCGGATGATATTTTAGGACATGCTAAAATTGCTAAAGAGTTAGAATCTGACAGTATCGCAGTAGCAACGGGAGAAATGTGTGCAAATCGCGTAATGTTTAAACAATTACTTCAGTCAAAGGCTATTCAATTTTGTCAAATAGATTCAGCAAGAATCGGTGGGATCAATGAAATACTGGCTGTGTACTTTATGGCTAAAAAGATGAAAGGTCAATATTTGAAAGGAATAATATTTATTTTATTTCATCTTATATGATTATAAATCTTATATAGAGTTTTTTTTATATACCATTGCAGTGCCAGTATGTCCGCATGCTGGAGGTGTAGGATTGTGCGAAATGGTTCAACACTTACAAATGTGGGATTTTGTATGCTTAAGTGGAACTATGGAAGATCGTATTATAGAATACGTGGACCAACAGCACGAACATTTCGAAGATCCGGTGAATGTACAGAATGCTGTTTACAAGCCACCTTGTGCTCCTGGGTATTCAACTAAGCTTAAGGAAGATTCTATTATAAATTATGAATATCCAAATGGAAAAGAATGGAAACGCATATTAAGTGAAAGTATTTAAGTAAATGGTACTTATTTCAGGAAAATATAATGTTTATAAACTTAAACGTATCTTTGATATTACTTAACTGTAAAGTACCTTTGTTACACAGCGCTTGTATATTCTGATATAAAAATTACTTAAGAGCTATAGATTACGTTTAAATTTTACATGTAAAATAATATACGAATTTGATAATATTTAAGTTCTTTAAAATCTTGATTTAATTATTGTAATATAAACATATTTAAGACAAGTCATCTATATAGTATGTGCTTGTAAACGGGACTTCACATAGTCTGTCTGCAAAGGAAACAATATTAGTGAAACATCTGGATTGAAGTAATATGCATATAATCCGATTGAAATTAAACATTGATACGTACACTCACAAACCATGGGGAATTCGGTTTGAACATCCATTTTCTAAGAAATGTCATATTTTCTACAGGAGATATAACATGTAAATGCAAATGATCGACAGTATTAAAAGGTGGCCAATGAAATCCTGTTAACATGGATGTAGTATCAATATCTTGCTTTTCTGCTATAACTTGAACAGTTTGAACAATCCTATCATCTGTAATCAAACGAAATATAATCGTTTTTCATGAACTATTGCTTTTATTTCAATAATCTGTAAGAAAAGTATCACCGTGCTTACAAAGTTCATTGTCTTCTGCTTGAAGTACCTTGGCATTGCGTATATGTTTGTTTGGTAAAATGAGATAGTGATGGGACGATACTGGATCAATATCCTTGATGCATGTCACATAATCATCCTATAAGAAAATAACAGCGATAATACGAAGACAAAGCTTTTACGAACAGAACTATTTTATTGATATTTGAACGTTCAAATAAACAGAAATAATTAACCGATCAGCACCTGAAAGAGGTACTACAATCTTTTATATTTACATTAAGCGTATATTGGATGAATTTAATTAAATATAATTCTTAATTAGTTTCCTTACACTGTTAAAAAATCTATTTTTAAGAAAGTATGTTAAATCAATGGCTATAGATAGCAGTATTACTTATAAAATGAAATGTATTCGAATAAATGAATTTAATATTGACGAAATAATGGATAGATTTTTGACATTGTCATTTCCACTGATACACGAATATTATTATATTATTATACGTTACTTATATATTATTATTACATTAGATTCTCTTATTTATCGCAATATCGTATACATTACCTATTCTTTTGTAATTATTTAAGGATAGAAATTTATTTAAATGAGTTATGTAAAAAGGTTAGTTTTTACGTACTTCGTAAATTTTTTCGCTTGGACTTTTGTTCTTTATTATTTTGCAAAAGATACATTGCTTTTCGAATGCAGCCATATGATACGATAATAAATGCTTTTATTCATGCGTAGATATTGATAAATGGCACAATAATTCAACAAACTCGCTTTAAATCATGACATACGTTAGAGCTTCGTATAATGCAAACTCATCTAAGCTTTGAACTTCTTTCTTCTGAAGCTTGATTATCGTTTAAAAATATTGCATTTGTTTTTCTACGTAAGATTATAACACGAAGATTATGAATTGAGAAATTGTCAAATCATTAGGAAATTCAAAATCTATATTATTATAAATGATTTAGTGCATGTTATTTGAAAAATTTAAATTTTGAGAGATAATACTCACCTATTCTATAATCATTGAAAAATTTTATAGAATTGAACGAAGGAAATAGTCAATGGAAAAATCGTTCTTTTGATTGCAGTAATTTTTAATTTAAAATATATAAACTGTACATATATTCATAAGTAGTATATATATTTATATATTCTTACACAATATAGTAGTGTGAGCACGATAAATTATAAAGTACGTAACGTATTTATACGCGTGGCAGTTAAGCTGACGAGAAATTTATTTCTCTAAGAAATTAATGCATGGTGTAATTATTTTACAAGGTGTCGCAGCTCTATTTTTTCTATGTCAAAAATAAAATTTCATAAACTTATAATACCTCGATCACATCAGTCCATTCTGTAAAATAAAAAAGTTATAAACTATTCTACACTCGTGTAAGACTATCATCACAAAAGTCTAACTGTTTACAAAATAGATAAACAGTTTTAATGTAAAACTCAATAGAAGATATACATAAATTTACATTTGCAAACAAATTTAAAAAGTGAGAACGTATGAACGTTGATTTCTTGTATTTTTCAAAACAGATTGTATTTCCATTATACTTTGTTGTTTGAATTCTGGAAATAGTATTAAATAATATATGTATATGATCTTTCTTTCTTATCTACGTCCAAACAAGCATTTGAATTTCTTGTTACAGGATATACACATCCCGTTTCCTATCAACAATGTATTTTACACATTTTCAAAACGATGTGTGAGAGGTCAAGATAAAGCATTATACGGAATATGAAACATAAACTAAAATGCATTAAGCGTGTATAAAATAACACGAATTAATCAGCGCATTAATTTATATCGCGCGGTTCAAATTAATGAGATGCTCATTTATTAAATATTTGTATTTTCTTCATCCATAGGCCTAAAGGCGTCTTATCTACTATAAGGATTTTCACTGGGATTACCCAGACTGTACAATGATATTTTTTTTATAAATACCTCTTATAAATTATAATTAATTTATGTTTTTCGATATGACATAAAAATCATATAATGTACAATAATTAATCCTTTATGATAATCCGCCTTAATACTGCAGATTCTATCCCCTAACTTCAAAGAATTCGTAAAAACGTTCCCCGATTGGCTTTTAATACCTCTTCAAACTCGACAGATTTCCTTCTTCTTCGCTTATATTCGTACGATTAATAAAAATCGTAGCAATTAATAGAAAACTGTAGTTTCATTGACTTAATCTAATAGAGAGGTAAGTTTCAGCTGCCTTGGTATGGCATTTGATCTGGAAGTGTGGACGAATGATTCTGGGTTGGACTCTGATGAAAATGAGGATTGGTTCCATCTTGTGATATTTCGCCGACAACTGGTTCCTCGTATTTGCCTCTTTTGAAACGCCCGTATAAAGAAGAGTAGGGTAGATTGTAATGGATAGCCGCTTGATTAATACTCATGTGACCTAATCTGTACAGAAGGAAGGATGACTGTAAGAGACAATCGGAAGAAATATTTAAAAATACGTATAATCACAGTTTACACTTATGCTTAACTTTACATTATATATTATCATATATGGATAATAACATTTATTTTATTTAACACAACTAATAATTATATTTTATACCTAACAGCTTCCAAAGCTTCGGTCATCGCATCCTCGCTCCACGGTGTAGGATTGCTTCTACTTAATTCAATTCCTTCTCTTTTACATCTTCCGTACAATGTTCCCGTAGGAATGCCAAACTCTGTCGAAGCCCTTTGTACCGACGTTTGACCTGACCTTATTGCTTCCAAAGCACGATCCAAATCGGCAGGAGACCAAGTCGTAGGACTTGCATTGAAAGGTGCTGCTAACCTAATGCCTTCTCTTCTTGCGATTTTATACAGCGTACTGGATGGTATTCCAAATGCTTTCGAAGCTTTGTTCGCTGAAATTGTTCCAGTTCGGAGTGCCTCCAGTGCATTGTTTAAGCTTTCGTCGCTCCATGATTTTGTCGGTCCGTCCTTCTTCGGTGTATCGATACCCAGACGATGAGCCCTTTGCCATAGCGTTGTCGATGGAATGCCAAATGCCGCTGAAAAGACGTGATTATCACAACGTTAACACTTGCGATTTATAAACGTATTGTTATCACGCACGCGCACACAACGATCTTTATTTTGTCGATCGTTTTTAGTAATCGAACGTTTTCTTTCTCTTACAGGATGCTTTCGTAAGGCTCATGTCGTGATTCCTTAACGCCTCCAATGCCGCATCCATGTCCTCTTGTGTCCAAGATTTAGTTCCATGGTGATGCGAACTGGATTGTCCAGAGTGACCTCTTGAATTGTTTTCGCCGGAATCTGAATGAACGGAGCTGCCAGAAGGCATCAATCCGAGAAGTTCCGGCGTAATCATCATCATATTGTCGCTGTCAGCAGCATTCTTCGAACTCACGCTCGCTCGATCTGACATGTGGGTGTCGATATCGATTGTATCTGAGGAATCCATCGTATGTAATGTTTCGAACTTTATTTTCACACTGTCACAGTTTTGAATTTCTGGAAGAATCATTCATAAAGGTACTTATATAGTTTAATTTACATCCTCTTAACAAAATATATTATTAGAAAGTCCGTGATGTTTTCACTATTATCCGATAATCCTCCCTTCATCAATAATATAGAGCTGCTTTATCAGAAACTTTTAGACTTGCATCTGGAGGTCGACAAAAGAGAAACATTGAAGGTAAATCTAGATGCATGCACTAAACGAGGCTGCGTGGGTTGCTGCGAACAGAGCAACGCAAATCTAATCATGGTTAGTTAAGCCCGATTAGACCAATTATTTTGACTCCCTCCCTGTATAATGAATGTCTAGTCTTTTATCCCGTTGCACGATTTACCCCACTGCACCCTCGTACACGTACAAGGTATACAAAGGAAGCGATTGACGCATGCACGCTCAAGGCACGGAAAACAATTATAAACCTATAATGCTCACGCATCATATATTTTATCAGCTATTTTCAATGAAAATTCGAGACAACGACTGTGTCTCGAATAATGTGATACGTACTGCGTAGAATATCGAACCTGGACTTTTTTTTATCAAGATTAAATTTATAACTTAATCGATTCTCCGTTGTACTTCGTCCAGAATGCGTTGTCAGTTTTGGTAAAATTTTTAAAATAAACTTTCGATCTTCAAAAAGTTGACGTGCGTACGTCCTCTACATATCTTCCGCCAATTCTATTTAACTTATTTATGAATAAATCAAGATTTACATCTTTTAATCACTTTTTACAAATACTTTTTTAATTATGCGATTTGTATAATATATATCGATATAATATAGAAGCGATACTTGTAAGATCGACTGTGAACACACGATAATATCCATTATTACTTCGACTGTACCGTCTCTTTTTCAAAAGAATTTTAATCAAGACGTAACTTATCGTCGATCTTACTTTGTGAAAAATAATAAATATCGCTATTTTATAAGAACTTGTAAGCGTAAAGCGTAATTCGGTGCATTAAAAAAAATATTTTACAACAATTATAATATTAAGCAAATAGCACAAAAATAAAATAAATAAATGAACTTAATAAATCATTGAAATATCGTTGCGACATTCATGCGTCTAGAATATAGAAGCGTAATCTCCAAGCATACGTGTACTACACCGATATTTGAACATTTCATAGTGTAAAGTAATTAAACGAGTCTACAAAAACTAGATGCTTCGAATATTTTTTTTTTAAATATTAATTGCAACGGTGAGACAGAGAAGATCGTGTCAATGTGTTCTACATACGCATGCATACATACCTGCATTACACAGGCAAGGCGTATTAACTCGACGATTTCAAGTAGTCGCAAATCATTTGCTGTATGGAAAAAATGTTTCGAACGATAATCGCATGGTATCAAGAAACTAACTAAGTTAGCTTCAGTTCTTTAAACGGAGTGCTTAATATTTCTGTTAGAATTTCAATAAAAATATTAAACACTGCGTAAAATAGTATTGTGCGATCTAGGAGTTAAATTCGGAGGTTTTCGATGTACTGCTTATTAATCGAGTTAATAAAAGGAGCGATAGACGTCTGCAATAAACACAGAGGCACCAAACAGATTTTTCGTTTGCTCTTTCTCTTTTTCCTTTTTATCTATTAATTGATAGCTTATTGAAATCCTGGAAGAAATAAGAAACGAGATCTTGTTCATCGATACCATGAAACTTTTGTTTCAAACATTTTCCCATACGAGTAACTAATAATTAATAATTTAAAGATGTTAAACGCGCTTCATTCTGTACATACAGGATGAGGTTGAACGGGTGATAGAGCCGGACAAGAGTACGTGTAAAGATAAAAAAGGAATTACATCATTTCGAGGCTCGGTTTTCGTTTTTAAAAAAAACTATCGAAGAGTGATGGGATACGGCGTGGTCGTAAAATCAGTTGATAAAAAAAGATGGTAAGCACGGTTCTAGTTGCTGCAGGATCAATCGAAGCCGATTCTTCGAAATATATTTTACGACCAAGCTATACGTGATCCATGTTTTGTGTATGCATTGACTATCTCCAGTTCTAGAAGTGTGATAAATAAAAGATGTAAATGCATGGAGAGCTACGATAATTAACAGCAATCTTAGCAGTATTACTTTATACTGATTAGAAACGATATCGAGAGTTTTCACCAATTTAAGTTTTCTAACACCATCGTGTTTATGACGATCAAGGGAAAAACAGTGCTCGATGGATTTCTGTTCTGTTCTTTGGATCGACATTCCAGCCAAAGAAAGAACGTCACCCAACGCGTATAATGTATCCACGTATTAACGATTGCTAGATGAACTCATCGTTACAGTTTAATCGATCGAAACGAACTCAAAGTGTAAGAAATAAAGCGTAAAATTGAAGACGAATTGGAAAGTAACACGCGTGAAAGCGCCAATGCAAGAAAGTATTCGTAGTCGACTGATTACCCGAGAGAGACAGAGTTAAGTGAACGCATACTCGATAGGATCTTCAAGTTCTATATTATCGAGCACGAAAACGTTATTCCTTTTTTTTGTACTTATTTTTAAACTTACAAGGACATTCAATAAGATACAGAAAGTTGTAACTGTGTATGCGGTATGAAATAGTTTTTATGGATAGTGTGTTAAAGAAAAAAGTTATTAAGGTCTTTTAGGGGAAGCAAGTATGAGCGAAACTGAGCGAGAATTTAACGAGCACGGGTAAAAAGATTACCTTTTTAAAGTTATATAATCGATTTTCCGATTTGGTACCGTACGAAATTCTATTTTCTTCGTTAAATGTCGCATAAAAATGAACTGTTATTGGAAATTGTCTTATCATATTGTCAATACAGGATATGTTGAAATTAAAGAAAGGTTTAAGTTTATATAAACCATCATTAACTTTACACAACTTAAAAAAAGGTCATTCGTGTAATTATTCTACGAAACAATAATATAAATAAAGGAGTATGTATCGAAACGACATATAGTAAAAAATTGGAAAATATCAAATTAATAGACATTGTTTAACTGAGTTTTACGCGTACTATCTCTTCTCGAAGCCTTGCTCGTTTTGAAGTATACACGCGTACATTTGTCCATCTTACAAGTTACAGCGCTTTTAAGTTACGCGAATTTGTTGGCGACTCTAATATTGTATCGATAGATGCCAGTATTAACTTTAGTCGTGTCGCAAAGAAAATATTTCGAATAAAATGTAAATATTACTAGCAAATTCGAATGATAGCTCGTAATGTTGAGCGGATCGGTGGTAAATATCTGGAGGCTCGTGTTGGGATTTAAAGCGTTTTCTTTTAAACAGAGAAAAACGAGCAAATGATATTTGACAGACTTTTTAAAAATTATCTTTGTTAAATTCGGTATTCAAAGTTACGTCCACGTATCGCGCGTCCCTTTCTTGAAAAAGAGATCAACAAGTTACCATAAATCGTCGCTAAGTATATATTTTGTTACGAGTAAAGGAAGAATAATAAGTAATATAACTATAACATTATTAATGTTTGCAGTAAATCATCGATTATGACGCTTTACGTCGAAGAACTTTCTTTTATCTTACCTCGTCAATTATTAACGCTATGAAACTTAAGCGAAACAATGCGATATATTAAATCGCAATTCCTTCTCATCTGCCTTTAGATCGATCTTCGAACGTTAATCGATGATTTGCCGTGCCAAACGCACGAGAGGATTTTAACGGAGGAATTTAATTGAAACTCGATAGACCGAGGTATGCGAAGTTGACAAGAAGTACCAACGATAGCGCATACTTCGGGAAGAAAATAAATTTGAAGTATGATTTTTTATACCCGTCGAATGATGATCGGGGTCTCGTAGGTGCGTGATTGTGGTACCAACTAACGTTGCACTCGGTGGGGTGGGCTGTGTCTCAGGAGGTAAGTCGACCTCTCCAGGATCCGGATGATGACCGTAATGACCTAGCCCTGTGTGACAGAACATGTCACCTTTTTATTCAAAGTGAAAAGGGTCTGTTCTGGCCGTCCCCAATAGTGGTAAACCGCCCCACACTTGAAACCCTCAATATGTCTTGGTTACTCATTCGCGAAAGAATATCGGTTATGGGTCTATTAAACAGCGGTAAAAACGTGTCTATCTCTACGCATCAGAAACATGAAACGACGTTTCTTCGTTCGAGGCTTTATTTTCGAGAAAAATCGGCTCGATCGTTTTTATCGTGGATTACCTCTGTGCCCGTGTGTACGCATCGAATAAATCGAATATCGAAATTGTAACACGTGCTCTGTTTTGGAATTTTGTTTAATTCATAAAGTTACAGTTCTCCTCATCGAATTCCTCCGGACGTCTTCTAACAAATCTCTGCGAAATTTTAATCCTTCAAAATTTTTTATCGTAATTCTTCGATAGTAGTTACGTCGTTACTGATTTTTCTGGAAAAAAGTCTCCAGTGAAAAAACTGTATTCGCTTCACGTAGGATAAACAGTCGCTTGCTCTTATCGCCAGCTACGAGACTTCCATATGGCGTCTCGTCTACGTAATTGTAAGCATGCGCATTTTAAGCGCGATTCAAATGAAATTTTGGATACGATCGACGCACAAGTGGGATTCCCTTCAGGCGTATTCTAAGGGTTCAAGTGTGGGGCGCAGGTCTCGGCTGATTGGCTTACCGTTATTATTGTTGTTTGTACTACCGTTACCGTTGCTATTATTACGTTGGCAGGTTTCAAGAACTACTGCTGCTGCTGCTGCTGCCGCTTCCGTGCACTCCTCATCTTCGACCGGCCAATCTCTATGATTCTGCAAAATATCGAGCACGAATTCGGTATCGACCGTAATAAAGAAAGCAAATCGAACTACGCGACACGATAAGCGCTATTGCACGAAGAGGGGATGATTCTAAGCGTTTCAAAAATTCGGTCTTCTTTGCTTTGAATTCGATGATCTGACATTTTAATCAGTGACCCTTTCGACGTCAACGGACCTCGTTACAAGTCGCAAACTTCGCGTTCCGTCGATTCTAATGAAACCCTCACCTCTTTGTTGTCTCGATTGTAATTCTCCTTAGATTCCTCCTCTTTATATCTGTCGTAGTGTCTGGAGTCGCTGGCGCGCGGCTCGAAGGTGGTTCTGGCTCTCTTGTACTTCGGATGGTGCCTCTTTATTTTGGTGAAGTTTAACCTCTGGGTGCCGGGTTCCCTCGGTGGCGAGCTCAGACTTACGGATGGTTGACCGTCTCTGCTTTCCGGCGCCTCGCAGAGACCCTTGATTTTCAACTGGTCGGCCGTTTTCAGTAATGACTGCAACGATGAAGGCGCACGTTATAACATAACACGATTGGGAATCTAATTTTACGAGAATCGCGCCAATTTTCAAAGCGTAGTTTCTTCATCCCTGATATTCGTTTTGGAATATTACTTATTCCAAACAATGAGAAACAACGGGGCAACGATGATAAAAAGTTTAAGGATCCAAAGTCTGCTTCGAAGTAGAAAGGATACGACTATCGCTCGTACAAAAAGATCATCGAGATTTTGATCGTACAGGTAGTTAGTTCGCGGAGTCGTACGAACGTCCAAAATGCGCATCGTCGTCCGTCCTAGCCAGCGAAACAAACGAAATTGCTCGAACAATTTCTTCGTCCCTTGTAACCAATAGGAGTAAATTCCAAAAGATGAAAATCGTATGTAGGCGATCGTCCATAAAAGCGATCTAAGAACGAGAAGAAAGCAAGAAACGCAGAGAGCGGGTCTTTGCTGGTATGGGAATCCGTCTTCTGGATGGCTCGCGATCTTAACCTTGAAACCTTTTCGTGGCTGAGGGCAAGGACAAGAATAAGAGCAAGGGCGAGAACGAGAACGAGGACGAGAACGAGAATGAGAACGAGAGCGAAACCGATGACACACGGAATCGACAACGATAAAGCGGAACGATGGATATAACAACGGCAAACGCAAACGTAGGGAGGGAGGGAGGGAGGGAGAGGCGAAGAGTTGAAACGGGGAGAGCGCGCGCGAAAGAGAGAGAGGGAAAGAGACAGAGTGATCGAAAGGGGGGACGAGACGAGGCGTTACAACGACTTCCGCCTTGTAGACGGGCCTATTATAGTTCCGTGAACCGAATCTTCGTGTTATCCGGCCATGTGCTCGTTGCGTCACGATAAAAGAAGTTCGCGCGCAAAAGAGCGAGTGGAGCGTCGCCCATAATAAAGAAGCTGAGAAAACGAAAGCAAAACAGAGACGGAAGAGAACGAACAGGAAAGAAGAAAGGAAGAATAAACAGAGAGAAGGAAAAGAAGAAATAAGAAGAGAGAAGTGCCAAGAAGCTAGATCCTCTTCTCTCGAAGACGAGATTCGTGTCCGATTCCAAAGCTGTTGCTACTGCTAGTGTCTGGGGGAAGGGATAGGACGAGGAAAGGATACCGCGATTAGGTAAGACAGACGGGCAAGGGGAGTAGCGTGAGACGCTGGAAGAGGTGTACCGGTCTCTTCTGATGGTTCTGCCGCGGTGCCGCTGCCGCTGGTGGTGCTTTAAGAGAGGTAGAAAGAGGGAGACTGACGAGAGACGAGAATCCGAGACGAGAAGGGAGAGAGAGACGGGCCACGACGCGAACTTCGGTAGCGGTGGTGTAGCGACGATGGTGGAGGCGATGCCAGTGGTGGTTCGTGCTGTTGCACGCTAGTGCTCGTGCAAGTGCTGCTGTTGGCATTGATGGTAGCGATGCTTGCGCTGGTAGTGGTGCTGTTGATGGCGTTGATGGCATCGATGGTGGTGGTGGTGGTGATACCGATGGGTAGTGGTGTTGGCACTGGTAGTGGTGACGGTGGTGGCGACTCATAGCAGCAGAGACGAGGTAAAGCGAGTGCGTGGG
>JAITYT010000701.1:1447970-1465151 GCA_025433975.1 Liostenogaster flavolineata | reverse complement strand
TCTCTCTCTCTCTCTCTCTCTCCTTCCTCACTCACTCACTCATTCACTCACTCACTCCTTTCCCTTGTGTAAGATTTGTCTTTAATTTTTTCTCAACATCAAGACTTTACTTCCGACGAACGATAGTCATTGGATTCGACCGATCCATCAACGATTTCTTTCACTGGTTAGACGGACGTTGACGATGTGTGGGAAGGAAGTGGGTTGGGAGGTTGGGTTGCGGAAGCAGACTTTTTTTCTTTTTCGTTTGGAGTCAGACGACGTAACGCACGACGTTGGAAAAGACAGAAAAGCTGCTTCTTTTAGTAGGTGTGCTTGCGTGATTGGGGCGAGGGCTGCGGTGTTTCAGAAACTATTCTTGGATATTGTTGCTTGCGCTGTGGAAGGCGTTATTCCGTCCAGTACTCCCTGGACAGGCATCAAAAGTACGAGTGCGGAGTGGAGAAGCAGTTCGTCTGTAGAACGTGCTTTCGCCGATTCACCAGGTTGGACATCATGAGGGTGCATCAGAAACGGACGGGTCATCATCTAGCTCCTTATACCAGGGAGAGGCTATCCAGGTCCAAGGAACTACTTTCTTCCATAGTTTCCCCTAACGGGGCTGCCGCTGGTGCCGATGCTGATGCCGCTGCTCTTGCTGCTGCTACTGTTGTCGCGGGGTGGGGATGAGAAAGAGGGTAGCCCGATCTCCGAATCGATATTTTGCGTTTTCTCTTCCGTTTTCTGTTTTCTTTTCTTCTCTTTAGCTCGATATTTTCTTACGAAAGCGTCGCGCCTAATGCCTAGTCGAGATACGAGCGTAAATTATTATTATATTATCTTTATTGTTATCATTATTTTACTATCACTTCTCATTATTCTCTTATTATGAGTATTATTGACGTCATCGCATCATTATTATCATCACTATTATCAACGTTATAGCAGTAGTAATAATAGTAGCAGTAGTTGTAACAATATCCCTAGAAGTTAGGACCAGAGTCAAAAAGATGGAAGGGTATAGAGAAAAGGCGTTGACGAGGAGGTGGATGAGGAGGAGGAGGAGGAGGAGGAGGAGGAGAATGAGAATGAGAATGAGGATGAGGAGGAGGAGGAGGAGACTGGACGGAAGAAGACCAAGAGAGAACGAAGACGTCGACGACGAAATAAGAAGAGTTCCAAGATTTCGAGAAAGCGATCGTCTCGATGCCAAGTATGTGCGTTCATTTTTAAAACGTTTATTTGTAATTCACTATTTGATCGTGTCTTGTCTTTTACGTTTGTTAATACGAGGTCGTTTTTTCGAGTTGAGAAATCTCTTCTATCAAGAATACTCGCGTGATCTTAAACAAAGCTGAGTCTTCGTTGCTGGACGTTGTCGCGTTCGCGAAGGGGAAATTCGTAACGATTTTTGTCGCGTTGAAATGAACAAAAAGAAAAACGTTCCATCTTCGACTGATCTTGCGCGTTTAGTAATAGAAGCGACATCAAACTTTCTGTTGTCGACGCAGAAATTTGAGAATATTGATGGTGAGAAGTAATCGTGAACTTTGTTTTCTACGACATTACTCCGTTGAAAGATGCACTTTTTTGTTCGTTTAGCACTTTTTCTTGTTTACTAACAGTTATATTTTAGTAAGTGGAGTGGAAAACGTAGCTCGTACTTCCATCGATCGATCAGTTGCTGTACTATTTTATCGTTGCTTGTATTTTTGGTAGTTTACGATTTCTCATTCGCGTAAATACGAATTTTCTAGTTTTCTCAACTTTCGTTAGTCTTGGCGAACATCTTGGCTCGTGACGTCACTTTGTCGAGTCTCAAAGCGCGATAAATTCTCTTGCCTATTTTTTTTAACTGCGAGATGGCAACGAATTTAAAATCTTGAGATCTTAATCGAATTTAAAGTAATTGCTTATATCGAACGATCCAAGAGAAAATAAGGATCATCGCTTGGATGGGGTAGGGCCATCATCCAAATCGATCATTGGTACGCGCAACGCATTTAAAATTCTCTGTAAACTCTGCGTCTATTTTACTTTGACGAAGAGAAAACGCATTATCATCGATCTATATCGTTTCCTTTGTTCGTTAATCTTTTGTACAACGTAGACGGACGATTTCCTTTGTTATCCTTTTTTCTGATTTTGTTATATGTAGTATATGCGCTTTTGATTCATGTACGAATTCACATCCACATTCAAAATTATATGTAAAAGAGTCGCGGTATTCTCTTTTTATCCAGAGAAGAGAAACGGGAGATAATTTTTTAGACACAATTCGGCGTAGAGAATTCCTGTGTAAAAAGCTAATAGAGACGAAAGAATAGATGAGCGCCGAAGAAAGAGTTCAATCGTATCGCACATACGACTTTTGTTATAATAAATGATTGATTGTTGCTGAAATGTTAACCAGGCATGTGTTGCAGTGATGTATTTCTTCTTTTTTTTTCTTCTCGGGAAGGTTGATCCGTTCACGTGCGTGCGTTCTGCGAGTTAAATCCCTCGATTTCTGGCGTTTGTCATTTTACTTATCATAGTTGCGCGCGCTGGTGGTCCAGCTTCTTTCGCCTTTCACTCGGTAGTTTGTTCATACTCGCAGCACGGCTCGACGTTAACTCGTTATACCTGATCAATTGATTAAGAAACCCTCGGTATAAGCGCGACGAGTCTTTCTGCGTCATAAAAAAATGCGATACGATATAAAAAGAGCAAATCTAAATTCCCGTTTGGAATGTATGCGTGTGGTATATATATATAGATGCGTGTCCATTTATTTGTCCGTCACGCGTCGTCATCGTCGCCTCGTGGTCACGGCCCGTCGTATAATCGTCTTGAGAATCACTCGAGGTTATTTTTTTACAGCGGGGAATTTGTGGCAAATGACAAACTTGGAATGCGAACGCTGTGGTCGAATGTACAAAAGGTACAGCTCGTTGCGACGTCATCAACGCGTAGAGTGTGGCAAGCAACCTTCGTTCAAATGCCCTATGTGTCCGTATAAGGTCTATTATGCGTCGACCCTGACTCTCCATAAAATCAACGTTCACGGATATAAAATTACCAAATGAGGTCTCGTCGTCGTTGTCACCACCGACGCCATCTTGTTCTCGTTGTGCGTCGTTCCACCTTGGTCGCGTTGTATTAGCTACGTCGTAGCTAGAGTCTTAGAACATTCTTGATGTAGTCGATTTCAAGATCGATTTGCAATCGAGTGCATCGAGTGTTGTTTGCACGTTGTTTGTATGGTATTAACATCATTGATGTTTTAATTGTGACAACGCGAATCTTCAGAAAAAGAAAGATAATATCGTGTCATCTTTATCGGTACTTTTTTAAATTTCACGCGTAAAATTTTATTAAATTAGGTTTTTCTTAACGTGCGTCAGCCATTTTAGAGTCAAGCGACTTGCAGACAACGAGAGTCATTCGTGATATATTTTAATTTCTTCTCGTTAAATCGTTTTCTTCGTTTTCGTCATCGTCGTCGTTGCCGTCGCCGTTGTTGTTGTCGCTGTCGCTGTCGTCGTCGTCGTCGTCGTCGTTGTCGCTGCCACCATCATCATCGTCTTCGTCTTCGTCGTCGTCGCTGTCATCTTTCAAATTAATATTGGTCGATCGTACCACTTGCGTTACGAGAAATCAAGCGTATGCACACACCTACTACGCAACATACACGCTATAACTTCTAAACATACTGTCGAAGCTGAGTTGAGAAGAATAAATAAAGAATTTTAAACGAATATATGTCTCTTCATTCTCTATTCACATCCCAGTGTCATTACCCTCTTCGCTTTTCAGGAAGTAATGTAGAATCTGTAAGAACAAAATATATACAGGTTTTTTTGACTCATCTCGACATGCACCTTTCTTCTATTTATGACATTGATTTGAAATAGAGTACGTAATAGCTTCGAAGTTTTTCTTCGCCCCCGTCAACTTCGATGTTTTTGTTATTGCAATCATTGTTTTGTAATCATCTTGAAGGTGCATTCCTCAGTTGTTTCATTCGGGTTTCAAGTTTCAAGTTTGAATTTTGTTACGTGAAGTTTAGAATTTGTTTGTTTTATAGCAGCATAGTCTTTTGTGCTTTTTGATGTAACGATTTACAATTTTCGTCTGTCGTTATTCGTTGTGTTACATAGAATGGCAATAATAATCTGCAGTCGTATAAAAGACGTAGGCTATCTATTTCTCGTCGTTAAATAAATCAATAAACTGAAGTAACGATGTTTTATTTCACTATGTCACAGAATTCCTATCCCATGACTAATGAAGTTATAGTATGATACAATTTTTGTTAATCGTGAATAAAGTTTAGGTGTCGCAGCTTACGTATCTAAGTTTGTTTTGGAACGTCCAAGGTTGTTCTATTTTTATGCATTTGTAGGTCGTTGAAAAATTATGCAAATTGGTCGATAAAGTTTTGATGAAAATAAAAGTGAAAGACCTTAACACCACTATTCTCGGAACAATGTAAGGAAAATTATAAGAAAATGTTTTCTACTTGAATTTTTAATTGAATGAGGTCTATAAATATATAAAAAAAAGATTATGTTAAAAAGCATTTTCTTTGCTTTGGATATTTTGTAATATATAATAATTGAGTTGATAAAAATGAAGTATAGAGCGTAGCATTGTTAAGTAATAATTTCGATGTAGATCAATTTTCTTGGTACATTATTGAGAAACTACGACCACAAACATTTATAAAATAATTAATGATTCTGAAAAAGAAATTCGTTTTTCATTTGATGTAATATATTTCGCTTAGATTTATGTATGGCCAAAATTCACATAAGACGATAATAAAAATAATAATAAATATCGTATTAAGAATTTCGGTATCAAAATCGCGCACGCACGCCTTTTCAACAATCTGTTTGATATGGAAGGTGTTAATGGCAAACGTTTTTGGAAATTTTATCACGAAAGGTATAGTTTCAAAAAATTCTAAGGTACCTCATACATAATCCTTTAAATATTTCATAATTATGAGCGACGTATGTTTCTTAGAGTAATAAAGGAGTATAGGAACAGAAAAAATATAATTCGGACGTATCAATTTAGTAAATGATTTATTATTGTCTTTAACTTTGCTGTATATTAACATATGGTATTCGAGAATTGCTTTGTCCTATTAAGTTTTTTTTTGAAAAGATGATGCTGGGTCGATACTTAGATCTCTCGTATCATCGAATACGGATACAGCAACAGCAGCGGCAGTAGCAGAAGTAGCAGTAGCAGCAGTCGTAGCTGTAGCCATCGGTTTCTTGCAGAGAAGATCAACAAGGTGTTGTAAACAATTTTGAAGAACTTCGAGTAAAGAAAGTATTTTTTTTTCACAATCTTTTTGCAGAAAAAAGAGGATTTTCGTGTTTTTTAAAATTTATTTTCTCGAATAGAAACAAATTTAAATTCTTAGTAATCTGCTTTAAAACTCTCTTTAAGAGAATTTAATTTTTGTTGTTAATGATTAAATAGAAAAGATGGAGCAGTGTTTATGTAGTATCGAATAACACTCGTTGAAAAGTATACATGTTCTTTGATAATATATCTGTACCCGAGAAAAGGTTCGCAATATGTATTTCGCAAGTAAGAAGATACATGTACGATTAAAAATTCCTAGATGTAACCAAGTCTGAGTTTAATTTGTTTCCTTCGTTGTCTGTATGCATATTGATCTGATTTTACAATTTGAAGATATATTTTGTTTCATTTCTTCAGAATTAAAAGTTACACATTATTAATAATCATTGAGAAAATCAAATGATGCAGTTTAAGTGGTTTAATTCGAATCAATAAGATATCGGTTGCATGTTGCATTGCAAGTTACGGCGAAATTCTGCAAGAAGTTCGACGATTACTGTCGCTGATAAATATCGGCAGGAAAAAGAGTACAACGATGTATCACTCTGGTAATGTCATTTCTAATAAATCACGTATCTATGATCATAACCACCTTTAGGTTTATATTCGTGCGCAATGTTTGTGTGTTGGGTGAAACTATACAAGGAGGCATATTTTACGTTGGGTTTAATTAATTATACATTACGGGTGTAAAAATCTGAAATACTAATAAAGTAATTCATTTTGGAAGCAGCATGTACATAACAACAGCTCAGAATAACGAATACTGCGCTTAAGGATCGCCTCTAAGGTAGCGAAGTAATTCCATTTTCTCAAAATGAAAGATTTTGTTTTTGGACGTTTTGTAAATCTTAAATCGTTATTTCGTTTTAAAAAGAGCGGTGTAACTTTATCGTTCGTCATTAAATTCTAAAGTTAGTATTAACAGAGTTTTTTTCGATAACGATTTATTTTTTTTAATCGCGGAAATGTTTAATAAATATATGTTGGGACCTTTTCATTGCGGTTAGAGTCTTTTGCGCAGTCTTCCTTTGGGAGCGAGCTTCAATCCTGATCGTACTTGTTCACACCGCTTGGCTCAAGCTTTTATTTTCTTCGTGATACGGTCTTGAGAAATGCGCGAGTGCTTCGACTATATACATTTGCGTACACACATAAATACATTATTTATATACATAAAAACACTCATATATATGTATACATACGTATAGGCATTCTTTTTTTCTTTCTGTCCTTCGATCAATCTCTTTCTCTTCCATTATACAGGGTTACTTATCTAACTCTACCAACTTCAATAATTTTTTGTGTTATAAAGAAGAAAATGAAAAAAAAGTATTCTATGTCAGGGGCGAAGTCAGCTTTGCAGGGTCAAGAGTAACCGAGGATAGTATGCAGTGGTGTAACGATATGTTATGTCTTGACCTCGAGATCAAATGTTTGCAAATGATTGAGAAATTTATGAAGCTGTACGGAAAAAGCTTTATATGGAAAACTAAGACCAGAAACAAACACGTGATCGTTATAGGAATGCCTATTTGTTTACTATATTCTTGGATGATGCGTTGAATGCCTTTGTCACGAAGATTTAAAACAATTTTGTATAACAATTTCGATATTTTTTCGATTTTACAGTAACGTTTTCGTCTCTTTCTTTTTTTACTTTTCCACTGTCGAGTATTTTGCTTTTCCTTTGGCTCCAAGGCATCGCGTGCTTGGCTTTTCTCAACTCTTTCCAAATTCGGTTCGAAATAAAAACTGATATCAGTATCCTTTCTTCTATTGTTCGCAGGTTAAGGTATAGCATATCCTTGGATGGATTTTAACATTGCCTTTCTGAAAGTCAATAAATAAATAGACCATTTTATTTAAAAGAAAACTGCAAAATCTCTGAAAATATGATCTTCAGTTGAGCTTAACCCATACAGACTGATTATACCTCTTGATATAGAATGATCTTTTTCTTCAGCATTTTTTCGTACTTTTATAAACAAAGTTATTCGAAGTGATAAAGTTAGGTGGACCACTGTGTATGTATGTATATACACACGTATATATACAGTATATCTTTTCTGAATGTCTACACGTAATTATTACTGTATTAGAAATTCAAAAAATATATGTTAGATGAAAGTAACGCGCTTTCGAGGGCGATATGTTGCGATAATGGTCGTTTGATTTTGAGATAATGTTGAATAACGTTAAATTTTAATTTTTAGACGGGAGTTTTTCAACGTATTTCTTAGATAATATTAAGACCCCATTCGAGACTGCACTTACATATGTATTTTTTTTTAGAGGGCATAGTTATTATTTTTCAAAGTTTGACATTAACGCTACTAATCGTATCAAAATTGTTTGTGTACCAATATTATGATCATCGAAGAAATCACGAGATGTAGAGGTAATTCTAACAGACATAAATTCGTACTTTTTTTTAATAGTTATTGATTATTCCTAATAATAGAAGGAACGTCGAAGGATAGTCACATTAATTATTTCGAAATATCCACACATTCGCGCACACGTTTGATATCAGAGCCAGCGTATGCTGTATAATATACGAGTCTCACTGAACGAGTTAACCTAAGAGCTTTTAAGTAGAGAAATCGTAGGGTTCGTTGTCTCAAAGTTAACAACTGTCATCGTGACAAGTTCTCTTCGATATCGTACAACTTTAAGTAGTAATCATGCGTAGACGTCTAACACTGCGTATGTGTCGTGCGTTTATAGCCTGTTAAAACGGAAAGAAAGGAAAGGAAAATATTTCCGACGGGGGGCCTCGTTGATATCAAGGAAAAACCCATATGTAAAAGGCCTCCCTGTATGCTTACAGCCAACCCCGCGATGGAGGGTGTTTCCACCGGCGAGCTCAGATTTCGATGTGTCATGTGTGGTCGTGGCTACAGATCACGGTCCTCTCTGACTCGACACTCCAGGTATGAATGCGGAGGACTCGGTTCGAGGTACACCTTCACTTGTACCCTATGCGGCAAGTACTTCTGTCGCCCGGATCATCTTAAGCAGCATATACTGAATATCCATGGTGGAATGGATACCAAATAGCTTTTCCAGAGGCACGCATTCATCGCAAGTATCGACGACGAAGATATCCCGTTATTCCCTTAGTCTGGACCAAATAATATCGAAATTATTTTCTCCTCGTGGCGTATTTAATTTAAAACAATGATAGAACAAGGAACGTACACCCGTATGCCGACTGTCCAGCGCTATCGGGTTTACCTGGACTTAACGTCTAGGTAAACAGTCTTCATTTTGTCACCGTAACGCAAATGGCAAACTCTTGGCAGACAAATTTTAAGGATCTCTTCATTCTCGTCGATTGGACTGACCTACGGGATTCTCACAGTTTGGGAGAAAATTACCCTAACCAAATCCAAGAATCATCGATGGTCCGTACGATTGCCTTACTATATTTAACATAACTATTCTTTTCGATTGTTGACCTTGTTATTGCTGTTATTCTTTGTTGATTATCGACGGTTAGCATTACAAACCAATGCCTTTGCTAAAAATGCAGTTACATCGTAGATCGATAAGACCATCGGTAAATTACTATTATCTTGCGATTTCGTTAATGTTTCACGGAAATCTTGCTTCGAGATTGAGTTTCAGTACCAAAGAAGATCGCTTGCGAGTAGAAGGATTCTCTTGCTCTGTCTAGTGCTCACTTTAGGATTTTCTTCTGATTGACATTGTTCCTACGACTGTAGAAGTTTCCTAGTATTTTCTATTAGCTAAACAAAACCTTTTGGAGGCCTTTGAGTGGTTCAATGGAGATTTATAATTGTATATATCGATCATTGACATTCGATCGATTAGAACCATCCGCGTGAGTACTAATAGGTAAGTGTTGAGGTTTATTGTGCCGATCGACTCGGTATCATTTTTTCCCTTTAAATATTTTTAAAATTTTGTTATTAAATGTTATGATCTTGTTGAATGGACTAGATAATTGGTTACATTATTATTGTTTATTTCTACGAGGAAACAAACAAATTCGATGAATATTGTTGGTAGTATTTTTTGGTAAATATTAACGATATTTAGTACTAGGTGATAGATATTGATTTTTCTTCCAAAAAATTTTGTAATTAAAATTTACAAACTATATACGCTTATCACTTTTATAGTCTATTTTCAGTCGAGTTGAGGTTTTCTTAACCTCTTAACGTATAAGTAGAATGGGATTCTTGTGGATGTAATTATTTTATTATTACTTTTTTTGCAACTGGGAAGGAGGGGAGGAGCATTTTGAACAAGTGATTTTAAACGTAATAAAATCGATGTCCTGTCGTCCGAATATAATTCTTGACGTTTTGAAAACGTTAACGACGAGAATGACATAGGAAAGGAGTCAATGCATGGCAAGACATTAATGTGATCTTTATAATATGCGAAATAACAATCTTTACGCCGATTACTGTTTGCGTGCAGCTTTTTATTTTTCTAATTGTTCAAAACAACATTTTACATATCTATAAGTGTTGAACATTTATGGTCCTAATATCTTTTGTATACGAGTGTTCAGAGAAATTTATATAAATTGTGTAAATCGGTTCGCTAGTATTAGTCATCAGATTAACAGTATCTTTCAGGTCGATTTAAATCTTTATCCAAAGGAACACCAAAGGATATTTTTGTCACGCACGCACGAACACACACACATACACAATTCTTGTCATTGTTCTGTTGTAAAAACGAGCTGTGCGTAGTTAAAAATATCGAGTTAACCATACCGTAGCAAATGTTTATTTATTCTGAATTTCGAATTTATTATCTAAAAACTTAGGGAGTCTAGTACTACGAATAGTCATAGATAGAGCTAATTTTGATTTAATAATACAGAATACCATTATTGTGATATTTAGGAAATATAATAGATCGTTAAATTGGAACAGCGTCATTAAAAATATAAAATATTTTGCAAGATGTCTTTCTAGTATATATATATTTAGGAAAATGGCCATGATGTAGGTCTGTTGACGTTAAGAATCTCAATTTTTTTTTCTTATTGATTTAAATAAGTGTAATTTTGTACGTATGTTTCAGATACGTTTTATATCAAATTAAAATGAATTCGTTTTCGGATTGGTGATTCGTCCTTCTAAATTGATGAACAATTCTGTTTCTATTTTTCTATCGCGAGTGGACAATCATCGACTAATCGCAATAGGAAATTTAAATAATCATCATGTGTAGCAATTTAACTGCCAAATATTTTGCTTACAAACGCCAAATGAAAAATATTCCTATTTTTAATGCAATATATCTATATTCTTAAGTTATTTTATATTAGATATATTATCTTTACCAAATAATTAAATATATTGATGATTTATATTGAAAAAGAAACGGTAAAATTTGTATAAAATAGTAAAATAATATAGAAAATTGTTTTTATTTATCGAATGTTATTGATTATTCAGGCTTTAATGTTTTATATAAATTGTACATAGAAAAAAAAATATATATATTTATGTATACAGAATATCTTACCTCTACCATACCGAATAATTTTTTTGTTTATAAAGATGCAAAGAAATACTTTAGGAAAACGTTATTTTATTTCAGGGGGAAAACTTGTCCGTATAAGCGAAGCTCAACTGAAGATCGTACTTTTAGAGATACTCAGACAGGTATTTGAAATGCGTTCTTTCATATCTAAGTTTATTATGGCCTATTAAAAAGGTCAGATCAGGGGAGCGAGAGCAGGCCAACATACTATTCTTTCTTTACGAATTCATTTTTTAGGAGATTTATTGTGTATTATCTCTCATGCTTTTCGTGCAAAACTATTAGGACAACGGTCTTGTTGAAATCGCATTCTTTTGACTCGAGGGTTAAAATGGGTGTATCTCGTTTGATGTTGTGGTATGGATACCCAACCGACAGTGGAGAAGTTGTAAATGTCTTGGAATTTGAACTCGCACGTTGAAAAGGCATTGCTGTCGAGTCCAAGAAATGTTGGAATTTTCGTTCAGTATTGTTTTAAATTTCTGTGGTAAACAGGTTTCAATGTATCATTCAACAATATGGCGTATGTACTTGGTATGGCGTACAAGTTGGCAACAATATGGTAATTCCTATAACGACTACGATGTGTTTATTTTTTTTCGTATTTTATTTTTCATGTGAAGCTTTCTTCTCGCAGTTTCATAATTTTGTTAATTAATTGAAAAATTTTGTCTGCATCATTTGACGATTAAGTTAGAGCATATCGTTGGAAGTGTCTTGAAATTATCTTTTAATCGGTAAAATTGACCATTTCATGAAAACACATCTTTGTAGGTCTTCTTTAAGCATTTTTTGTATCATCACAATAAAAAAAGTTATTCGGAGTAGTAGAGTTAGGTGGGACAACCTGTATATAAATATACATATAAATATACATATATTATATATACATACATATATATTTTAATTACGAGAAAAGAGATAAATATATACACGTTCGTGTAAAAGTTTTCAGGGATATGAAATGTGCGCAAATGAAACGTTTTATAAAAACCCGTGTACCTTATAGATTGATGAAGATTTTTATGCGTTATATTTAATAAAATAAAATAAATATCCTCTTTGTTATCGTTGGGCAATAGCTCATCTGACTTTGTAAATTTTTATGTCGATTAAATAAAGAGACAATAAAGAAGTAACAAATCCGTTAATTGCAATGATCGAGCGCCATTCACTTGTCACTTTACCGAAGTCAAAGTTACAGTTTTCCCAAAATACAATCTTTTTCCAAGTTACTTATGACCGAGACAAGTAAATATTTTACTTTTTGTAAAACTTACAATTTATGATTTTGTTGCACAAAAATAGAGTACTTATTATTGCAAGACGATATTAAAAAATAGTCATTTTATCATGAATTTCGTTTGCAATTTAATGTCCAGCACGTGCTCGTAACATCATTTTCTGCGCATAGTTTTTGTGGGTATGTTTTACGGTATCTCCTCGATCTGTTTTACGTATTGTTACTAAAATCTTATTGTACGAAATAATTTGTATATGTTGATTAACTTAATATTGTATAAAAAGTTTCACGGTTCGGTTCGTAGCGGAATTCTTACAACCTACCATAACTAGCAAGCAGAGGATTGGTATTACTTCAGTAAGGGTTAGAGATACTTCTGGCAAATGCTATAAGCAATGGATTATTTGGAATTTGTTTTCTACGTTAATAATTTGATTAAGGTGGCCACGGAGGTAAAGGCTATAAAACGTCTACCCATCGAAGTTACCGTGACAAGGTTTCCAACTTGAGTTTTTCCTGGCTAAACAACAATAACAGTTCTTCTTATCAAAAGATATGCATTGAGAAAAAACTTTTGGAAAACTCCTCGCCATCGATCAAGATTGATTCGAAGTTCTGCAAGCTGCATTAATTGATCATAATATTGTGCCTTGTGTATCAATGAATTTGTGATTTTGATTTTGTCTACTCTAACATATTTAAATATAGATTCATTTTTCTATGTTATTTATTTATTCGTCGGCTTCCCCTTACAAAGTTATTCAATCAAAATATAATTGAATTTTCGTGAATATTTTTTCTATTTATATTAATACGAAACGTCTCGCGTAATATGAGATATATTAATTGGGATTATATATACTTTTGTTAAAAATGGCACAATGGTTTTTATTAATTTTTTGCTATCTTTTCGAAGTCGTAGTTAATTCTATGAAATCGTTGTCCTCCCATTTCGATTGTAAATTGCTGCATGATCGTTTGGATAAATTGAATTACAATCTTTGACAAGTTTTTCCACTTGTTTATCCCTTCACCTACTGTATCGTGTGAGACTCGCGGTAAGGAATTTTAATTAAGCATAAGGACCACGTGCGAGAGCCGTTTATCTTTTCTGTATTTAGCGCGGTGCTTTTTAGTTTGTACGTTTTGTACAAAAAAGATAAATACAGAAAAGAAATAGAGTTACGCTCGATATAGAATAAAAATAGCTGAATCGTTACTAAGAAATATACCGTTATCAGATCATAAAGGACGAGGGCGACCATCGAATGAAGATAAAGGAATGAGACTGTACGCGCAACATTGGGGCCATTTTCCGAAGCATATAGATCCAACACCATCGAAGCGAAGGCCATCAAGAGCTTGTAGGGTTTGCACGAAACATAAGAAGCGCAGTGAAACGACGTGGGAGTGCAAAACATGTCAAGTTGCGTTACATGTACCGCATTGCTTCGAAAAGTATCATACCATAGAAAATTATTAATCTTTTGTCAATTTTTTTAAAAAAGTTAACATTTTTTAGTACAGTGACATGATGTTGATTATAATTATTTTATCGACAAAATACTTTTGGTTAATTTTTGTTAAAATTTTTTCAATTTTTGTTCTTTTTGTTCTTTAATTTAAGAATCGTGTTGACCTTTTTTGCGTCAAACGTTTTTCTGTCATGGTATAAACAAATAACTGGCTAGATTATATGTCACTTCGGATAACTTTGATATCTTCCTCTTGCTTTATAATTGTTACAAATAATAAATGTAATGATGTATTGTATATGCATGGATTTTGATTAATTTGTAACTGTAATACAAATAAGAAAAGTATCAGTCGATAATGTACCGTTTACTTTTTGGACTTTTATTATCTAGCGATATTTATTTTAAGGAAACAAAAGATACAATCGAATATATTCGAATTTACCAATCGGACTTGTGCATTGTGCTTCTGTAGCATTGCATCGAATCAGCTATATTGTACAATAATGTAGATGCTATAAGATAACGTATATTCTGATTAACTGAATGTTAAAGGCGAAAAGCAAAAAATGAATCAGTTTTGTACTTCGTTGAATTTCTTAAACTACAATTGTATTTCTTTGTAATTAGATGAATTATAGATAAAGAAAGGAAATCTTTTTAAAATACTGTTATTTCCCAATTTTTCCCCCTTTTTGTTGTCCTCCTTTGTATCCCTCTTTTCCTTGTAAAGGTGCTCATTAATGACGTTCTATGGGAAATGGTACTAAGACTAATAACGTCTGGAGTTATCCTCGCGACGACTGACGTCACTCCTTTTTTTTTCGTTGCAGGGTCGTGGTATTCCACAATCAAAATCGAAGAATATCGGTGCTTGGAATGTGGAAAAAAGTATAAAAATCAATCGTCCTTGAGCAGACACTCGAGGTACGGTTGCGGGCCGAAGAAGATGAAGTGCATTTGTCCAGAATGCGGAAGAGTATATTCTCGGCCTGATACATTAGCCGATCATGTGGTCAGGACGCACACGAATCGGCGGAATATAGTCTTGACGAATTCGTAGTTGCTACTAAAAATGCATACAATTTGGTTTATTTGAGATTTCATTCCTTTTGTATAATTTTTGGATGAATCAGCTGGTTACATACGATGTGTTTCATACATGGAAATTTTTGAACGATAATAATTTTCAGTCGCCAGTGCTGTATACGCGTGTGAAGAGTCTCTTTCAATAAAATATTCTTTTGAAGAATGTTTTGATTAAATTAATTATTCAATTATATAATTGTACAAACGAAGATATTTATATATCATTCAAACGTCTGCACTCCATTAACTGTGCAATAGCAAGTGTCATCTTGGTCAACGAAAATTGGGCTGGGGAAAAAGTTTCTTCCTATCCTCTCAACAGATAATTTTAGGATCGCGTAACTCTGGGGATATTAATCGGTAATATTAATAAAAAGTTATAGCGTTTTGAAAATGAATGAAAATAAAAATGGAATTTGATAAATTTTTTAATTTTCTTTGTATAAAGGTTTTCTATTTTTATGCGAATTTTGTTTTTACATAAATTCGATTTAACACGATCGAAAAAGTATATTTCATTCTTTTTTTTACACGGTATAATTTGATTTAACGCGAAATTACCGACAAGAAATTACAATTAAAATAATTTTTAAATTGTACAAATTTAAATTGTACAATACGATAAACGAATGTGTATATCATCAGGAAGTGACAGCAATTAAAAATTAATTGTTATTATGTTTTGCTAGTTTTTGTTTCACTGACTCTTTTTCATAATTCTTTTTGTTTTATACATATCTAAAATTATGAATTTTTTAAAAATTGTCTTGCTTAAATTCCTTTACTGAAATTTCTAATATTATATTTCTATTGAGATACCAGGATAATGTAATTCTTATCCTATGGTATTCATTAATTTCTCTAATCGTATAATATAGCAAATTTTAAGCATATAAGAATATAAGATATTATTTATATTATATATAATTATTATTATTTGTAAGCATATAAGAAAGACTGATGCATATCAACGTACATCTCGACGCCTCTTGAATTTTCAAAATGTAACAGGTATTAGTGTAATATTTTTTATTGTTATCTTGTCACAGGTGGGAGACATTACCGTCATGATTTCATCGTTTGAAACTTGCCGATCGAACATAATTCATAGCTTATTCGTTTTTACATTTAGCAAGATGTTATCTCAATACTATTATTATGTTTTAAATATCTCTTCGATATCAAATTCTAGATACAGATCTTTTGTATTCTAAGCTTTCTTCTTACGTGGCTATCACCAACTTCGCGATTAAAATAAGCACTTCTCACTTGTAGAACAATAACAAAATGGTAAACGATGATTAGTCTCCGACATTAGCAATTGCATTACATATTACTTTACAAAGAGAAATCAATGTCAGATAATACTATTCCTTTCATAACATTAAATTTATGTTCTAAATTTCTTACCCATATACAACATTTCACGTCAAACTTATATCATTCAATCATTTCTATCCAACAATTAACTGCATGACAAATATAAATCAAGGATACATTTGCACATTCTATATTAACAACATTAACATAACTAACTAGCTCGAACATAACCACACGCGATACACTTTAATTCATACTTTGACTACATTTTAACCGATTACAGTTAGATCTCTTTGTTAATCTAAACAATAGAAAAGTATGTAAGTATCTAGGTTGATATTCTATCTATTCCAATTCGCCGTTGAAGTGCAAAGAATTAAAAACGTCATTCTTATCGACCTCTTATTATAGGAACGATCGTCTTCTTTTTCTTTTTTTTATTTATTTCCATTAGACATGTATTAGCCATCTTTGGACGTTTTATAAATTGTACAATGTCTTACTAAGATTGTTGACTCTTTACTTCTCCTTCACCTTCAATTGGAGCTTGTTTAGTAGTCTCTTTTCTATCGGGTTATAGTAGGAGTTCATTCTTATCCAGTTTGAGAAAGAAACGACCACTCGCGTTTTATAATTAGACGATAGATCAACTTTTTTCTTATGTTAGAGGATCGTTAAAAGGGCAAGCTATACTCTGCATGCTCGAGTTCTACGTCGATTTAAAAGCGTGTGGCATTCTTGTGTAACGATGAAATTTCACACGTCAATTTTCGTTTGCACCTGGTTGCAGTTTACTGGAGCGATAATAGGATGCTTCGGAAGGATTTGCAAAGCTCGGTGGACTCGAAGAGTTCAACTTTCAATAATCAAAAACAACAACATCATTATGGTCAGCATCAGCAGCCGCAGCGACGACCACGACATCACGTTTGCGACAATTGTGGCAAAGTTTACAAATATAGAAGTAATCTTGCTCGTCATTTCGTTTATGAATGCGGCAAGTGTCCCAGGTTCCAGTGTCCTTACTGTCAATACAGATGCAAGCAACGCTCTAACATGGTTGCTCATGTCAAGTCCAGACACCCGGGCTCACAAGTTTTCGTGATAGATCTCGAAGAAACGACTTAATTATCATATCTACATTTTTGTCCGTCTTTTTTCGATGTTACTCTT
>JAITYT010000701.1:1425238-1437861 GCA_025433975.1 Liostenogaster flavolineata | reverse complement strand
TCTCTCTCTCTCTCTCTTTCTCTCAGGCCATTCGTTTATTTCATCATTTCTGTCTTTTTCCGATTGTAAATAGACAGGGCGTCCTTGATTTGAGATTATATCGAGAAAATTGTCGTTATTTTCAATAGGATAGGATCGATGATTTTTTTTTCGTAACGAACTGGTATATATTGCGAGAAAGATACTTTTACCACCTGATTCGTAGTGACCGAGTGAATTGTAAATTCACATTGAATATAATGGCAACGCTTAGTCTCGATCTACGAGTACGCAAAGAAAGACGAAGGATCGATTCGACTGGGGAATATCATATCATTCTTGGCAGCAACTAGTAGTCGAATAGGCATCGGTTGATTTTAAGGCTACTGGATTGCAGATTGACAAAGAACTTTGAAAATTGTATACGAAATTGTAATCGAGTGTAGACGGCGTTTGTTTGTCATAAAAATACTCTTAATAAAGTCATTTTGAAGACACTACTCGATAAACGCATGTTCTATTTATTTGTAAGTTCTCATGTAAATATGGATTCCAATAGAACGTAAGAACACACGTACGTATGTCTTTTCGTAGTAGTAAGAGTTACAAAAGGGACAGTCCTACGTTTCTTTTCGGGATGGAAGCGAAGTTCGAAGTGGTTTGATTGACAATACAAAAGACGAACGACTGTCATTGCCATGTTAAGAAAACGAGTAAATCGACGGCGTCCTATCAAAGAAAATAAAAGAAAAGTTTATTCGAGCGGCAGACTTACGTAGAACGTATTATCGGCCGTGATAATTCTAAACTCGCTAATCCTTGGTACATTTCCTTTTTTCAGGATTTAGATTCTTGCCTGTGTCGCGGCTACAACAAACGCAGTATGGAAATGTATTGCTATCGAACAACAAAAAATATCCTTGCATCAAATGCACGAGCGTCTTCGGACAAAAGCGCAGTCTTTTGACGCACTTGAGATACGAATGCGGCCAACCACCGAGATTCAAATGTCCATACTGCGATCTGATATCGAAGAAGACCTCCAATATACAAAAGCACATCCGACGGAAGCACAAGGGTTACGTCGTTTACGTTCAAGACATCTGGCAGGCGTCGCATTTGTCCGTTTGATTGTTCACCGTTATCATCGTCCACTGTATATATAGAATAAAAGAACGAGCGATCTAACGAAACACAACGAACCTTTCTACGAATTACTACGATTTATGAGCCTGCTATCGTCGATTTGTGATTGCACGAAACCTAGGATTAATTGATATCCGTTTGGTACGAATGAAGACTAAGTGTTAGGAGAAAGGCTACTTTGATGATGAATGTTGCATTGGTGTATCGAAAGACCGAATTACGCGTGCGTGTTTTCATCTAACACTTGATTTACCTTTTCAGGTTTCTGTCCGACATTAATGTTGGCAAGAGGAACGAATGATCGTTATCGACATGTCAATGTATTCAATGGAGGTGATACACGGTATCCTTGCGGTAATTGTACAAGCGTCTACAGCAAGAAGGGAAGTTTGATGACGCACTTAAGGTACGAATGCGGTCAGCCGCCTCGATTCAAGTGTCCTTATTGCGATCTTGTCTCGAAGAAGACGTCCAACGTGCAGCAACATATCAGGAGGAAGCACAAGGACTGCACGGTTTATGTACAAGACATACATCGTCCCTCGAATTTTCCATGTAACGTTCGCGGTGGTTGATGCGTACCATAAAAATAAACGTGTGAATCACGTTCACCGGCGATATGTTCTTCGTTTCTGTTATCTTTGTGACTATGAACGAATGCTGTGCAGTAAATAAGAAATTTCTTACTCATTTATCAATAGTCATGATGACTCATTTATAAAATATTGACGGAAACGATAAAATTATTCTATTTAACGAATAGTTACGATTGTACGAATTATTCGATGTTCTTGGTAAGTTCATGTTAGATCAATGTACGTATTGAATCAGAAAGAAAATTTTTGTCCTTTTTCTTTGTTACAATGTTTTCGTTTTCCTAGAATATTTCATCTAAATTATTATACTTTCTTTTTAAATAATTCGCGACAGAAATGTCTATCGACATTATATTTTATGTTTAAGAAATTTTATATTTTTTGTTATGTAAAATACTGAAGGATTTTTGATCAATGTACAAAATAAATATGTAATTATCGTTAGAAAAAGTATGGTCTTCAATTGTCCGATCCAAATTCATTCCAAGAGTTATCGATCAGAGTGGATCGATCAGATTGATCCTCTTCGATGGATAAATAGTAAATAATGGGAGTTGAAATGTAAATTATTAACACGATTTTGCATAAGTGAACAAATATTTGTTTCGTTCGCAATATGACGTAGATGCGAATGACAAGTAACGATCGAAAGATTCCAACATTATAAAACTTTGGGATATCTAGTATATACTATAGAGAAAAAAGATAGATAATCTTTTGTTATATTTTTTCTCCCTAAATTTTTAATTAATAGTTTATTTAATTATGGGAGTGAAACCAAGTAACTTTAAATATCCAGTGTATCTTTCATAACGAGATTTTGTATAATCGACTCGTTCTTTTATATTCGGTGCTATCGTGCTATTCTAATTTTTATATTTCTAATATTATTTGAAGAATATCACCATCTCGGAGGATAATTCGTATCACTATACACATTTAAAATGTACTTTCAGTGTTATATAACTATTACCGCTTTTAATTGCAATTTCTATAAAAATTGTCTCTATGATTAAACACTTAAAAAAGATTTAAAACTTAAAATTTTTTAAATTATATGATAGAATCATATCATCAGTGTGTCTTCTGTAGTGAACTAAAGTGATTTTAGTGTGTGTTTGAAATTCGAGTTGATTGCAAGTGCAGTGCAAGGACGCATCTTCTGACTAAAGATATCGATTATCAACGTATTTTCAAGATACTACTACACTTAGGCTGCAATCTGCACACTCGTTTAAGCACGTGAGTTGTCGTTTCGTTAATATTTGTATAAAAATTGCACGTACCTTGCTGTTTTCATATAAACATCATTGTTTAGTATGTCTCTATGTATATCATAGAAAGGGTTATTGTTTAAATTTCTTCTGACGAACAGTGCGTGAGCAGTTTGTATTCAGGTTTCTTATATCTTGATTATGATTAATTGTATATCCGCATGCAAGACTTTACTTATTAACGCGAGAGTTAGCTAAAAACATTTAAATACGTATTTTATTTCGTGATGGTGAAATTCTTTAAGAAATGTCGAAAACAGAAATTCGTTGCGTTATGTGCATCGTATTGTCAGTACGATTCTCGTATATAGGACCCATTGTTGCAAAAAAGTAAAATTCACTGGATTCTCGAAATTATTTAGCTTCACAAGCATAATTACTTAAATAGCCAATTAAGATTTTACGTAAAGAGATGAACTATTAATTTTTAAATATAATTTATACAAAATTGTTCTTTAAAGATCTTACTTTATAGTTTGCGAGTTACAATTTTAACATTGAAAATTAATAAGGTTTGTAAGGTTTTATTTTCCTCTTTTAGAATAAATGTGGTCAACAATAAAATATTATGTAATACTTACCACAAATTTTCACAGTTTTATATTTCTTTGAATTTTGAGGTTTGAGATTCGTCCTTTCGAGATGGATATCATGCCAGAAGAAAAATTAATTCTACCTTCGAAACATCAGGAGGAAGTCTTCAATTGGAAGACTGGTAATCGACACAATCATTTAAGTTTGCTACGATCTCTTTCTCGTGCTATTTCTCATTGTCTTTATCACGTCATTCGCGAGTGATTAGCATTTATCTAAAAATGATCTCCGTGGTGATTTTGGAATATCGGGTTTTGTACTCTTTTGCTTTTTGTTTGCAGACGTACAATTTTTCTTCCCCGGTTTTATTAATGAACAAGACGTTCCTCAACATCGAAAAAAGAAACTCAGCATCAGATTCCCTTGTCCGAACTGCAGCAGCAGCTTCAATCGAAAGGATAATCTTCAGCAACACGTTAAAAACGAATGCGGCCGATTGCCAAGATTTAAGTGTCCTTATTGCGATTACTGCGCGAAGAAGGCTTCTAATGTTCGAACTCACATTCAAAGGAATCATCGAGGCTTTGACATATACGTGGTGGATATTAATTTGAGTAACACTTAAAGATCGCAAAGCATTCGAACGGAAGGAATATTGTTCAGCGAATCTTGTTAAGGAATCAGTGTAAACTCAAAGCTCCGGACACAGTATTTTTTCAATTTTTACACATTAATTTATTTTCGTGGTTTATCATGCGAAATTTAAATTTAATTATCGACGTAGACAGATCTCTGCCTACTCTCAGTACAAAGAACTATTCTATTTGTTTAATTAAGTGTATTATACTTCGATGTAATATTTTGTTATTTTTATTAATCTTTGTTACTTGGAAGCTACAAAGAACGTACAAAAATAATTTTAACGGATAAATTATATTTGATGGGAAAGATCCTGTATTACATAGGATGTACTTTAGACAAAACATGAAATTAAAAATAAATACTTTAATTATTTATTGAATTTTCGATGTCGACCTCACGAATCATTAGCCGAAATACTTTAATTATTGGATTGGAAATTTTTTTTTCGTTTTTCTAGTAGATGTAATCTATAATCAGTTCTTCTGATAATATTAGTCACATTTAACAAAACTCAACTTTTTTTTGAAACGTAACATTTCACACAAAGCAGAAAAAGAAAAGTAGTGAAATACGTTTGTTGTATCGAAAGTTATTACATCGACGAGGTGTGTGAAATGAGAAAAAAATGCGATACATTTTAAAAGTGTATTATAAAATCGGAAAAAGTGTGATACAGGCTGCTAAACAAATCTATGACGTTTTTATGGATCAGAATTTCCAGATCGAAAACGCTTGAAGCATCTATATACTATACGTTCTGATGCAGCATCATATCTATACATATCACAATTTTTTTTAGCAGCCTCAGTCACATTCTCGTCTTTTTTATAATAAAATTTCAAAACGTATCGAATTTTTTATTTATTTTCACTTATTTTCAAAATGCAATAATTTTGATTTAATAAACAAATTTCACAAATTTTTGTTTTCATTATTCTGGTATATCACCTTTCAAACGCATGCAAGTGTTGCTATATCCGATTAATATTACCACAGTTATGCGACCCTCAACTCAATATATTTCAATTTTTTTCTTAGATGTGTTTATTAGACACATTGGTTTCGTACCTTTACGTAACTCTTCTAGCTGTCTGCTTAAGGTTAAACAGATTCGATTAAAAACGGAAAAGGTATTTGATGAATAGCGAACAGCTTCGATTTAAGACTGCTTAAATAACGAAAGAAGAAAAACAAAAGGTAGCTCATTACTAAGGAAAAGTCGGGAGAGTTTCTGTTGGTTACAGAGTGATTTACAAATAGGAAAATCTCTCCATTCGGTTGACTAAGCGTTAAGATTCAAGCGTGAAAAGTTTAAAAAGAAGTTCACGAGAAAGACGGCAAACTAATTACACTTTCGTGAAATCAGGATTTCGTATCGATTTACGTTCTGCAAGATACCACGGGATGAAGTATTTTCGAATATAATTTTTAAGCAAACTCAATCCATCTTATAAGCAACGAACGAAGCTCGATTTGTGCTTCAAAGTCAAGACTGATCGAATTTAACGTTAAGCAGGACGATTCGAATGTACAGCGACGATATATCAATTAATAAGAAAGATTTGTCATAATTTTCCCACTTGAATTCATTCTCTTCGTCTACAGCGACGAACTCTCGTACGATTTTTCTCTGAAAATCTTCCGTCTTTATCTCTCCCTTCCTCTCGCTTGCGTTAAACGCATCACGTACATCGAAGCGTCGCGATAAGTGCGCGAATAAGCGTGTGTCTTACGAGTGCTAACCCACTCGAACGTATTTTCTTTTTCAGATTTGGAACACTTGGGTGGATTCAGGATACCTTGCATCGTGAAATCGTCGCCATTGTCAACGACGATGACGACGACGACGACGACAATGACGACGACGACGACGACGACCGCGGCAGTGGCTACCGTGGCTGCGACCGCGACGACAACCGACACGCATCGAAATAAAAGCAGATTTCCCTGTCCCAAGTGCACGAGCACCTTCAATCGGAAGAACAATCTTTATTCGCATCTTAAGTTCGAATGCGGCCAATTGCCAAGGTTTGGCTGTCCCTATTGCGATTACGCGTCGAAGAAGTCATCGAACATACGGGCGCACGTGCGCAGAAAGCACTTTGGCTGCAAGGTCTGCGTGATCGACGTCTCGAACGGTTCCTTCGACGTTTCGTTGACGGAATTGGGCAGTACGAAGCTGGAACGCGCCTTCTGAGCTGTCGTCATCGGTATCGTCATCGTTTCGGCCGCGTGACTCGAAGAAACGACGATCGAACAACGTAGCACGTAGTATGTAAGAGGTCGTTTTGAAGAATAATTAAAGAAAAAAAAAGGAACGAAAGAATAAGGAACTGTTTGTATTCGGTTTATCGAACTCTTTAGATTCGTCGTGACGTACGAAATTATTTTTTCTTAATTTTAGGTTACGCTCTCCTGTGTAAATTTATGCGTGTAACGATTAACGATCGATCATTTATTAACGCGTTCTTCTTCAAGTTCAATCTTTGCATTATGAACGATGCGCACTTTCTTTATTGTCTTTAGAATAAATCGGTAGTTCGTTAAGAGAAAGAGTGTAAAAAAGATTTACCAAATCGATTACTTATTTCGCCCTTCGAAGATCTATATAAACCCTTCAAGAATCATAGCACGATCGACAACCGAAGATAAATCCAAGATTCGTATACTGTCGACACCCCTGATCACGCATCGTTGCTTCGAAACTTCTTGCGAAGAAGGTTCGACCGGCACGGCCAATTTCAACAATTCTTATTTAACTCTTCCGCCTTCTCTTCCGTAATTAGCTAGAGCTAGCCTCGACAAGCTTTTTATACGAGTTTCCACGCCTTTCTGTGTTTCAGGCTTCGATTACTACTCTTGCAGTGGAGTTTCATCGATGACCTCGACTATGACAACGACGATCACGACGACAGCCAGAACGACGACGACGACGACGACGACGACGACGACGGCTTCGGCAGTAGCAGCAGCGGCGGCAGTGTCAAGAAATTTGGTATCTCAAGCACGTCGAGTTTCGTTCAATAGGTTGATCATGCCGGCAATGGCGTCATCCGCGACGACTTTGTCAACCGCGACCTCGTCCTCGGAAGCCGTCAGAATGTTGAAACGAAAGTTTCCCTGTATGAACTGCTCGAGCATCTTCAGTCGCAAGGGCGGTCTCACTTATCATTTGAAGTTCGAATGCGGGCAGACACCCCGATTCAAGTGTCCTTACTGCACGTATTGCGCCAGGCACATCTCTAACGCACGAAGACACGTTAAGAAGTGTCACGTGGGATGGGACGTCTATACGGTCGACTTGTGTCAGCTGCAACAACAGCAATAACAGCAACGTTCTCGACACCAACAGCAACGACGACTACGACAGCAGTGTTAGCATCGACAACCCGATGTGTTTGGTGCTCCCTCGTACTGCGTTCCTTTTAAGATGGAAACGATCTCGGCCGTTCGAGAGCATAGGTTTCGAGGTTAACGGAAGCCCCCCTATATAGATTCTGATGGAAGATACGAGATGTAGTGTACCTTTACGGATCTGTATTGGACGACTCGTGACGTGCTCGAAGTTGGAGCATCGTGAACTTTGGACGTGCTGGTTTTTGGGCATCAAAAAAGACTGGAGAGCATAAAAAAGAGATAGAGATAGATAGATAGATAGATTAATAGAGAAAGAGAGAGAGTGAGAGAGAGGGAGAGAGGGGGGTGAGAAAAAAGTACCAGAATGGTCGCGACGATGCACGTGTTTTTCTTCTCGATTGTCGTAAGTTTCTTTTTCTTTTTCTTTTTCTTTTCCATCTCTCTTGTATCATTTTCCTTTCTGTCTTAATATCTTGAGTTTTCTTCTTCTTTCTCGAATGACTTGCTCGTTCACTCGAAGAACTGACATTCCTCCTATCCTTTTCTAATTTTTTTTTTCAGATATGAAGAACATTTTTGAAAATTATCAACTAGCTCTTCAAGGATAAGATTCGTTTATACAAGTGCCATACGAAAGCGTTCGATAGTTGTTTATTCTTATTGTTTATTATTACGATGTACTTGTTTAAACGCGACTTTGTCAATGCTTGTTTTGGCACTCGTTGCATATTCGTTGCCGAGTATTTATGTGGTATTGATTAAATACGATCACAAGTACCACGTACGAATCGAATGGGATATTGGAATTTTCTCAACGGGAATATCGAGGATTCTGTTGTTGATTACGTCGTACAAATTAATACAAAATGATGAAGAATGTGGGAGTAATAAAGGAATGTGAATCGTTGAAACAAAGCAGAAAATCGCGTGCCAGTCTGCCATAGTTATTAAAGAATCGTGCGTAATTTTTATTTTACGTTATCTTATTACGAAGGTGCATCGAATTCGCGCATGCACATGTTTACGAAGTGATGTATAGATAATTAAAATCGCTTGACTTTCTTTCCTGTTATATTAGATTCTAAACATAGTATTCGCAAGTCTTTCCTCACGTATATAATAATGTTTAATGCTTAATTTAAATTTCAAACGTTATATTTTTTAGATTTAATCTATTGAGCCGGAATAACGAGTCTGACTCGTAGTGGGTAACTAGATCCAAAAGTAGAAACTACGAACTTGACTCGTGATTATTTTATTCACACATTGCAACGAAATAACGAGATTAACTCATGGAACTGAACTGTATGGATATCACCGTTTTACTCATGGATGCATATGAACTTTTTTCCTTATTTTAACGTACTGAATCTATTTTCGAAGTTATGCCCATATGCGCGGAATCACCTTGTATTATAATACGTACGTAATATATATGCTATAACATGAATTTTACCGTACACTAATTGGCTCCCATAATCCATATCGATGGATTTGTATCTCCACCATTCAAAGAGTTTTGAGGAAAGAGTTTGTTTAATTTTGTTAAAATAAGAAAGAAATTCAAGTAATTTCATTTGTTATATAATAGCGTAGTAGACTATTTATTCATATTTCGTTTTATTAACGCGTTACGTGTTACATACGAATTGTTTCATATTTTGTAAAGTATTTACAGACGCAGGTAGACATAAAACTTACTTTTGTTACGAATAGAGTTATAAGTTTCTTTCTTTAAGATTAACTATGAAAGATTTAAAAAAAGACAAATGTGCATATGTGGAAAGTGTCAGTGTGATATATTGCGTTTAATACTGAATTAGAACATACAAAGTGTCAATCGTGCAGATCGTGTCTAGTCGTGAAAAGGAAGAAACGTAATTTTTGTTTATTTAACAAGGTTTATTTCAAGTTAATCAATGAGTTCTTGAAAGATATTAATAAAACGAATTATTTTTCCGGAGGTCTGTTTTTCATACGTTCGATGGTAAATTCCAAGTGAGTTATCCGAAACCAAACTTTTGGAAGACGAAAGCATTCTTGGGTGTACTTCCTGCATACTTTATAACTTCTAACATTTTTAAGAACATCCGAGATGCATACACAGGCGTACCTTTTTTTAAATATTATTCATATATTATCTTTGTAGCCTTCGCAATCTTTTTTATGCGTACTCTTATAACTATGTTTGAATTAAGCAAGATCGTCCTAAACTGACAATAAGTTTGGTTGAAATTTACCAGGAAAACATATTCCCAAAATAGTATTCACGTGGGGAAAATGAGAACTTGAAAATTAAATTTTTAAAACTTTTACGACTAGGCATGATCTCTTAATTTCTTGCGAACTTGTTGATACAAAATGACATGAAAACGCTGTGTTTAGAAACTATTCGTTACGATCGTTTAACACCTATAAATATAAGAACATAAAAGTGAAATAACAAGTACTCAAAAGTACTTTGTTTGTCTTTCGTTTTTCATGATCTATCGTTACAGTTGCCAAATTTTGATCGAAAATCAACCGTAATTTATCTATCCCTTACAAAACTGTAATGCGTACGTGAATATCAGTATAAATGTTATTGTACGTTTTATTTTTGTTGAAAAAATTCGTACATTTTTATCAATGTTTATAAATAGGACAATTTGTGAAAGTACGCGTTAGACCAAATATGAACAAAGTTAGTCGAAACTTCACTTGGCATTGCGAACTATCAATTCTTCGTGCAGATTTGTATCATCGTTATAGCTTAGTAGTAGTATTTCTCGCCAGAGTAAGCGAAAATATTTGCTTTCAAAGTTTCATTTTTCATTTCAAGAAAGAAAAAACCACCACTATCAAGATTCTTCACCTTCAGATAAAACATTTGTTGTTTCGCGTTTGTTATTCTAGACTGAACTTATCTCTGATTGTAATCGAGCCCCGATTGAATAAATTTCCGAATTTTTATTAACATAAGTCGTACATTGTGGAATACTTATCAAATTTGCAGGTAACTGGTGAAACGGTTTGCTCGCATATTGAAATTAAAATTACGTTACATCGATGTCTGGTATACGCCTCCAGGGACGAACGTCGTTCTAAAGAGTAATCGAGAGATATACCTTATTCATAGAATCAGAATTCGACGCGTTGTATGATTTCCCACCTTCCGGATCGATCGTTGCAACGATCGACGCTTTCCACGTCCTTCGAACCAAGTACGAAGTAAGGCGCTCCAAACGCATAATTTGTCTCCTCTTGTTTCTGTTTCAGACTTTCCCCTACCGACAGACTCTGTCTACCTTCCGATCATAGGAAAGAGACGTCGAAGTTATCACCGTGGTCTGACGACACCTGGCGAGCTCGTAACAGAAAAGCCAAAGTTCCCCTGTCCCACTTGTCCAAGTGTCTTCAGCCATAAGAATAATTTGTATTACCATGCGAAGTTCGAATGCGGTCAATTACCCAGATTTAATTGTCCCTACTGCACGTACAGGACGAAACACGTCTCGAACGTTCGAGCTCACGTGCGTAGAAAACATCCTGGCAATAAGGTCTACGCCATAGACGTTTGTAAGGTGTTCAATGGATAATACGCGATGAAAGACAAATCGCGGATATCGGCATGAGTCATTATATATCTCTCGTTAAGCCGATTTTATTCCCTTCCCGCGTACGTCCCCGTTATTATCATCCTCGAACGAAATATTTTGTTTAATATGGGTTCTATCATGCGTACGTTGTAGTTCCTCTTGTCTGCTTGAAGGAGTCGTCCGATGAGCAGATACCGTTTTCGTTTATTCGCTTTGATATCGTTAACTGTACATATGTATGTAGTTTTATTAAGATGTCGAAAAACTCGATATATTTAATGATATAATAAAGTCGTAAGCGTAATCGACGTTCGACTATTCGTAATATGTATCAAATGCTCTGTACGTGAGCAATTTAATTGAAATAAGATTTTCGATTTTTAAAATGATCGCGTTTTTTTATCTTCTCGTTTAGAAGCGGAGAAGATCGTGCGTCCAATCGTTGGTATTCTTTCTAGATATTTGTTAGGAAAGATTTTTTTTTTTTTGATAATAATCCTTTACTTCTTTTATATTTATTTATATTCTTTATATCTCGTATTTACTCCAAGTATTAAATGAGGTAATTCCAAATATAAATTGGTCGCATATTTTGGAGTTTACTTCGAGCCAAACTTATCTAAAAGTATAATATTATTTCTTGATGCTTGTAAGTACGACGTCAGCTAACTTCGATAAATTCGATGAAGTTTATTCGGAAAGATCATCTTGCAAGTATATAAGTAACGACTAATTATTGTTAAGAAAGTTTTTAGCGGTATCGATTAAGTAGATAGAAATTTTGTACGGTTACTTGGTAACGTGCTGTGATGATTCCTTGTTATTAGGAATCCCCATGCTTAGTTTTAAAAAGTTATTATGAGAAAGCGATAGTTTTTACAGTTATTTTTTTTAATACATGTGTATGTATATAGACAGGTAGAAACTTAGCAAAAAAGATTCGTGTGTCTCTGTTACGATAAAAGAAAGGTTGCTTACTCGTATGTACGAATACATATTATTTCTCTCCTACTCTCACAGGAAAACAGTTTTGGAGCTAGAACTCTAAACGGTTTGTTCCTATGATCCAATTGTGCAATCTTTACGACCTTTTCGTTGATGTATGTAATGTATATTCACTAAGATTTATTTTACAAAATACGTTAAACATTTTGTATAACGTATTAAAAGAAGAATAAGATAGTTAGGAATTTTTCAGCAGATAAATATAATTATAGTTTTTACGATAGATATTTAAATATAAAATTGTATGATAACGTTTTAGATTATTTAGTTAAAACGTTTTGTGTTTTCATCTTTCCCGGTTAAAAATAGATATCGGTCCGTCCTACAAAAAGTCATGAAATCCTAGTAATTCGAATTTCTCTGTTATAATTAAACAGCATATCCGCAAAGGTCAAAAAATGCAATAGATTTTGTTGAAAGATCATGGTCGGAGTGGCCTCTTAAATGTTGTATCCGATATATGATGTACACATTCGTATTAGTTGTAACGATCTATGTAAAATACCGCATAA
>JAITYT010000701.1:1387897-1406786 GCA_025433975.1 Liostenogaster flavolineata | reverse complement strand
TTCCTCGCGCCATTGACACTGCTGTCCTACATCTTTAACTCTTTGCATATCCCAAATTCGCGTGCAGTGGCTAGTACTGATTTAATACCCCCACGACGATTCATATTATATTTCGATGATTTATTTTAGTAATTATACTTAAACTGTTGAATAAATAAATCAGTTTTCAACCATACAACATTCTCTCCTGGCAACAAAATTAATTTCCAAAACTACGCTTGACGTGTCAAGCTTGGCGTAACGATATCCATTCAAGCTGTTCTCCCTCGTGTCCTCAAACCAGACGAGCGAATCGAAGTAATCGAAGAGCGTGGAAAGAGCGAGGAATCACACTCGCGTCGTCCATTCGGTCTAACAATTCGTTCGTGCCAATCTCTTCGGGGGAGATCCATCGTCGTCGGTTTACCGAACGTCTTCTTACCCGGCCGTAGCTATGTCCTCTTCTGCTTTCAGGTGTTAAGGGTGCTGTCTGCAAGATGATGAGATCGTCGCGCAGAGCCGCGGCCACCAGTAGCTCGATCAGCTACTACTGTCCCCACGAGAATTGCGGTCGGGTTTTCAATTGGAAGCGCAACCTTACCAGGCACCTGAGGTACGAGTGCGGCCTCAAGCCGCGCTTCCAGTGTCCCTACTGCCCTTATTGCTGCAAGGTTAAAGGAGACGTCAGCAAGCACATCGTGCGCATGCACAACAGTTCGCCCGTATACGTAATCGACCTGCTCCAAACTTGGACTCCGCATTCTTGGCATGCCATCTCGAGAGAGGACTCAACCGCGCTTCCTGATTAATTATTCTTTCGCATTTTTTTTGGTTATTGTGAAAGTGAGGTGTCCTTCGGTCACGGTGAAGCCTCGAGAAGCTCGCCAAAAGCCGACTTTGAGGCGACTCTCGAATAGCAGGATGGATCGTGACCTTTTTCTCGCATTCGTATAGTATCAAAACCGGAATGCGATGCGAAGTGTTCCCTCCCCCCCCCTCCTTCCTCACATTTCTTTCTTTAATATAATATTTTGAAGTCTATCGTATATTTTTATTTCTGTTTTCCAATGACAGAACTTAAACTTGAAGATACAATGTGGAATATATGTTATTTATCGTATAAGAAGACAACATATCGGTGATTTTTAATATTTTGGCAGAAGAAATAATCGTGAAAAGACCGATTTTTTAATTCTGATATCGCTTTGAAACTATTCAGTTTATATTTTGACCATTTTCCTCTATCAGAAGGAACAAGGACGATGCACGTAACCTTTGGCCAGTTTCTCGAGATAAATACATCAGTGCACATCGTTTTAAATACATATGTATTCATGTTGCATAATGTCTAAATCTTTCTCAAGAGGTGATAACATTCGTATCTCTGACTGATTGTGAGAGAAATACAGATAAAATTCTGTACAACGAAATAAAGAGATCTCGATGTTAAAGGCGTTTGTTTCACGCTGTTACATATTTTTTCTTATTTGTCACATTGTTGTCGCTGTGAAACAATTTGTTTGAAACCTATCCCTTCGTATTACGTCCTTTGAAAATTCATTTGATTACCATCGTTCATTTTGTTTCAGAATATGTAAATCTTTAGCAACGATCATGTGTATTGATTCGTGGAGAATGAATTGTTACGAGTGTACTCGAATTTTTCCTCGAAGATGGGATATTCGAATGTGCTTACGCGCGAGTGAGGTGAAAACTTCATTTCCAAATGTGATTTGAAGTACGTCTCGACACTGTTGTACATCGTAGAACGAAAAGTCGTTGAGTCGATAAATGATTCTGCGACATTTATCGCAGATTTTCCTAAGCTCGAATTATTCAAGTTTATTCTTTCATCATTTAATCCGTCGTAAATAAACGTGTACATTAAGAAAGAACAATCGAACGGTCGATTATTTTATTTACATTATTATTATTATTATTATTATTATTATTATTATTATTATTATTATCATTATAATTATTATGTTTTTATAGAAACCTGCATAGAGCGAACATTCTGCTAGACTGTAGCACTGCGATCAACTCCTTCCAGACGTCATTCCACGAACGTTGAAATATTTAATTTCGCCTTTCTTGGAAAAACGCCTTTGAAAAAGCGCGAAGAGCTTTGGAATTGGCAAGGTTAGAATAAAAATTCCAAGTCGATCTTCGAGGCGGCTCATCCGAGCGCGTCGACGATTGCTGTTGGAAATGATAAGGAGTAAGAGAAAAAAAGAACAAAGCAAACTTCGAGAACACAAAAAATCGACAAAGACGCGAAAATACGACGATCGTTCTTTTCGGTAAAATTGCACAAATAGATCCACGATTCGTGCCTGGGCATGCTGCGTTCCTCGACTAGGAGGCGCCGCTTCGTGGGCATGACGACTGACCTGGGCTTTCCTCTTTCTTCTTTTGCTTTCAGGTTTTAAAGACTCTTTTCCAGTGAGGAGTAAGAGGCCTTGGGACGGCCGTGAGTCGACATCCGCCGGGATCAGGTTCGTCTGTCCGCGTCAGAATTGCGGTCGTGCTTTCAATTGGAAGCGGAACCTGACGAGGCACCTAAAGTACGAGTGCGGCGTTCAGCCTCGCTTCAAGTGTCCGTACTGCGACTACTACGGCAAGCTGAAGGGCAACGTCAGCAAACACCTCGTCAGGCGCCACAAGAATCGCAGGACTTACGTCGTCGATCTGTCCGAGCAAGCCGAGTACTGACCATCAGCCAGGCGACCCTCGGAGGCGCCTCTTCGTCTCGACCCCATGAACTTGAATCTTGCTTCATTTGCGTTCGATCGTAACGCTTCGAAACGCTTCTAAATTGCTTTTCCTAGCAACGAGATCGATCGTCTACGGACCAGACGCGCTGATAGGCGCGGAAGATTTCTTCTTTCTCTCGAAAGTTTAAAATTAGTCCGACCAATGTTCTATTATTGGGTTGGAATAGCAAGTTGGAGGATGTCTCATTCTCGAGTGACTCTGAAGTGAAGTTGACCCGCACAGTTTTAGCATTTGTTTAGAACGTTAGTAGCTAGAGGTCTTATTAATTTCTGACACAGAATTGGCGAACTTAATTTTTAGGACGTATTTGAGATAATAAAGCGGAGTGTGCGTTGAAACGAAGTTATTTAAAGGCGAACGATCATTTTTTACCTACTTAGCTGATTGAGCCAACGTGATCCTCACTTTTACTTTCAGGTCTCCTCTGTTTTCTTACTTTTTTATATTTTGTGAGAATCGAGGACCTCGCGAGCGTTTCTTTCGACCACTTTCACTTAAAATAAGATCTCAAGAACTTCTAATCACGAACGAAGTGTTCCTTTTTCAGGATGACGGATTTACAAGCCGTCAAAGAGACCTACGAACTCGATCAAAAAGCTTAAAGAACTGCCCCGTCCAAAGTGGAATCATCAAAACGTCACGACTAGAAGAAAAGAATTTGTACTATCGTTAGAGTGCTCTTATCTCGAATGGACCGTCTATCTTGTCAACTGTGCAATGTCAAGAGCAGATTTGTGCTAAAGTAGGTCAGGGGCTGTCATCGAAGTGTGTTCGTTTGAAGGAAGAACTTCATCAGCCATTGCGCAATCGTCGACACACATCGAACGCTTTTAGCTCGAATAGACCTTCCATTTTGCCAGCTGGGCAAGGTCAAGAGCAGATCCGCGCTGAAGTGGGTCAAGGCCTGCCATCGAGGCGTCTTCGTTTGAAGGAAGAACTTCGTCGGTCCGCAATCGAATACTTTCGCTTCTAATGGGGATCTTCCATCTTTTCAGCCGTGCAAGGTCAAGAACAGATCCGTGTCTGAGTAAATGAAAACCAAGTGAAAGGCTAACGACGTGTACCTCATCGACAGTACTTGGAGTGCGAAGAAGATCTTTTTTCCTATTTTTTTTGTGACTCGACCATTTCTTCTTCTTCTCTATTCGTCGCTTAAAATAAAATTGTCCCTCAATTTTTGACTTCCTTGACTTATTAACCGTAGAAGAAAATTCAGATCGAAGAAGAACGGAAAGGGAAAAAGATGGAAAACTTGTCACGACAGACCCGCTTCGTATCTACGATCGCGCGCTTATTATTAATAGTAATCGATGCGAAGCTTCGCATGTATTGCCGCATTTCTGTGTCATCTTGGGCTTTGTGGTTTCGCAACTGCGTTGGGTATATAGATACTAACACCTCTTTCATGCCCCCTATATTCCTATTCTCTAGAGATTATTTTTTTGATGCGCCTCGATACGTACTTCGAGGGAACGCAGATCGATCGTGATCATATATTTCCTTTTTATGTACCTCTCGTCGATTGTTGAACTGCTTTTGGCGTTTGGAGAAGATACAAGATAACAGAGAAGAAATCGAGGAAGGAAGGTTCACGATGCAAAGACGAGCCAACGGATTTCTACGAGAGAGTGAAAAGTATCCGATCCGAAAGTGTCGCAGCGGACGTAAACGTATCCTTGTCGTATCTTAAAGAATCGAGCGTAACGATTCACAGAACGACAAAGACAAATAAAAGGACGAAGAAGAATCTCGACGACTTCTCCAAGTTGTCGAGTCAAATTGTGGCCGAATAAACGTGGAAAAAGTGTTCCAGAATGAAATAAATCCTAATGTACTTATCCTGTCGGGTTTATTAAAAAATGGCGAAGAACGATAGAAAACTAGGACGATAAAATCGATGTTAAATCTTACCGATCATGTGTTCTCCTTTAGATACGTTTGAAAAAAATGATATGTCAGTAATCACAACGAGAGACTAACACCATCGGAGTGTAAACGTTTAACAAAAAAAATTCTCTCGATTTCTAAGGAAGCTCCCTTCGTCCTTTCCCTCTTTCCTTCTCTTCCTCCTCTCGTTCATCCTCTCGAACGTCGCGTTAACGTCGATTACTTGCTCTTTTCTTTTTCTTTGTCTTCTTTTGTTTTCTAGAGGACGGCAGCACGTGCGGCCTCGCGAGCTCTAGGATCGATTGCGGAAGCGCGTCGAGTAGGAACAAAAGGTTCCCCTGTCCTAACTGTCCGAGCGCCTTCGGTCAAAAACCAAGTCTGACCAGGCATTTGAAGTACGAGTGTGGTCAAGAGCCGCGCTTCCAGTGCCCCTACTGTCATCATCGAAGTAAAAAGACCTCGGACGTTTACGGCCACGTAAGGAGGAAACACACCGATCTGAAGGTCTTCGCCATCGACATCCACAGCGAGCTGGCAAAGGACTTAATCTCGAACGTACCCAAGATGCAGCAGTGGTTGTGAATCAATTCGTCCAAGGATTTCATCACTGCCCTCTTCATTCGAGAAACATTCGTTTCTTAAGCGTGCCTAACGCAATTACCTCGAACGATCGTTTCTCTTCGGCGTGCTTCTTGTCCTTCAACGTGTACGTGTTCGTAATATCTTTACGAAAAAGAACGACTTATCAAAGTTATCGTCTGCAAACGCAGACGTGTTTGATTCCACGTGATCGACGTTCATCTTGTTTTGTCAACCAACGATAAAATCGAAAGTTTATCGAATAGACTTTGTTACATTCGTGCAATGAGATGCTTAAAATAATTGTATTTTATGTTTTTTTTTATTGTATTTTACATATACATATACATATATATTATATATTTATGCGTATATCTGTGTCGCGGTTTAAAAGAAGAACGAAATTGAAATCTTAAGACAGTGGGTAAAGCGAAAGTCTCTAAACACGGGAGTGCTTAGAAATAAAACAATTTAAAATTTCCTATCTTATTTACGTACGTGTTTTCCTCCTAGTTCTATTGTCTGTATTTTAACGAATGCCAAATACTCGCAGTAGACAGGACGAGAAATTTTGATTTTGGCAGCAGTAAGTGGATATCATTCGTTTGAAAAAGGCTTCATCGTTCGATAATCGTTTAGGGAACGGTTACGCACGAATAAGAAGAAAGTTTTGTCTTAGGAAGACCGTGAATGTGTTACTCTATTTGCCTATGAAATATGTAGTTGATGTTATTGTTATTGTTAAAATGATAAAATTCAAGATTTTTTTTTTCTACAGAATTAGATGTAATTCTCTTGTACCATATCTCTTATACCATGATTAAATAACAGGTACTGTTGGATACGTACTTCGTGAATTTTCGCTCGCACACATCACCGGCACCAATGGCGATATCAAGTTCAACGTATTTCGTTCAAATAATTTGTGGATAATAAAAACTAAAAGGATCCATTTATATTCAGGGAATTTCGATCTTAAACGTTAAAGAGGACATCGAATATAACTGCGAACTTGATCTCGATTGAAGTATTGTTAAATTTGAGAATTTTAACTGGTTTGACGTGTACCAAACTCTAATACGACACGAATTCCTAGAGAAATATTATAGTTTTTCGAGTGCGTCGCGCATTAGATATTTCTATGTCTTTTGGACAATTGTAAATATATTTGATATATTTCAAATATTTTTACGAGGAATTTTTCAAGGTCGCGACAATCGATGGCGACTTCGGAAGCGTATGGTATTTATTTTAGTTTCTTTCGTACGTAAAAGGCAAAATAAATGCAAACCAAGCGTAGTTTCACAGTAATTGAAACCCACAACGTATTGCAATCTAAGGAGCAACTTTTGTACTACTTCCCAATTTAATTTTTTCAAACGTTTTCTAAAATAAATCTCGTAATGTATTTAAAATATTTTCTTTCTGAATGTATGAGAAACTATAAAGATCATAATCATTATCGTTTATAAAAATGAATATTATTAATAATAATGGTTGATTGCATTCACATCGAATCATTAAATTCGAAAGAAAATGCATTCTGCGAATTAATTTTGACGTCTCGTTGACGTTTTTGTAAAAGACTGCGGATATTAAATTTCAGAATTTCCTTTGCCTTCTATGTTTTTTTGTTTTAATCAAGTTCGTACCCACCTCTTACTTGCTTAAGCATTTATAATTTTACTATAATAATTTACGAACAATACGGGTTATCAAATTTGAAAACGATTTGGATTCGATGCTGTTTTTTTCGACGAGGAAATATCGTTGAAGCGTTTCGAAAATGTTTATATTCTTTTTTTAATCTTTTTTTCTAACTCTTCTTTCTTTCTTTGTCTCGCTTTCTACATCCTTTTCAAAGTAGACCAAGTAGAAGAAATTTCTTGAACGAAAGAAGGAGAAACGCGTTATGGACAGTAATCATTTTAAGAAATAGTATTGGTGCTCTTTTCTTTTTTTGTTCCAGTAGGACGGCGACGTTACTTGTTCCAAGACGGCAGACCCAAACCATTCTGTTGTCCTAACTGTCCTAGCGGCTTCTCGAGGTTGACCAATCTGAAGCGACACATGAAGTACGGGTGCGGTCAGGGGCCGCGTTTCAAGTGCCCCTACTGTGAGATGCACTCCAAGGAAGTTTCCAACGTTTACAGGCATATTAGGCTCAAGCACTACGGTGTGCGCGTCTACTGCTTCGATGTCGCGACTCATCTGCAGTTCCACGCGCGAAAAAATTGAGAGGGCGACCAGATCGTCTTTTCCATCGTTTCTCCAAAAAGAAGAAGAAGAAGAGGAGGAGGAGGCATTCCGATAGGCATTCGCCTTATAACCGTATTTACTAAGGAAATATTTCGAATAGGACACTTCTCACAAGCGTGGAAATGTTCTGAAATTAAACTCTCATTAAAGCCTGAAAGAAATCCCAATCTACCACAATTTTATAGATCGATCTCATTGCGGGAGAGAAATAAAGAGGCAAAGAGAGTGAGAAAGAGAATAATTTTTAATGCGTTGAGCGCGGCGTCAGTCCCCAATGACTGACAGTGGATTTTTCGTTTGAGCGGCGTCGATCCGTGGGACTGACAACAAACCTTTTGTTTCATCATTATCGAGTTTATAAAATAAATGCTGTAATTTTAACGAAGGTCGTTAAAACATTTTAGGCAAAGATGTGTGTAACGACATATTATCTTTATCTACTATATCTATTATCTATTATGTATATATCCATTCGTATATTTTGTATACATTTCGAATACTGCGTCATCGTTCGTTTATTTACTGCCAGTCGGTGCTCATCGAGTGGCTTGAACGGAAGGTCTAGCAAAATCGGCGTCGTGCTCAACGTATTCGACGTACGAATTTATGTTCGTGCGTACATTTATTTGGCACAGTGATCACACGTACACGCACACACCCACATTTATACGCGTGCGTTTATTCTTGCAAGAAAGTGAGCCTAAGGACCATATTTTCTCTGTGATACATTATTATTTTTCGATGGTACTCATGGCAGTTCTAACGTTAATTCGTCTTACGTCCCATTGCGTGTTCAACCATTGTATTTTTAACGTTAATTGTTTTTGTAATCGTCGTTTCTACTTAAGATTCTATTGTGATTTTCATTCAATCAAATCACCGTCATTTGTATGCATTATTGCGAGCTATATTGCGATCGTCATGTACTCTTCGAAGAAGCGAATAAATTGTTTCTTCTCTTCAATAAACGGCTGAGTTCCCGAACGACGTAATGTTTTCTGGAAATGCAATCTTCTCGATGGCGCATTATCGTTTTCTTATCGAGCCTTCTTCCACTGATATTGCGAAAATGAATTTTCTGTTTTAGGATCGTCCTTTCCTTCCACTCGTAGAGGCTGAATTCACCACAACGGATGGATGCTCGTGTCGTGGGACGAAACAATGACGATAGGGATGACGACGATGAGGATGATGATAACGGAAACGCGTCATTGGTAACGTTGAAGCCAACGATGCGAATATCGTAATCGACGACTTCGGTTTGTACGCAACCTAGTTGAATTTACCATTTGCGAGAGTGTCTTATCCACGATCCCCCATACTTCCACGAATTCTGAAGAAGTTCGTGTCAATTTCGATTTCGAACGTCGTCAAAATTCGGAGGAGCATCGAATCTCTTCGACGTTTGCCCGACATCGCTATGAAAATAAATGTGGAGTTTCCCTTTCTGTCGTTTGTTGAGAGACGAGCGTCTTTTCAATGTTGTCTCTCTTTCTCTCCCTCCTCACCTCTCTCTTTCTCTCTCTCTCTTTCTCTTTTTTCTCTCCTATCCCATCTCTTTTCCACGAGACAAAATCAGCGATTTTCAATCCACGCGAGCATGAAATTAATTCGTCGATTGCGGCGCGATCGTTCGGTATTTTCGATCCCCATCGTCACCTATTCATCGTTTTTGATTGCAGGGTCGTTATTTGCGTCCGGATCGAGATGTCCGCAATACCAAAAGCAGTGGAACCAATATCCAGAGCAACAGAAACAGTCGAAGCATCAGGACAACGGTAGCATGAGGTTAGTCGCGCTGAGATTCTACGGTTTCGAGTGGATCGATCTTTCTCTCATAGAAGTAGACGCTTATCGCCTGTCCTTCGTGGCAAAATTTCACGTTTCTCGTCGGAGACGGTGCTCTTCTATCAGTGACTTGCCAATTGTTATCACGAATTAAAGATCGATACTGTCGTTCCTCCAATTATTGAATCTTATCGACGATATCGTAATTAGGCGAATAATCGACATAGATTAACGAGGACTTTACTTTACATCAGGTATATTTGCCCAAAGTGTATGAGGAGTTATCGACACGTACACCACATGCAACGCCACTTTAAGTTCGAGTGTGGAATCCCACCGCGGTTTCAGTGTCCTTATTGCGGTATGCGAAGCAAACAGTCGAACAACGTTTACAAGCACATACGTGCGAAGCATCCAGGAGCGAAGCTCGAGATCGTCAGACTACACTACGAGCAACTATGAAGACTGGATATCCAAGAGTTTTTCTTCCTCTTTGTCATGTACGAGAAGACGACTTCACCTTCGACACGTTCACGTTAACATGTACCATTTGTGATATTAAAAAAAAAATAACTGGACAAGAAGTCGAAGATAAGACAAAATGTGACAAACATCGACAGTTAGTGACGAGACCGCGTAGAACGTCGAACTGCTTCAATGTTCCTTCGATATATCGTACGAATTATACGATGACGCGATTCGTATGTAATCTTTTTTTGTACGATGTGTATCTCGCTGTATGTGTAAATATATTTGCGTGCATATGTAACATTTTATTTTGATCTAAGCCAATGGTCTACGACAGGCGGCCTAACGACCTGGTCTATCGAACGTTTATTTTTAGCGAGGGTAGAAGTCGTGTGCAAGGGACGAAAGATTTTACATTCATTATCGATGGGATATCCAGTGCCTCGTGGGATAATCACTAATACTAAGAATTGCTCGTGTGTCGTCCAAAATTGTTCGTTTCCTTTGTCCATATTTATTACTTATCTAATCATTTATTCCTATTTTTCTAACAAACGCGTGCACATAGACGAATTCGTAACCTCGTTGACAATTTAGAGAGTACAAAATCCCAACGTTATGAGAATCACCAAGTAACGAAAACATTCGTGCGTGTTGTCAAATTGAAATTTCTTTTTGCATCGCATAGTAAACCACGATTTTATACCGTTCTGTCTCCTCGTCTGTAAATAAAGATACCGCACCATACGCATTGATCCTTAATCTTTTCCTATCTCTCGTCGTCGTCGTCGTCATCGTCGTCATCATCGTCGTCGCCGTCGTCGCCGTCGTCATAATCGTTGTTGCCACCATCATCATCAATGTCACAGCCAGCATCGCCATCATCCAGAAGAATATTCTATGTTCAAAGAAGGAAAAAAAAAGAACGATACCTTCTCCCGTTCGTTACGGCCGCACCTCGCGTCTTCGTTGCGTTTCCGGTGTCGGGAGTGCCTCTCTAAAGTCTATTCCGAAGTCCAACGACAAGGAGCGACACGAGGCGAGGCACGTTGCCCAAGACGCGTTCACACCGCTTCTTTTGCCTCCCGGGGCTTCGATAACGCAACAACGAAGGCGATGGAGAGACGATGCGAAAGCGTACGTCCGTTTTTCCCTAACCACGTCTTCTTCCTATCTTTTTCAGCCTTTCTGCAGATGTTCCCGCTGCCCTGGCTCGATGATAGGTTCAACGACGACCACGACAACGGGAAGGAGTCCGGCAGAAGCCAGAGGAGGGACAGGGCGCGATTCCCGTGTCCGCGATGCCGCAAGAGCTACACGACGAAGAGCGCGGTCACGGCCCATTACAAGTACGACTGTGGCAAGCCACCGCGATTCGAGTGTCCCTACTGTGGCAAACTCAGCAAGAAGAAGTTCAACGTTCAGGATCACATACGACACAAGCACCCTGCGAAGCCGGTCGTATGCAACACCCTTTTCTGAGAAGACGGGCCGAGAAAAGACGAGAGGAGCCTACCAACGAAGTCCATGAGGATTTCCATGCGTTTTTCTCGGGATTTTGAACTTCCCGCGTCTCGTCGTCGATTCAGTCGAGAGATGACATTGCCACGGAAACGATTGACCGCGGAAGAAGACGAAAACGCGCTGATCGTGCACTCCTTTGCGAGAAGAGGAAACTATTTTTCTCAAAAATGTCGCGGTGATCGCAATTGGTTCGTCTTTACATTCGTCATATCTTTGATTTTAGAGGGTAGAGTAGCGTATTGCTGGCCTGTCAGGCTCGTGTAGCTCGGGTTTTCCTGGGTTATCGTTCTTGTTATCGTTCGTGGAGTTCGTCCACGTTCGAGTTGGCTTCTGTTTCCTCCTTCGGTCGGGGAAATTATTGGATTCGCATCGAATCGAAATTTATTATTGAAGTGAACGTCCGTTAGATCTGTCGGATGAGTGAATGGAATATATCGCGTCTCTCTATGGCATTGCATTTTATGGACGATGACAGGGAACGAGTTTTCGTCGTTTCTGCGAATGGGAAATTGACACGCATTTCTAGTCTATAATTGTTACGTTGTATGATTCGAAAAATGTAAGATCTTTTTTGAAGTATGCATGAGGTGCGCGTGTAAGTTGTATAGAGAATGGTCATTGTGCAATCAACCTACAGATTGAACGATTTTTATACGAATCGGTTTTTACGTTACATTCCATGAAAAAAGTGATCCATTTTAGCGAATTACACTGGATATTGTATTTTAGTCGTCGTTTAAGTTTACAAGCTTGGCAAAGTCTAAGTATCCATATTGTTAGTTCTCGAGGAAGCGAAGAGAAGTACGAAGAAAAGAAAAGAGAAAGAAATAGTTGCAACGATTTCTTTCTATTCTCCTTTTTTAATTACCGTTTTTTTTTTTAAACCATAATTCCACTCCATTACTTTCATTGATGAAGGAAAATTGACGGAAGAAAATCTTTTCCTATCTTTTCTTAACGAACTGTAAGCTGCCATTCGTTACATTTTTACCCAATTATGCATTAATCGTAAATATAACTGTGACTGTATGCTCGCGTTTTGGTAATCGATAATGTTCAAAAACGAATAATATTGTTCTAGATGAAACAAATTGTTATTAGTGGTAAATAAGTGATTATTAATAACCACGATAAAAAATACTTGATGAATTTAAATTGCGAAAAAACATTGCATGTTCTGAAAATACACACAAAGAACGAATAACAAACAGGACTGGTAGCTGTTAAAAAATAAAGGAAATGCATCCAATACGTTTACCTCGAAACAGTTTTGTTGTGATTGTTAATTATAACGTTCAAGCGATCGATCTGTCGGGTGTAATAATTTACATTGTTCCGAGTATGGATTTTAGGCGTTGCGAGGATTATGCGTGAATGAAAAAGCAACCCTAAAAGCTGCGGATAAACCGAAAAGTAAATCATTTTTTTTTCAAACGAATACTATACTATTCCGACTTGATAACATTTTAACACGAATATGTATTTACATTACTTTGTATTAGTAACTAAAGAAAGAAGAAAAAAGAAGAAGATGAAGAGTGAAAAGAGCGAGTCAACGAATTACGGGTCATTTTTTTTGGGAAACTGTTCTAAATCCAAATCGTGTGCAATTGAAGTTGCGATAGGCAAATCGCCGCGTTCGAAAGAAGACGATGAAATTGGGAGTAAAAGGAATGCCACCTTACGTTCTCTCATTAGTAGTTACGCGTCTTTCGTGTTTTGCAAATTTACACGTTAAAGAGCTTTTCGTGCAATGACGAGAAGAGCGACCCTGCACGTGTGCGATGCGTCTGTCTTTTTCTACAAAATTTGTTACATTGAACTTGAAAGCTTGTCGAACGATATCAGTGGGGAAATCTACGTGCGATCTTCGTTACTTGAGGAATAAAACGACGTCGAACGTCGCTTCTTTGTCGTGTAAGAATGCGCCGATTTTCCACTGCAGCGGAAGTGAATAAAGGTATCAATTCGAACTCGAATCGATCAAACGTTTTTCGAAGTTCGAACGTTTAATTGTCTATGTTAACCCTTGTCGGACGTCAGACAATTTGAATTCGAGTACTTTAGTAATTGTTATCTAAGTCGATGTTCACGCAAATATGCAAAATTTCGGGTGCATTGGCATCTACGAAACGTAAAGGTATTTTATGTAATAAAATAATATATTTCATCGCGTTTTCAAAACTTTTCTATTGCGACATGTTTTGTTATCTACCACGTGACGTGCGCCTACAATAGTAAAAAGTGTAATGTTATCTAGGAAACGACATACGTCCGACAAGGGTCAATATTTATTCGAGATCGGTGTCTTTGTTGCTCGAGCGAACAATCTCGTGTTTTGTTTATCACTGTCCATCCTCCTATTCCACCACCTCTCTATTTCTCTTTCTTTTCTCTCCTCTCTGTTTTTATTTAGCACTTTCTTTTATTTTCTTCTTTTCCTGTATCTCGATTTTTGAACGTTTCCCTACTCGTGCATGCGGTTCCTCCAGATTTCATTCTTCAGCCCTTTGCGCTCGTCTGAATATCGAGGCCGTTTGAAAGCAACTCGAAACAGTTGACGAAGCGCAAAGAGCTAAAGGAAAGAACAATGAGAAAGAGTGGAAAACATACATATGTAAGTCAGTGTAAAAGCGTCTGTTTGTTCCATCGAGTACGCGCAGATTTTTAACCTCTTCGTATGTCGTATGTTGTCGTTCCTCCTGACACTGATACGATTTTTTGTAGGTGGCGACCTTCCGGGGCATCAAGCAAAGAAAAACGCTAAGATACGCGATCTACAGTACAACTCGTATACGGGAAAATTTCACTGTCCGAACTGTAACAACGGTTACGGTAGGCGCGACACTATGCTGGGGCACTTTAGGTACGAGTGCGGCAAGGCGCCTCGATTTAAATGTCCCTACTGCGCCCTTTGCAGCAAGAAGACGTCCAACATTTATCAGCATATAAGGTGTATGCATCCCAAGGAGCAGGTGACGCTCGTTAAGCTGTACTGAATTTCAACCCTACCTTTGCTCGTGTTTTATCGTCGGAGACACCAACATCATCTTCCGATGACGTCGACGATACGTTGATAATCACGTTCGATGTCGTTTCGCAAGCCAAGCTGGAAATATTTGTCGGCATCGATTACAAATCCCTCTTCATTCGTGTTCAAGGTTATTCATTTTTTATCGTAACTCAAAAATTGCAGCGAGCCTCTTAATCGACTTCGTTGCATTCTTTATTCAAAGAGACGCGATTAATTGTATATTGATCGGTTGGGTAATCGATGTAAGGGAGGCGATAATTAACTGTGATGACACGAGGATTAACCAGGATAAAAATATCGAGGCTGATTGCAGAGTTATCGATGTAAAAGGTGAAGGACGTATTGTAATTTCCGAAGAATGATGACATTGACATTCTTCGTTCCTATCTTCATGGTAAGATACCATCTAGTCTCAGACAATTGTACATTTTTCGTGAAAGGAATCCTGTTTGAGAAGCGATTTTTTCTCATCGGTGGGACTCCATGCGACAGATATTTCCAGTAACGACGCATACCTGAAAGTTCATTGGTGCTCATTTCCGCCCGAGAAAATAATGTAAACCCTTTGCGTTCTACATATTTCTACATACGAAATGTAGTTCGAGATATAGATATTACGGTTATAAGATAACCGGACTGACGTGTTCTAAAAATATTTATTTATGAAGTTACTCAATGGTTGGGTTATGTCCTTCGATGTAATCCTCTCCCCGATCTCTATACCGTTCTGTGTGAGTTTTTCACTGTTGGAAGCAACGTTACCGTGTTCTACTTTTTAAGGGCCTTTAAGAGCTTTGCCGGTTTTTTCTTCATAGCATCAACAGACTCAAATCTGGTTCCCTTCAGCGCGGACTTTATCTTTGAAAACTTATCTTTGTAAGACTTTATCTTTAAAGTCTTACGGAGCTAGACGAATAGTGGATAGAATCATATTTAATATGGAAATTCTATGTTTCTCCATAAACCTCTGGATAGACAGTGGTTTGTGTGCTGGTTGGTGGATTGTTTGGTAAAGAATCTATGAGTCATTCATCAAGATTTTATACGTTCTATTCTTATGCGCCCACGAAGGGTTGTTGTTAAAATCACTTTGTAGTACTCTTAATTAATAAGACCTTCGTGTATCTAATCGAAAATAATCTCTATTTTCGATGTGTGCGGACGGTCAGTCGTTTTGAATCTTCCTGTTGATCTTTAGATTTTATCGAACCACTGAAATATTTGAGTACGAGATTAATACTCATGGTCATAAATTTCCTATAACAAATATTTTGCATATTTTTTTTTAGCATTTTTCCCAAGTTTAACGAAGAACTTCTTATTTATTCGATGCTCTCTTTTTAAACTCAACAATTGTGGCAGAGCTCAGATACACAGTCCGCTTAGAACAAAATTTAGAATAAAGTTTCTCGCAATTTGAACGGTGAAGGGAGAAAAGGATAAAGGTCCTTGAACGACCCTACTATTTCTTATTTGTACTCCAGGTAAGAAGCAGGAAAATTAGTCCGATTATTTTATAGCCACACCTCGTATTTCTACACATTTTGTACTTTTTTGTTTGTTTACCGAGGGAAAAATGCATTTACGCATCTCGCCTTACACTTATAAAAGTGTATGTGGGACTCGTACTAAATAAATCTATTAAAATCCTTTTGGATCTTTCTTGACAAACATCGCCCCTACTGTACACTGTTAGTATACTTTAGGGGGCTTGGGTTGGGAGGGGAGGGGGGGGGGCACATTTTATACTTACCCAGCGTATACAATTATTATCTATTTTTTTACTTCGATCTGTTTAATGTCTTATTGCGAATATTGCGAATAAATTTTAAGTTATGCGATAAATGTTTTAAATGTTTTATTAGACGATGATATTAATTTTATTATTGTATCGTTCAATGTCACGCATAATTCGATTTTTATCTTTTATAATGAACTTCTAGGTGTCATAAGCGATATATCGAACAGTATTACTATAATAGTTGTTTTTACCAACGACGAACGCAGGATCGAGGCTTAGTTCTTTAACTCGCGTGTTTTTAAGAAGTTTTTTAAAATAAAGTATCTGTACAATCAGTCGAACGCAGCGTGAAAGCTTTACGGAGCGTATGGGGTGGAGACACGAGTAAAACTCGAGAGAGCAAGAGAGTTATATCGTTGTTTATCTTATATTTTTTCCTTTTCCTCGTACCTCAAATGTAGCGTAATTTTTATCGAAAATACAAGGCACACGAAAATATAAAATATCATTTCGCGCACGCACACATTTCATTACGTAACGCATTATTATCTCTGAACGTTTACATCGTTTCGCGATCACGTCGAACAGCTATGGTACTCTTGCATCTTCTTTGTAAGAGATTCGTCGACGAGGCGAGTTCCCTTTGTAGCGTGAAATCCCGAGAAGACTGCTGTAAATAGATGATAATCGTTTCGTACGTACATACGGGAAATAAAGCGAGAGAAATTCATTACTTTGTTGGATCCTTCCACCTGTGGGGTTGCACGCGCGAGAGAAAAGGTGAAAAGAAAAAAGAAATTAAAGAAAGAAGAAAAGGAAGAAGGCAACGAAGGCGAAGAGAAGGAAGACAAAACGAAAGAAGCTTGACACCAAGCCAAAACCATCGGTTATCGATCGAAGCAAATCGTCGAAATGCCGTCCGTTCTCTTCTATCTCCCCTTCCTCCTATCTTTCCTTTCCTCTCTGCTTTTATTTGTTTCAGGTGCCCTTAGGTGTTCATCTTAGGCGATCGATGTAAATGCGTGACGAAGAGCTCGGGTCTACGTCATCGAATACGTTTTCCAGCGATCATGGAAGCGAAGCAGAGGGAAGACATGACGCAAACGCGTCAGATCGATTCGTTTGGGTCGTCGCGTAATCGAGGGATTTTTCCGATGTCAACAACGAACGACGAAGACAGCCACGAGGATTTGGCATTTTTTCAAACCGAGACAATGACTATGAGTCAGTCGAGTTCTACGAGCTCGTCGATATTATTTTTAGCAAGGATTTACAGAGAACGAATTTAACAGTCAGAGACTAACCGCGCTTGGTCATCGACGAATCAACTTATTCGTACTTTGGTATCTCTTTTGCTTCTCTTCTGATAGTCCGTGTCTCATGTTATCGTGATCTGTCCTTCTCACGATCGCATACACGTCGATTAATCTCTGCATTGAACGTCGGTTTCAGATTTTTGGAGCGGAGTTCCCACGTTCAAACTGGAAAGCACCCAGGTACATCGGCATCAGCATCATCCGCATCAACAGCAGCAACATCATCAGCAGCACCATCAGCAACATCATCATCATCATCAGCAGCAGCAGCAACAGCAACAGCAACAGCAACAACAACAGCAGCAACAACAACAACAACAACAGCAGCAGCAGCAACAGCAACAGCAACAACGGAAAAACCAAAGAAGAAAGTCCTCGAAGAGCGCGAAAGCCTCGGAATTTGAAAAACAGTATCAATGCCCAAAGTGTGGGAAGTCTTTTTCTCAAAGTTACTCGATGTATCGGCATTATCGATACGAGTGCGACTCGTTGCCTCGCTATCAGTGTCCCCACTGCGGCCACTTCAGCAAATGGAGCCACTCGATTTACAATCACATTAGGAAGCTCCATCCAGGACAGAAGGTCACCGCGAACAAGCTCTATTGATGCCGCGAAGAAGGCAAAGAAGGTTTCAAGAGTATCGCTTTTGGGTTCGATTTAACGAGTACGTTCGAAGGAACGAGAGCGAACGCGCGTTTTCACGCTCACGGCATCCTGATGCACATCGACGCCTACGATGAAACGTTCCGTCGAAGGAAACTTCCTCTTCCCTCGACGAGGACAACGTTCTCTCCTAACCCCCACGGACGATCCTACGAATTTTTTTACGACGATTGGAGAACCAAGAAACTGGTTCTTTCGTACGTGTCGTGCGTTTCTTGCGTCCTGGGGTCGAAGGGTTGAACGAATCGTCGATGTGACGTCATCTTTAGCGCGAGATCGGCAAAGCGATTCGTTCAGTCTGTTCGTTTGCCTATTCATTCATTCGTCGATCAATTGGAAGATCGAAACCTCGTATATACGTATATCGTAAGGATGTGATTAATGTATTACATTAGGATACTTGTAGTAGTAGTTCTTGAAGTAAACGAGTCCAGTCGATCTCACGTTTGCTCGATCGTTTTAAGGATTCGTCGAAGTACGTCACGTTAATAATTCGTTCCGTGAACAATCAAGGATCATCGAATATTCCAAGATTCATCACGAACGTCGTGTTATTAACGTCGTCGGTATTTCCTCGCGTCCTTGACGCACGTTCACTTACGTTTAAAATATTCTTTTCGTAAAATTTAGCGGATGATCGATAGAAAACATGGACGAGGGTGCTGGCCGTAACAAGACAGTGTTAATGTTACTCTTTCTCTATTTTTTAATAAATTCCTGTGCACGAAAAAGATACGTCACGATCGACCAATTACGAGAATTGTTCGAATTCCTTTGGAATATCGAGGATTCCTTCGAATTTGAGTTTCGTTTCAGCAAAAGAGAGACGAAAGGAAGAGAAAACGTGCATCGTACTCCTCATCTTCCTTCTGG
>JAITYT010000701.1:1370440-1382739 GCA_025433975.1 Liostenogaster flavolineata | reverse complement strand
AGGGGGGGGGGGGAGATCGGAGGGATCGTGGCAAAGAAGATCAAGCCGCGAACATCGATCGATTTTTTCCCCATTTTTTTTTGTTCCTTAGGAAAACCGTTATTTTGATGTCGAACGCACGGATCTTCTTTTTCTTGTCTGCTTTGTGCCTCGTTCCGTTCTATTAATCTCTCTTCTTCTTGTTTTTCCACCATTTTTTTTTTCATTTTCTCCTCGTTGCAAACCTACTTCGATGTCTTCAAAATGGACGATTGTTTTGCCAAATTACGCTAGTGACCTTCCTTTCTCCGTTCCTTCTATTTTTCGCCTTCTCGAATGTTATTCGCGCGATGACGCATTATTTGTAAAACGAATTGTTGTTTTCAAGCTGATAATAAATCTTGTTGTTGGAAAAGAAATCGTCGAGGTTGGACTTACGAGCGCGTATGAGGTATCCAAGGGGTTCCTTCTCAAGGACCGGTTCTAATCTCATTTTTTCAGGCTCTTCCGATGATCTCGCGGAAGTTCTCGCAACGAAGGGAGCTGAGCTCGCTCGTGCGTGTGCATGTGCGTAGACGTATGAGAGTGACATGGCCAGTCGCAGCCAAGTCGAATCCTATCGATTGATTCGATCGAACATGGCGCCATGGACGAAGACATGTTCGGAATTAGACCGTTCAACTAAATTATATTCTTCCGATAGGAAGATGATTTAAGAGCAAGATCTACTAGTTTCTCATTTTCCATTTCTTTCTATTGCTCTATGAACGATCGCGTTATGATTTTGACAACTGTCGAGATCGATATTTAGGATAACGATGACGATGGTGACGACAAGAACGAAGGTAACGACGTTATTCAAATCTCGTTTAATGTCAAATAATAAATCAAGGACGAAGGACGGAGGACTTCGGAAATCTTTGCCTTTCCGGCGCTTTTCCATCGTATTCGGTAACGTTGTCTCGATGCTGATGACACGGTCACGCGTAGTACTGATAATAGGAGGAGAGATACATCGTCGAATACGTAACGACTAAAATCGTTCTCCCGTTTGCTTGGTTTTTCAGAGTTCGCGTCGGCGCATCAGCAACAGCAACAGCAACAGCAACAGCAACAATCGACGAAACAGCAGCCGGTTTATGTCGAGAGATACTTTTGCCCGCGATGTTGCAGCTCGTTCAGCAAGAAGGCAAACATGATGACACATTTCAGGTACGAGTGCGGTAAGGAGCCGAGATTTCAGTGCCCCTATTGCGGTAAAAGGGATCGAAAATCCTCGAATACCTACAGGCATATCAGGAAGTATCACAAGGGCAGCAGGATTCAAGCCTACAAGCTCTACTGAAGGCACGATCGATCGGCCATTATGGACGACTACCATCATCGCCTCCGTCATCAGCACCAGCATGACTACGGCGTCTACGCCCTATGTTCGTGCAAGAAATCAACGATTAAACGTTATTATTATTATTACTATTACTACTACTACTATTATTATTATCATCATCTTTATCGTTATTATCATTAGGGTTATTATTATTATTAACGTCGTCACGATCATCGTCGTCGCTGTTCTTCTTATTATTATTGTTCTTATTCTTCTTATCCTTCTTATTATTATTATTATTATTATCATCATCGAAGTATTACTCACGAAGTCATAGAGAACCCCAGCGCAGATCGTCCCCGAATCTCCTTCATTCCTGTCTCGTATCCTTGGCGATATCGCACCCAGTACCTTTCCTCATGACGCGTTCCTCCCAATTCGCGCCGTTTCTTCTTTCCTCTTTACATCCTGGTTTCTTATCCTTTTTATCCCGTCTTGGTTGAAAGAGGAGTCGTTGAATTTAACGTTCGCTTCCTCGATCTTTCCTCGGTGACGTCCGATCGACTTGGCGAGGTACGCGCCTCGCTCGTACGATCCATAGAGTAGGAGCTCGGGAGAATTTGAAAACGATCGAGAGAGAGAAGACACTTCGAGATCGTCTCGATCTTGCAAGAACAGAGAGGGAACGACGAGTCAGTTTCACTGAGATGTTTCTTTCCTCGTCTCAACCGTATCGACGTATTTTCCTGCTTCTTCTTCATTTTCTTCTTTTCCTGTCATGATCGATCCCGATCAACCCACATTAGCCAGCCCTCTTTTCTTCCTCCTTTTTCTCTTTTACGAATAAATGCAATTCTTCTCTCTCTCTCTCTCTCTCTCTATTTATCTACGTAGTCATACAGCTATCTTCTTTCTTCGTTTTCTGTAATCGCGCCTACCTCTGTCCCCTCTTTCTCTCTCGCATCGTAGGAATGAGAAGAAAGAAGGAAATAAAGAAAAGGAAAGAAAAAGATCGCAAGGGTCGGGAGTAGCCAATCCTCGCACGGCCACCCTTCGGGACATTAACCGGTTGCTTTTTATCTTGCTGTTCGTAGGAAGGCTCCTGCCACCGTACGACAGCGGTATGCTCGACATTCTGCGAGGCAACGTGGACTATCGGGGTGGGAGTCACGGAGATCTGAAGCTAAACGCCTCCAATGACGAGGACGGACCGTTCTGGCACGCAGGATCCGGCAGGATCTCCTACCACTGTCCCAAGTGCAACGCTGGTTACACCTACAAGAAGACCCTGAAGACGCACATGAAGTACGATTGCGGGAAGGAGCCGAGATTCAAGTGCCCTTATTGCAACAAGAGAGACAAGTGCTCGTCGAACATCTACAAGCACGTTAGGATGCGGCACGACGGGATGCCCGTCATTGTTCATAGAAATTAGAGCTATTAGGCGCGCGTCTCGTTTGGTTCTCGTTCGATCTTTTTATTTTTCTCTTTTCTTCGCTCTCGTGACGTCGAAGGAAGCAAGATGACCACGACGACCACCACGACGATTCTCTGGAAGACGGAACGAGAACGAAGGGAATCGTCGACCAAGGAGAGCTCGTTCTACTCGTTGCTTCACGAGTTTATTCGTCGTCGTACGGAATGAGAGAAAATAGCTCTACGGGTTTTCGTGTCGCGCGAACAATGGATTTCTATTTAAATTCATCCGTTAATTGGAGATCGATGAGTACATGATCTGTATCGAAAGATTTTGCCCGAACTCCTGTGTGCGTTCATGGCAGTCAAAGAGTTAAGTCGGCAAAAGTTGATAATTTTACGATAATGTCGGTTGCCAAGAAGAACAAAAATTGGCACCGAATTAGTGAAATTGATTTCAATGATATTCGATACTTGTACATAAATTGCGTTCAATTGTAAATTGAAGTAGGTGATTTCGACTGTGTATAGATGGTTTTATATTTTATCTGTCTTCAGATTTACTGATTTTAAAAGCGTCATTTATTTATTTAGTTTTTTAATTTAAATAAAAAGAAATAGGAATTCGCATAATGCAGGAAACTAGCGGATGCAACGGTATCTGGCTACTCCCTTGCAATTGGCTTACGACGATTAACAATTCGTATCGTCAGCAAATTTTTTTATTAATTAGCTAGTTAGCTTTATTCTCTGCTCCCTCGAGGGTCGCAGGCGTCTCTTACAATTCCTTATGATCTTACAATCCTCCCTTCATTATTAAAAACATTCTTTATCACTAGATCTTACATCAACTTATCTTCTAACTTATCCTATACAAATATCCTAAAAAGACCTGCTGTCTGTCCAAACTTTTCTCAAATATCCCGGCACTCCCTTTTTTCTCACCCTCCTGTACCGCTTATCATACCTCGATGCTATTATTCTTCTCTTCCTTTCTTCCTCCTGTCTCCCTTTTTCCCATCTCTATATTTCCAAAATCTGCAACCTCTTCTCCAATTTTGTATTAATGAAAGGAATGAAGGGCTTTCGTTGTTCCGCGATGCGTATTACACTAATGCGTTTTGGTCCAAGGCCGAGTAAAAAATGCAAAATGGAGCGGAGTTCTCTCAACGCACAGTGGAGTCAAATCGCGAACACGTAGCTCGAAATACCGTGGTCTTTCATTTCAAAGAAAGTCGACTGTTTTCAAAGTTACCGATTACGAGTCTATAATCAAAATGATCCAATGCAAAATGGCGGACCCATTGTGAAGGACATATATAAGGAAAGAAGCGCAGTACACGTATAAGAATTAGTATGCGATTATTTTCAAAGTCGCGGAATAATTGTTAACGTGTATAACGCTTTTCTTCGCATTCATTTTCCGCCATATTGGTTGAAAAAAGGGCAGTTTTTCTATCTATCCTTTGGATCAACGAATCTCCGAACTCGAAATTTTCTGTTTTGATCTTTCACTAGCTTTCTGCGATTTAGCTCCACTGTGCGTCTAGAAATCTCGCGAATCGCAAGAGAAGCCAAGGAAGATGCGCAACGAAGGAAGAAAGAAAAAAAAGAGCAGAGAAGGAAGAAAAGACGGAAGGAGATAGACGAGAGACGCAATCGTATCTCAAACAATAGTATTAGAGTTTGCGAGTGTCGCTGCGCATATAAGGATCCTACTTGTGCATATTTGTGCGAATGTATTCGTTTATTCGAAATAAAGAGTGCGTGAAAGATTCAGCGTTGGAGGATGATCTCGTGTGTGAATAGCTTTCCCAAACAATTGGACTCCTGTCCAATTGCTTTCGCTCGAGGACAAGAACGATCAATCGTCGACACGAGACGCGATCTTGGTCGCCTTTGCGGTCGTTTTGCGTTCGATAAAGTTGTGAAAGAGTTTCGATGGTTTTCTAAGGCAGGGTTTCCAGAGGATCACTCTCAGGAATTATCGACAGGGCTCAAGATCAATCGCGGACAAGTCGAGGACAATCGATCCTCGTGTTCGACCAAAAACAGTTCTATTTGCAGATACGACGTCGACCATTTTCATTTCCCCACAAATCCACTTCTCGCAATATCGGTCATGCAGTTCTGACGCGTCTTCTACCGATTCTTCTCTCCCCCAGAGAGAAAGAGAGAAGATGGCCTAACAGCATCGTTCATACGCAGGTACTTCTTTTTCTCGATAACATTGCATTCCCTGATGTTATCGAAAAGAAAAAGGAAGAAGCGGAAGTTGCATCCTCCCTTATCGTAAAAACACACGCTCAACAAAGAATAATTCGTAAACGAACATTTGACATCCAAATGGTCGATAGGTCATATGGCGAAGATGCTTGGTCTCGCGACGATTCGATCTCCCTTCACTTTTTTGCCTCCCCTATCCTAATCCTTTCCCATCTCTCTCCCTTGACAGCTTATACTCGTTCGATTCCCCTCGTTTCCGTGGAAACGGCATCGTTCCCGTTGGGATTAACGTCGGGATTAACGTTGCTCTTCGTTTTCAGATGCCCGACTGTCAGAGCTGTCCAACTTACTGACGGTCACCAGCTACATCTGTCCCAAATGCAACGCCGGATTTCGCAGGATGTGGGATCTGATCAGGCACAAGTGCGGTCAGACACCGAGGTACGCCTGTCCCTATTGTCATAAGAAAGACAATTCATCTTCGAACGTCTACAGGCACATTAGAAGATGGCACCCTTTGCTACCGGTCGGAGTGAATAAGATGTTTTGAAGGGGCCACGATTTTCTCAAGGCGACACGACATTCCAGTTCATCTCCCTTCGGTTTCCCTACCGGTTTGATATTGCCTGTTTGCTCGTGGCCGCCTGTTCGCGAGTCGAAGGAATGCGATGGAAAACGTGTTTGAGCAACATTCAGAGCTACGCAACGATACGTTGATCAACCGAAGCGAAGGAACTCGCGAACAGTGAAGTTTTTCTTGCTTCTCTCGCGCGAGTGTGAGATCGTTGGCCTGTCGATGAATTTTTAGACTTCTACGGTTCAGCGAGTCTCGTCTTCGGGCGATCTTCAATCCGGAGAGCAGCGTCACAAGTGATCCGCGAAAGAACGAAAGGAGCATACGAATACTACATGGCTGCTGGATGATGCATTAATGTGCGACGTACGATTAAAAAGAGTGTCTTTTTTTTCGTGAAATATCTTCGATAAGTCTAGACTTCGTGATTGCTTGTTCAGTTAATAGAAGGCGTTATGTTATTCGCTGTTATCATTATTTTTTAGCGAACGATGACTACGCTCGTTTACGTGTGTTTGCGAGAAAGAGAGGAGAAAGAATGCGTGTGTTAATTTAAGACTAAGATCGGCGCGTAGGAATAATTTACGTATATCAACGATAGCATTCAATGCGACTTGTTTTTCATGATTTTCATTTATTTTTTTCGAGATACAACGTTTTGAAACAAAAGTTAAGTACGAGCTATAAGATTAACTCTTACTTATTTTTGTTAGTTCACGAATTCCAAACAAACAGTTCAATCGTGCAATTTTTAATGCTCTTTAATGCGAAGTTTTTTAATTCCAGACGCACTGTCAGTATCTTGGATACTCACAGGCTCGTTTATCAAAGTATGCATTAAAGTAATTAAACAATAAGAGTGTGAAAATGTTGACTGTAAAATCCAAGTATGTATATACAAAGGCTGGATGAAAAATTGATCATCTATGATTCCGTTCGTCGTTTCAGACGTTTTCGTAAAGTATTCGTCGATATTAAGTGTCTGGAAACTGGGCGGGTCACTCGACTTGCTCGAAGTTTCTAGAATCAAGCTTTGCGTATAAGCGACGATTGTCGTTTTAAATCGATAAACTCGTATAGCGTCTAGTGACCGATGTTTCGTCCAACGAGAGTAGGACCGAATTTTTATCAAAATACAATATCAAAGACTCGGTGCTGTGTTTTATGAGGCATAAAACGGCCGCTTCGATGTGGTCGTAACTTTGTATAATAGACAAGAGACTATCGATAGTCAATGCAAAGAAAGGCGACATCGATGTTCTTTATCGGTTTTGTCGATTGTTTTTAAATTCTTTGAAAAGAAAAAAATTACGTCCAATCGTACGATAGCCGATTCTAAGATCTTTTTGTTATCCCTTTCTTTTAAACGTCCAAGTAGATAAACCGTTTGAAATATATTCATTTGAATTACGTAGACCAAGTATCTATCGCTACGGAGGAGCTCGAAACAATGTGAAACTCTCCAGCATCAAAACGCACTTAGGTAAGAATAGTCGTGTCGAACAACGAATGCCTGGAAGAATGCTACTCAAAAAAAAAATCGTATCTCGAATCTTTCGTAGCAGAAATCTACGCAAAGCATCGACTCGCAGTTTGACTGTCAACTGTGAAAAACGTAGTGTATCTTGCCAGTAGCGCAAAGTCGGTGCGTTGCGAGCGACAAAATAAAGGCGTTACAGTAAACTGTCCTAATATCCTCTCGCTTAACTATCCATTTACTCGTACAGTTAAGTTAAGAATAATGAAATTGTGAAAGAAAGGGTCGATGATCTCGTCTCGCCTTTCGTCCGATCTATTTCCTTCGCGACGAAGAGGAAACAACGAAAGAAGAGGAAGGGAAAAGACTCTCGTCGAAAGAACGAAGAGAAACCAAAGAACGAAACGCATGCGTATCGTGGAGAATCGATCGATCGGTCGATCAAGGACGAAGAGAATGTAAAAAGCAAAGGAGAAATAAAATTGAAACGAGAAGTCGAAGCGATCTCTTAGCGTGCTTCGACCGTTGGATTCGCGTCTCTTCTTTCGAATCCTTCCTTTTTTTCTTCTCTTCTCGCGACGAGCTCTCGTCTCCCTACTTTCCATCGGCACTAACGGCAATATCGCGCCTTCTTTCTTTGTTCGCAGGTTCCTCCATCGGATTTCGCTATCCCGCGACCAAGATAGGAGAGCCCCGGGCAATTATCGCGCAGTCAGAATCGATCGAGGAGCAACACCAGCTGCTGCGTTACAGGTACCACCAAGACGACCGCAAGCACTTCGAGTGCCTGAATTGCGCTCGTCGCTTCACGCAAAAGACGACGATCATGAGACATCTGCGCTACTTTTGCGGACAAGGCTACCGTTATCAGTGTCCTTACTGCGAGATGCGCGCCTCCTGCTCCTCCAACATCTATCGTCACGTGAGGGCGCGTCACGTGGGCCACGAGGCGCGCGCGATCAAGCTCTTCTCGTCCGTGGGCCTACGGAGAGTCACCTACCACAACCAGATCCACGACGATGCCCAACACGAATCTAGATCGATCGGGCTGACCCCGAGTTCCTAGACGCGAACGAATTGACGAAGTGTAATGAAAAATGGAAAGACTACGTTTTATCTGTGTTCAATGACGATGTGGCTACGAATCACGAATTACCGTTTTCATCTTGTATATACATATATAGAGATACGTTCGTGTATGCAAAACGATGATGGTTCTTGCGTTGAATTTCAATCTCCGAATACCCTCTGTCCTTCTGTCGTCGATCGAAAGGTTTCGGTTGTTTCGTTCTTTCGCAGATATCACGCAATTCGTGACCTTCCTTCCGTCCTATTCTTCTTGGATCGATGTTTCGAACAAAGTTCTTAGACGAATGACTCTGTTGGTTTCCGCTGTTGGCTTTGGAGATCGAGTTTGGGCGTCTTGGTGTCTAGGAAGGGTCGGAGACGCTAGATGCTTCGATTCGTTTCCAGGAATCGTAGTTTCACGATGCGACGTGTATCGTAACAGTTATCGTATTGGCGCCTAGAGATCGAGTGCCTAGAACCTTCTTTTCTCCCATGTTCGTCGCTAATCGTGATCTTGCGATTTCAGGTATCCGGCCGGAACAACTGTTGGTGGTCTCGAAGCGACGCAAGATCTACTCCGACGTGAAGAAGCACTACTGTCCGCTTTGCAATCGTGGCTTCACCCAGAAGAAGAACATGAGGCGTCACTTGCAGCACGAGTGCGGCAAAGCGCCGAAATATCAGTGCCCATACTGCGACAAGCCATCCAAGTTCATGCAAAACATTTACGCTCACATAAGGAAGTATCATCCTGGCCAACTGCTCTGCCTCAGACGACTTTACTGAACGTCTCGTTCGGCATCGTTGCGACATCGACGGAAACCTTATCGGAATCGTTCATCGTCGCGACGGGGATAAAAACTACGTTGATCTTTGTGGAGAAGTAGACATTGGACATCGTTAGTATCGATTTAATCTGCCCCTTTAAAGTGTGATAACGAGAACTCCCACATACCTACCTTACCCAATGAAGTTGTGATCGTAGCCTCGCTCTTGTTCGTGAAGCCAGTTAGTAAATAAAGTTCCTCCACCCCTAACTCTGAACTGCGTCTCTCCCTGGCGGCTGTTGATAGAATGAGAGCGGCTGCGTGGAAGGATCGATATATATATACATACATACATAATATATCCCACATGCGCGTATGAATCGCATCAACAATCTGAAGTGCGTACCAATAACCACGTTGTCGATGTCGTGTAACTGTCTGTACACCGTGTAAAAATGTACGGTACCGTAGTAATGTTCTTGGAGAACGAAACGCGCTCCGGAAACGTCCAGAGAACGAGAAGCTTTGGTTGCAGCAAAGAAGGAATAGCGCGATCTACGGACAATGTCGATACCTGCCCTCGATCCAGTGCCGTTTCGCTTACTCGTGCTCGCCTAACGGTGCTGGTGTTTTTGATTTCAGGTATCGAAGGTAGACGCAAATGGCAGGACGAAAAATTCGCCTGCACGCGGTGCGGCAAGCGCTATGTCAAAGGGGAAGGATTTGAAGCAACGCGAGACGCATCGCGGTAAGGCGCCATGATCGAAGTAATTCCTGTTGCGAGCTAGAAGCGAAGTATCGCGGCACTATCTATTCGCACGTGCGCGCCATACATCCGACGGTGGATTTGGCGACGATCGACTTTAAGGACTGTCGAGAGTGTCATTGTGTAACTTTCTCGCCGCTGATAAGACCTAGATATAAGGTGCTGTATCAATAAAACGTGTATTTTAGTAAAACGACGAACTCGCTCGATTAAGTCCGATGCGAGATGTGTCTGGTGCACGAACTTATTTCTACGTTAAGCGAAGTTGTTCCCTGCGAAAACACGGAAGTCGAACCACTTGGTCTCGATAAACTGCATCGACAAGCACAGCTTCGTAACGTTAGAACGGTGCGCATCGCGCTTTATTTCTTACGTCACACGATCCAACGAGCTTTCGGCTAGACGGAAGTCGAATTTTAGCTCGTAGTCTTCCATGTTTTAGCGCGTTTCGCCGCTCGAGGAAAGAACAGTTTGATATTAACTGGATGGAAATCCGGGAGTGAACGTAGTAACAACACCTCTTACACTCATCAACGATTTTTTTTACAGCGTTGCAATTACCACGGAAGAGATATCTATCTTCGAGTTTACTTTCGAGTAAATTCATACACGTTAGTTGCGGCTTTTGCGCGTGAGGCGTTTGCGTTCGCTGCGAGTCAAAGTTTCGATGGGAAGATCAATGAGAAAATAAAGAGATCACGATTAGAGAAATACCCAAATCCAAAATTGTCGAGTTCCAATCCCCTGCTCGCACTGACACTACATCCTACGTCTCTGCCTCTTCCCTCGCTCCCTAATCCACCCACCACTCGAAACACGCAATACGCTTTAATGAGATTTACGTAGAGACTGACGAAGCGACCCCTTTTTTCAGTGTTCTACGGGCTGATGGGACCTCCATTGCCCTACCGCGGCGTCCCACTGATACCCGGACGAAAGCAAAGGTGTCTCACCGTTGGCAACGCCGCACGCGGTACCTTTGAGTGTCCAAAATGTCGGAAGACGTACAAGTGGTATCGCGGTCTTCACAGGCACTTGAAGTACGAGTGCGGTAAGACGCCGCGCTTCAAGTGTCCCCATTGCATTTACGCCGGGAAGCACAGGTCTCACGTCTACTCGCACATCAAGACCAACCACCGCAACCGACCGATCTACGCTGTCGACACCCAGGAAGATTAAGAAGACGACGTTGGGGGAGCGAGTACCAGCGCCATAGGCCCAACAACCGACGAAGTGGAAGGAGAAGGAGGAGAGGAAGAAATTGAACCTCGATTGGCCGATAGCGGTCGCGTTTATGTCGATTCCTCTCAAGATGGGAAAGACGATCCACGACGGGAGTGTCGTTGATGCTTTTGACATCTCGAGTTCTATCACATCGCGTCCTAATCGTATGGCATACGATTGGCATACGCGTATGGTTTTGAGTATTCGCGTTGATGGCAATCGTTAATACTCTCGCATATTCATTCGTTAGAGATATCGGAAGGTATAGATCTATTTGAATCAATTATCCGTGTTCATACCGAATATTTAAACTTGAAAGGAAGAACGTTTCTTACAATTGTTCTGTTACGATATATCGTTGATATATTATAATGTTACATACCACGCGTATGCCACGATCTATCGATTATGACCATCTTGTACTAAATTCCACTCTGAACGTATTTTAGTAACCATAAGTGGTTGATGGGTAATCGTTTGGTTTTTATAAAAGGACGGTTGAGAGGGAGAGAGACTTTCGCCTGCTCCACCAAATAAATACACACATTTTACGCGAACGCTTAGAAATACGGCTTAAGACGGAACGTAAAGACAGAAGGAAGGTCTTTCAGCGAGTATTCCCGTCGTTCGATCGTTCGTTCCTTGACACATTTTACAGAGACGGTTCCAGACGATCACTGACTACCCTCGATACGTCGCTATCTGGAATTTTCTCGAAGGAAAAACGACAAAAGAAGCGTCGATAAGCTATTTCGACGAAAAATAGCGAAATTTAGGCATGGACTGATCGATATTATCCTGTTCGGTTCCTGATTGTTTGTGCGATGTTTGCAGCGCAGCACCTGTCGTGTCAACGTTGCGACATATTTAGGAAATAACGAACTTTTTAATGGAAACTATCGATTAACGAAATAATCGTGCAAACGTTAGCGGTGTCGCGTGCAAGCATGAACACTTTCTCAAGTGCCAATTTATCATCGATTTTCTTTTCCCGATGTAAAACAATTTAAGAATCTTTTTGGAGACAAATGTAGATCGCTGGAGGGGATAACAAAAAAGAATACGTGGGTGAGTGCGTGTGTGAGTGAGTCAGAGAATGAGTCAGTGAAAGAGGGGAGAGAGATAGATAGATAGAGAGACTGAATAAATTTACGGTGAATTTGGTGTTTGTGTAGGTATGTGTCGAATTGACAGATAAAAGAGACGTTAGGTCTAAGAGATGCATCAATCTCGCTGTACTCTAGGATACGCTTTTCCGATATATTATACTTGTACCGTCGTCGACGTTAAACAAATCTTGGTTACATGGGACACGTTGATCCCATTTGGGTAACACTCGGTGCTCACGCGTAATCCTTTTTGTAGAGCTACTTTTAAAGATCGAAGAACTCAACCATTATTAGGACCGCCAAGACCGTCCTATTCTTTCAATCGAAGACGAGATTGTTTGTTTTAAATGGAAAATTTTACATTTT
>JAITYT010000701.1:1331415-1352990 GCA_025433975.1 Liostenogaster flavolineata | reverse complement strand
TATTATTATTATTATTATTATTATTATTATTCTTGTTCCGGGGGACGAGCGAGAAGAAGAGGCGAACGAGAGGGCGTCGACTTACACCGTTCCTTGCCAGTTCGTATGGTTTTTGACGAGCAGAGGAACGGTGCTCGGTCGATCTACCGCTTGCGTTTCGCGATCAACGAAATGGACTGTCCCAGTAGTAGAAAATACTGCGTATACGGGTTGTCCCGCCTCACTCTACGACCTCGAGTTTGCGACACTTCGTTGTTCGGGAGGAAATAATTCTGCTTAAAGAGAGAGATTATATCTATTTTTTGATTTGCCATCGGAAAGGCGACGCCTTTTACCATTGCGAACGTAGGTCAACTCCCGCGTTGCAAATTCATCTTAAAAAGAGACTGCAAGCTTGAGCGAACGTGTATGCAGTATTTTGTGCTATCGGGGGCCTTGGGGATTAAAGGAGACGAACCAGAGGGTGTCGACTGTTCTCGTCGTGTCGGGAATTAATGTCCAACCGTTCTGCTGCTTGCGTTTTGCGATCAACGAACGAAAGGAATGGTCGGGAATCGTGGGTGTCTTATGGGGCGAAGGGAAGGAAGCGTTCGGCCTGTGAGTCCATCGAATTTTGCGGCACGATGTAACTGCACTGAATAGAGGTAATTTGAATTAGCGTTTAAGTTACGAGTCTCGATGATTCTATGAGGTGCGATTACCAAGTGTGAGTAACCATACGACGATGTTAAAAAGTAAATCACCGTTGAACATTTCAGAGAATTTGTCGCTTTGTGATTATATCTTGACCTTGATTTTCTTCTTTTTCAGCCGGCTCCAGCTCGACCCGTCCTTCTTTTCCTTCGATCGATTTTCTTGCGGAACGAACGACGCTTCGATTGTCGTTCTATCTTTCTCCTGGTCTTGCCACTCTAGCGGGAGAGAGAGAGAGAAAGCAAACAATATTATACCAAAAGTTGCAACGCTTTATATTAGTTTGCTTCCTCTAATGTTTGGCATTTAATTTAAACGATTATAAAGTTTACTACATAGTTTTTACATACTTCACGGTATGCTCGTAATCTTTAGGGTTTAACGTGAAGAGATAATCGATGAATTTCAAAATTGCCAAACCTACGATAAGTTCAACGATAAGCGTGACGTTTCGAAATCTCGTTCAAAAAGCGTCGAGTATAGGCACGATTCTTGGAGTCAAGAAGATCCATATTGCACAACGTAAACGAAGGGAAAGAAAAAACGTATAGAAATACTAAAGAAGGTACATAAAGGTTTAGCCTTTGTGGCAGCTCGCTTTTCGTGAGATCACCGAATTATAGCAGCGCGTTGCAAGTATCCTCGTTCCTATATCGACCTGGCTTTGCAAACCAATGCCGGGCGGAACAGAGATTCCTCGTTCTCATATCGTCTTGGCTTGCGAACCAGTGGCGGATGGAACGGAGGATTGCAAAGGGTGGCTATAAGAAGAGGAAAGAAGGATGAAGGATAGATTAAGAGGTACGGTACGGTAACCCTTTGTGGTAATCCGAAACATTTACCATTTTTTGCTAAGGAAGGTTCACGGTACAGCTAGTCGACTAAGTCGTATTTTCGCCGTTTCTTTCGAACATCCTTCGACCTATTATTGTATTCGTTAAGTCCTGCTGTCATAATGAAATATTCCGTGATTTCTTGATCGTCGCTAATCGAAACATTTGATTTTAGATAAACGACAACGACGACATCAACAACGTCAACTTGAATAATTGCGTAAACGATTATTCCGAAACAAGAAAAGCGACGGTACTACGTCGATGGAAGGAAACGTGAAATTGTTCTTGGGAGAGAATGGGACGTACGATACCAAGAAGTTTAACGAGCGCGTTAAATATTGCCTCTTAGAATGAGATTGATACTGGAAATGCATGGAAGAATATGACTAACAATGAGGGAGAAGCAATAATTTTTTTTTCTTTTTACATACGGCGTCATATTTTAATATCAATATATTTTATAACGTTTGGTATGACTCTCGTTTGTCCTATTCTCCTTTCTTTCTTTCCTATTTTTTTTTGTCCCTCTCGAATAAGAGCAACTTTTCTTTTGTGCGCGTTTTAAACACGAACGATGCGTCGTCAACGTAGGAGGAAGACAACGAGATACGAAGCGAAGACATAGAACGGATCAACGAGGTTCCAGATTGACGCGAATCGCCCAAGGACAGCGTTGGAGTTGTCAACACCAAATCGCTTCATCGATGAACTATTCTTAGACGTAGAAAGAGCGAACTACATTCTTTGACTTTCTCCATTACTTTCGAGCACGTTCGTGGCGATCGTTGCATCACAGTTGAGTGAGAAACTGTTGGAACCAGCAACGGAAAAGTCCGTTACACGTTCAAAAGCGCTCCAGCTTGTGCGCGCGGGGGTGTAAGGACTCCGAAACACGCCGAGATAAAAGCGACGCCACAAGGGCGTCGGTCTCAGTCGTCGTTATTAATCCTCAGTAATTAGTCGGTTCGTAATTCTCCGCGCAATAAACATTTCCGAATTCCATCGCGTCGATTCTAGCATCGATAGAAACCGATGGAAGAAACGCAATGCGTGTTAGTAGTTCGTTATGGCGTAGAGGAAAACAATAGGCGAGCGTTAACCGACGCGCACTCGAACTTTTGAGACCGTCGGGATACGTATAAACACGCGCACGCATACCGATTAATAATTATGCACTGTACATATGTATATACGTGGCGAATTATTTAATTCCTAATTCATTGTCGTTACTATGATCGTTTATATCATTATTGTTATTATCCACTGATAATCGTGCAGTAATTAAATTATTATAGTTTTGTGAAGATATATATTCAATCCTCACCACTTTCACACGTTGTCCTCGTCGCCTCTCTTCAGTGCGGATTTCCACAGTCGATTCGATCGATCGATCGATCGACGACGACGACGACCCGTTACCACGCTTATTTACATTTAACATACGTTCGCGAGCGTTGTTAATTTTCGTCTCGCCTATTCCGTTATCCTTCTCTTACCCCCGGTGACGTCTCGACGCGGAAAAGAAAGAAAGAAAGAAAGCGACGATACAGGCAACCATCCATCCGTAGGGTCTAACGCAGCACGTTTTTTTTTCTTCTCCCATTGCAGAATCAGGAAGGATACCGTGCGCGATCTTACCGAAGAATCTCCATCAGAGAAACTGCGTCGGCTATCCGATGACGCCGCTGATGAAGGATCTGGCGGCCCTGTGGATGGCGAAGCAACGAATCGAGTTTCCCTATCGGTGCGAGAAGTGCGGCAAGGGATACCAACATCGAGCCACTTTGCTGCGACACACGAGGCACGAGTGCGGCAAGGAGCCGAAATTCAAGTGTCCTTACTGCGTTCATCGTACGAAACAGCGCGGTAATCTTTATCAGCACATACGTACCAATCATCCGGGAAGGAACGTCTTCTCCAGTAGCATCGAGTGACTTCGAACCGTCGAACATCGGATCGCGTTGCATCACGTATCTTTCTTAGAACTTCTTATTTTTAACGGCCTTCTTCCTTTCGTGTCTTTAGCTGATCTTCCGTTCAGCGCAATCGTACGTATTTTGCGAAAGCCATGGTTCAGCTAGGTCGTAATGGAAGCTCGAATGTATCGCTTCGGATCGATGTTGCGATAGCCCAACATCTTTCGTCAACCGATGAAATATTATATATTTGGTGACGATTTACTCGTCTCTCGAAAGCGATTTGTTCGTTGCACGTGGACGATTTTCTTGATGGTACGAGAACGTTTTTGGTAGTTTTAAAATATATTACGACATTAAAGCGATCGGAAAGGTATATATTGTTTTATCGTAATACAAATTTCAAGCCGATAGGTTCGAACGATTGAAAACATTGGAAGGGGAGCTCACTTCGATGAGATTTAATCAACAGTCTCGGTTAAACTGGAAAGTCTATCGAGTATTACAATATTGTGCGTTTTGCGTGATAAGTACGTATTAGAAAGATGCAACCTTTCTACGCATTTTTTTATTGTTTTTTTTTACGCTTTGAAAATCGTTCGTCTTGGGCTAATAATGGAGGGGAGGTCCGTTCGCAACAGGTGAATTTTTACACTGGCGCAGTATTACATTTTTATTAAAGACGATTGATTCTTTTAATCGAAAACGTTCGAAGTACCGCGCCGTTCGTGAATTTGACAACTATTGTATTGCCTTTTAATCGATATTACGTTGCGATCGTTTTTCGTACGTTTCTCGTCTTCTGTTCAAAGGGAACCCATTTTCGCTTCCTTTGGCAAGTTTACAAGGAAAACGTAGAATCTAAGTGGAGAATATAGATGAATCGCTGAATAAATATACTCCATCGTACAGAAGCAATTTTATTACGAACGTATGCAAAAACGAAAAAAAAAAAAATTATTTCAATATGTATACGTAGTACGAAAATAAAGACGATCGAATAATTTCTTCACAGTTTCCTCACAGTGAGATCCTTTGAGGACCGAAGTTCAACCATGTCGTAGCCAGGCTCGCGTGAAACGATCAAAGAGTGAAAAAAGGCATAAATTAAAAAAAAACCCTATCGATCTTCCTTTTCTTCTCTTTCTTCAATGTCTTGTCACCCTCCATGTGATCGAAACTCATCGAAATAAATTTGATGATCACGAAATTATTTGTCATTGTACGTCGTCTTTGTGAATCTGTTACCCAAATTTATACAATAAACAAAATATGAAATTGCTAAAATACATCGACAGTTATTTTCTCGTTCGTTACGTTTATTTGCTCGGAGAACGAACGTTTTTCGTTCGTTTTTCCTCTTTACGATTCCAGTACAATTTCTTACAATTTGTTTATAATTTTCACGACTATTTTTCGTCTTAGAAGAGACGCCAAGAACACCAAGAATCCATCACGAAAGGAGTTCTCCCCAAACCGAACTCTTTGAACAATTTAATATTCCTTTGTATTATTTTGCAGGATCGCGATGTTTCCCGGATCCACGTACGAGTGTTGCGTTCTTGGTTTTAACCTTGGAGGGGAAGACGAGCGCGACTGAAACGCTATCATCGTTGTCGTTGTTCGATCCAATTTGAGCGTCGTTCGGACGGAAACTCAGGATCTCAAAGCATCACGTCGTCGATCCTTTCCTATAAACGAAAATAAAGAGAAAAAAGGGGAGAAACGACTCTCGAAACCTATTATACCACGTACCACCCATTTCCTAACTGCTGTTAAAAAACGACTGCTCGGTCTCCTTTCGCCTTTCTCAATTGGCAATGCTTTTACGTACACGCATACAAAAAGAAAAAAAGAAACGAATAGCATTCGGCTCCACTCGCGTATCCCTCGACCTCCGAGTCCCTTACGTACCTACGCCGTGAACGACGCTGGAACAGCTACTGATCGATCTTCTTTCATTTTCTTGCAGGTACAAATCGGTTAGGTACGGCTAATCAGTGGTGGTACGAGCCGACGTCGATCGAAACGGCGTATCGTTACGCGACTTCCTCGTATGCCACGACAATGTGTCGCCCTGTGCAGAAAGTGAAGTCAGGTGGCAGTCAGTTGGACAAGAAACCAGGGTGCTTCAAGTGTCCCAGTTGCGACAAGAGCTACCGTTGGCTGAGAAACATGCGGAGTCACTTGAAGAACGAGTGCGGCAAGGACCCCAAGGAATGCTGCCCCTACTGCCCACACCGAACCAAGTTCAAGAGCAGTCTGCAGAAGCACATACGGCGCATTCATCTCGGATGATTCCGGCCTCGAAGACTCGTCGTTTCGAGACGTCCGGCGATCGACGGGCATTTTGAACTCGCCAGGTCCAGCCGTCTTTCATCGGCTCGTTTCGCGAGGACATTCCAATGGCGTCCCTTTCCTTTCGTTAAAAGTTTCGACTGTCCATCTAGTCTTTCGACGGGAGGAAAAGTCTTGCGGGTGAAAGCGGGTAGTCAGAAGTCCTCTAGAACGTTTCGTTCCACTTGTCGAAAAGCGTGTGTTTGATTATGAAATAAAATTGTTCGTTCGATAAAAGTAAGATTTCTCTCTCTCTCTCTCTCTCTCTCTCTCTCTCTCTCCTCGTGCCCATGTGACCCTGACGGAAGAACCAGAGCGAGAGAAGAAGATCGTATGCGCGAGCGTGCGAACCGTTAACACGTACTTTACTTTGCCAACGGAGCTTCCTTGCCTCTTGCCCATCCTTCTATAATGTTTCCGTTCATGTTTATCCGGAGTGCTTCATCCTCTCGAACGTGTCTCGTTTTATTAATGGAGCGAAGGGCGATAGATAGACAAAAGCGAAGAAGATCGCGAGTGTGCGAGCGGCAAATGCACGCTTCGCTCTGCCGACGGAGCTTCGTCGTTTCCTCCTCGTGTTGATCCATCATCGAACGTCCTCGTATTTCCGTCCAAGTTCGTCCAAAGTGTTACACCGCAATCCCGCTTCGCCTCGTCTTGTCTCGTCGTCGACGAGGGGAAATCCCGTTTTTTACGTAGTTTTACGTAGTTTCGTGATCTGTGCGCCGACGATGCGGAGATCCTCCTGGTGACACGAGCTACCTTCCTGTGCGTCGGTGTGTGCTCGATCGGCGGAAGGAAGCGGACGGTGGCGCACGCGCGAGCTCATAGGTGAACCTGACCCCGCGCTTGAGCGGGCGTCAGAGCGAGCGCTCGACCATCACTGACCGGCCTTTCTGTTTCAGGTACGAGCAAGTACGCCTGCCAGTTGTGCGGACGATTCTTCTCCTGGCCTTCGAGTCTCCGCCTGCATCAGAAGATGGCCTGTGGCAAACCGCCCAATTTCTACTGCACCGTCTGCGACTACAAGTCCAACTTCAAGGGCAACTTGAAAAGGCACCTCTTCTGCAAGCACAAGATCGACCTTTACTGATCATCTGCAAAGCTGACCCTCGAGTCTGGCGTTCGTAGGTCGGCTCGACCTGGCTCTCGATTTTCGAGGACTCGTTATCGACACGCGAAACGGCTTCTCGTTGTCCAACGATCTCCGAACGTCCATTTGCGAAAACGACGCTCTCGGTCGTCGGTGTGTGTTGTCGGTTGGCTCGACGGCAACCTTCTCTTCGTCGTGGGCCTTCTCTAGCTTCTCAACCTTTCGTCTTTCTCGAGCTTTCGAGGAATAACGCCTGTTCTATCGATCGTGGATCATGGTTTTCCTTTGAATTCCATCGAATTCCATCGAAATTGCGATTTTACGTCGTAACTTATTCTTTCTACAGCTTATCTTTATCGTCCGTAACTTATTCGTTGTATGGCGAAAGAAAGCTTTCGTCGATATAACGACGCTTGGAATTTGGATTTCAAGTAAGAGGCGACCTCTTATTAAGGAAAGAGAATCTTGATGGAAAGGAGTGAATAGCTCGTCGGAGCCGAATCGACGTTTACGACGTGCATTGTATTTTATTGTAGAGAACGGAATAGTAATTATCGCACCTTGAATATACTCGTGGGTTCATCAGGATCTAAACTAAAATTTGTAGACTTAAAGTTGCACGGTGCATAGAATGTCGTTAACCCGTTGCCGCAAATGACGGCTGTAGCCGTCCAATCTTTGGCCCGGGCCTGCGGTCTGGTGGGAAAAGTGTGCGGCAACGGGTTAAGCGAAAAACGAATTTTGTGGTTACCGTAGAATTTCGACATTGTCTTCGTTTTTTTTTTTTTCAAATAAATCATTTTGGCTCGACTCTATTTTCATTAAGAACGAAAGGATCGATGCTCATCGATCCACTCGAAAATACGATGCCGATCTTGAAGTCTTCCAAGGAGCGCGTCTGCATAAATCGTTGGTCGCCGTACAACGTCGTTTCTACGCGCCGAGCAATTTTGAACCGATTAAAGACTTTGTCACTTTCAAGAAATTCCAGGTGCTATGATCACTTGCCTTGTACTTGCGCGTGTATTTGTACATACGTGTAAACGTGGTAGCGTAAATTTGTACATATAATTTCACGATACACTATGACTTAATAGATTTTACAAAGATGTACGTGTATATCACGATTAACGCATAAGTTAATAAATGCATATATTTTTAGAGAAAGAAAAACGACAAGTAGTCGTGACCGAACGAAGCGTTCAACGACTTCGTTTTGAAAGGAGCTTCGATTTCTAACGCGCCACGCGTCCACCCGTTCTCCAAGCGAGATTTCCATCGATTTATTCCATGGAATCGCGTCCTTTTCCCCAGTAGACGAAGCGAAGAAAGGGAAATTTAGGAAGCAAGGGAAGCATTTGAGAGCCTCGTTCCTGGCTTTCGCTCGGCGTCTCTGCGCTTTTTCGACTAGAAGCAAGAGAAAAGCAGGTAACAGGAAGCGAGGCTCGTCTAACGACCTGCTGTTAGTCATATCGATCGTCAGCCTGTCGACACGGTTGATCGTAATTTGGATTTATTCGTCGATTGGATTAATCGCAGACGAAACTTTTTCGACCCTCGTCACCCCTCGAAGTCACGTTGAATAAGATCGATCCTTGTTAACGCAATAAAGTACGATCCTCTTCCCACTTTTTCTCTCTTGAAATCCATTTTATTCACCCTTGAAAGGCGAATAGCAAAGCAGCGAAGCGTCGATTGGCCGTTTTTCTAGCGCTACGAGGATTCGCTCGGTTCGTTAAAGATAACGAAACGATCTTACAGGGAGGACGAAAGCGCGAGGATCGCATGGACCAAAGTCAGGTTCATCGTGAATCCGTAAGTATCACGATGCGTTCGTGTGCACAAGGCTGACGCACGCGTTTCGATATTTATATGTTTTTCTCCTTAGTTTGGTTTCTCTCTCTCTCTCTCCTTCTTCCTCCCGCCCTTTTTCCAGTCTTCGATCGTCTGTCCTTCGTCCAGCTCGATCTCGAGAATCGTGTCGTGAAAAGGCTCGAAACGTTTCGATCGTAACGCGGTGTTGTTTTTTTTCGGTCATGTGTTTTTTCGATTTTCGTTCGTCAACGTTGTGCCGTCCATTTCGTCCGAACGTTTCCATTGGTGTCCTTGCTGTCGATCGAATTCAACTCTGCGTTGAGGATATCGACGAGAGGCGTTCGATCGTTTGCGAACCGATGTTGAAACGGATTCGAAAGCGACGGAGATGCACGGAGGGCTGGAACAGCTGAATCTGCTCAAACAGTTAAACGAATCGAATATGAATTGAAGGAAGGAATTTTTTTTCTTGCAGGGATAAAGATCGAACGATATTACGACCCTAGTAGCACAAGATACTATACATGTATTCATCCAATTTAAAAAGAAGGATTTAAATCTTGGACGAATATGTGTCAAATATTTTGTGTTATTAGGAGAATTTCGTGAGAAGGAAAATCCTTATTCTCCTTTGTTCTCTCGTACTGTTTTTATCGACCGGTGATCGATCAAAGTCCGTTCGAGAGAATATCGGTAGTTGAGCAATAACTTCGTTATTGGAACAACACGAAGCCTCGAAGAAACAAGAATTCGACGACTCTAATAGCACAAAATATTGTATACGGATTAATGCAATATTAAAAAAAGATTTTAATCTTGGACGAATACCTTTTCAACGTTTTGTGCCAATTAGAGGGCGAGGGTGAACGAGAAAATTAATTGTACATCCTAAAAGCGCCTAAACTTTTTTCACGAATTAATCGAGTTAACGTCCGTCTCGAAAGAGAGATCTCATTTTTGATCGATTTTCGAGATCTTCGTGTCTTCGGCTCGATCGCAAGCCCTCAAACCCTGAGACGTTTTGGTCACCTTTCGACGATGTTCGAACGATCCCAACGTCACGAAATTTCCATCGCGTTGCGATCGAAGTTGCGTCGACTTTTTACATGGAGACGCGAAGTCATTTCGTTCACGAGATGGCCGTTCCTGTTCACGCGAGGCATGCGCTTCGATGTCTTAGAAAAGCAAACGAAAGAATTCGATATCGCACAGTTTCGTCGCACCTTTGGCAGGCTGTCGTACGTCTTACGTTTTGAACGACGACGACGACGACGACGACGACGACAACGACAACGACGACGACGACGACGACGAGGCCGTGGGTCTCAACCCACGTACTCGTAGCTCAAAACCAACACCTCGATCTCAACAGCGAACGATCGATCGAACCGATCGAGCGACGTGGAAGAAAAGCGGTCTGGCGACGCAAGCAAACGCGGCTCCACGCGATGCCGCGATGCCTTCTTCGCGAAATAACGAATTTCTCTTTCCAGATGCGCGTCTATTTCCCATCGTGAGGCCGAGGTTGCACGTCTGCCCGCGCTGCGGTCAGATGTACTCCTGGGCTTCGAACCTGCGGAAGCACCTCAAGATGGGCTGCGGCATGGTCACCTTCGAGACCCACTTCTCCTGCCAGTACTGCCCCTACAGATCGAGGATACAGGCCAGCTTCCTGAAGCATCTTCTATCGGTGCACAACATCAAGTAGAACACGAACCGCGAAGACGTGCCGCGAGGAGACGAATAAGACGATCCGTGAAAGCGACGTCCAACGATGGACGTTTGGGCGCGATTCGTCGTTGCCTCGCGACGCCTTCCCGCACGAGCTCCAGCAGCATGGCGCTGATGCCTGCACCGATGTCGAGGTTGGTGCTCGATGGAGAATCGGATACGCGTTCCTAAGTTCTCGCGTCGCGGGAGAATGCTCGACTTCTCTTGGAATCTAGGTCGAATCGTACTTCCGCTTGGGAATGAAACTCGCGTCGATGGCAAGCGCGTGACCCCTGGACTTTGCGACCAAGCGCGCTTGGATATCGCGGAGGTTGCAGCTGGGTCGAATTTAGGAAACACGCGTGCATAGAATTTATCAACGAGCGACAGAATTTTGGATCCTTGGATACACTCGGTTTTTAGCTGCAACCACGAGCCTATCAAAGTGGCAATGCGTTTGTCGACGCGCGATTCATCTCAGCCATTTCGAGCATCCTCCTATTTTCGTTCGAGTTCGCTTCGATGGAGGATACGCGACTCTAGGATCGTAGTCGAAATCTCGATTCTTTCATTGGATTTTTCCAATGAAGAACTTTAGTTCTTGCCTGCACCTTTTTTTCTTGCTTGCGTCCTAGCGTAAAGAAGCATTCGATTAGTAGTCCGGTAGTATAGGAGCTAGATTGAATGTCGCAAGAGGTTGAACTTCATTACGTTGAATTACTTGGTTACGTTATGGATGATCTCTAACGCGTCGCCCATGATTTTCATACGATCATTTTTAATACGTTTTACAAATATCTCTTGTTGTCCAATGTCGAAACGATCGTTGACATGTGCAAATGTTGCAGTAATATCGATGTATCGATACTTACTTTATTAAACCATATCAGTTATTTATTTGTCCGTGTCTAAAGAGAAGACAACGAACTTATTGTTTTTCTTTTACGAGTTTCAACTCGATCGCAATTTTCATCTATTTCTTAAAGGATTCAAATGTAAATCTAAAATTCGTATCGTCAACCCTTTTTGATCGTTCGTGGATGCTCGTCGTAAACATTTATTTACGAAGTAGAGGTTTACTCGAGTCGGTTTGCGCGATCGAACGTTTATCGCGAAGTAAAGTTTTTCGTAGCTTGATTATTAATTGACCATTACAATTCGACTTAAAACGACGAATCTCATAAGTTGCTATTCGCGTTGATCTTCGAGAATCGAAGGATAGATCAAAGTTCATATGAAAGACACGTTCGAAGCGACGAGTCTCGCTCTAGAGTTCGCGTAACCTCGTAATTGAGCTAAGCGCGAAATCGGCGAAGTGTGCGATTCCCGACTCGCGTCTTATCGTCGATAAAACGCAAGGAAAGGGATTTTGAAGAGGATAAGTAAGAGAAGCGATCGCGTTGCAACGTAATAAACAACGTTTTCGTCGAATCGAAAGAACGATGCAACGCGATGCGACACAAATCTTAGAGAGACGTAGAAGAAAACAATTATATACAATAGAATCTAGTCTAAGGGCTGTTCCTTCTCCTTAATATTAACGAAAGTCCATCCTCGATTGAGATTTATATGATAATTACAACGCGATTTATTCTTTCATTATCTTAGAGGCGAGAACGTGTTTACCCTCTTAACCGGGCCTGTCGCGAATCAACAATTCCATTCTGCTCTTCGTAAATTTCGTCGTTTTTACGAATCGTACATTGACTGAAGCTAAGTACTCTCGAGAAATCGATCCGACTCTGGAGAAATATCGTAGAAAGATATCGCGTACGAATATTACGAATGTTTTTTTGCAAAATAATCCCGGTTAGCAGGTTATCATAGCGACGATGTACAGAAAAAAAAATATATATATATATTAAGATATATAAGGCGTATGAGAGAGAAAGAGAGATCGCGAAGAGTCTTGCGCGAAGAACGATGAAATAAAGCGTTCGTAAAACGCATTTATCTAAGATTACACGTAAGATTACATCATAGCGTAGCTAAGATTTTTATCGATACTACGACGTCTTCGTCGTTGTATTCCAATTGTAGAGAGAAAAAAGACACCCATCGACACGTCGTCGATGTATATCCGATTTGGCTTATTATAATTATCATCATTATTATCACAATTATTACTATTATCATTGTCAATTAATATTATTTTATTATTATTGTCCTCGCGAACATCGCCATCCTTAATATCATCGTGTTCATCGTCATCGCCATCGTCATCGCCACCGTCGTCGTCACCATCTTCATTATTGTCATCATCGTCGTCGTTATCATTTTTCCCCGTAGCTCGTAAAATTTCATACGTATTTAATATTAACTCGTAAATAACACTGTCCGTGTGCTACGGATCGATGACTGCGTGCTCCGTGCTCTACCGTTGCTACTACTACTACTACTACTACTATTATTATTACTACACTACTTCTACTACTTCTATTACTTCTGCTATTTCTACTACTTCTCCTACTACTATTACCACCACCACTACTACAACTATTACTATTACTATTACTACTACGATTACTACTACTACTACTACTACTATTATTATTATTATCATAATGATGTGAGTATGCGTGTGTGATGCGTTGAGAGCGTTTACAATCGTAATCTTAAGAGAAAATATTGCGAGAACAGAATCTCAACCGAGAAAAAGCTGTTAACACGTAAGGTAGGCGTCCACCCGCGATCGTTGTTGTTCTTACGATTAAGTTGCTCGTTTGTTGTGTAGCGATCGTGGATTTAACCAGTACGATAGGATTTGACGAAGGACGTATTTACTTTCCTTTCAATTACACGATGTAAGCGCAGTCTAGGTCGCATCGTTCGGTCCCGCGAGTCTTTGCAACGCCGCGGCGTGTTCTCGTTATAACTACAATTATCATCGTCGTTGTCCATCGTCGTGATCGAGATCTCAAAGACAACTTGGGTGATTTTTGTCCTAGTGGGCGGAAGTGAACGTGCGATTATCCTTTCGAATTATCCTTTGTATCTAGCAACGATAACGTGCGACTTCGGTAACATGTAAACGATATTTTATCCTCGTCCTGTCCGTTCTATTCTACCTCCTCTCCTACCTCCCTTCCTTTTTTTTTCCATCGCGCTCTTTCTCTGGCGTTCATCTTGGACACCTCGAGTCTTCTTCGTTCCTAGAGCACCCTTCACCCCCGTTTCCCCATCTTCGTCCCATCGTCACTCGGTAGATCGGCGCGTTGGATGTACGACGCAGCGGTTAAGTGTCTATGTAACGATGTTACGCATACAATTGCTTTTTAAATAAACACCTGTGTACATATCCGTAATCCCAACGGCGATTCTTTGTGAACCGTCCCGGAGAACCACTCGGTGGCCTCACGACGTTGTCCTGTCTTGGAGCGGACTTTCACGTCCTTTCTCGCACGAACGCGATGACGTCGTTCTCACGTGGTTAAGTTTCATTTTAATTTGTTGAATTTCATTTTCGACTTTTCATCGAAAGACTTCAGAATTTCGCCCTTCTCCGTCGAAAGATTCCTTTGGGCATATTTTCTGGGTGGAACGAAGTGTTGCTTCCCCGAGGACAGCCGCGACTAATTCAAGGAGCAGCCTGCAACGCCAAGAGGATCAACTTCGATCGAAACAAACACTTCACCGAACAACGACGTCGAAGATTCCTTGTTATCAGAATTTTTTTTGTACTTTATTATATTTTATTTCTTCCTCTTATTCGTTTCCCTTGGTTCCATGATCGACTTCTTCGCCGAGAAGCAATCGAATCGATTTGCATTCTCGTTTGGTAGCTAGATTAATTCTCGAGTAATCTCTTTCAGCTGGGACGATCGATGCTGTTTGACACGTACGTAGACTCGCACGTGTTTCGAATGAAGGGAACAAGTCGGTCGACGGAAGAAGATCTTGTCTGTTTCAAGTTTGCCTCCAGTCATATTTTTCCGATGTCACTTTTTACAAACTGTCGCTTCCACGTTCCCTAGGATCTCTTGTTCGTCTTGCATAGATGACGTTGTTCTTCGTAATCGAGTCTATCATCCGGACTTTCTTGTTCCCTGTTTGACGCGTGTTGGAGAGCGAAAGTTACGACGACTCATGGAGGTACATCGCCTTGTGTTTCAGATTTCGACGATGCTGAATCGAGTGGGCGGAAGACTCTCGAAGAATAGAAACGAACCGAAACAAGACTTCACGAGGACGAACCGTGGATCTTTCGTAAGACTTTATCCAGAAGGTCGAATCGTTCATCGTGCCGACCGAGGGATTGCAAGAGGATTTTAAGAATTATTGTTCTTCGATTCATATTATCTTTGTATATTTTTAATCCGTTATTTGTTAATTTGTTATCAATTTGTACAAGTAGTCGAGTCTAACCGTTTGATTCTTCCTTCGTCATCTTTCCCATCAACACGCGTTTCGACTGTAAATACAAATACCATTTACTTACTTTATAAAATTAGCATTTCTTACCCTTTTACCTTTCACGACCTGTTCGATCGAACGATTTATCATCGACAAATACATATGTATACGTGGGAACGATGTAAACCTTTGCATATCTCACGATATGTGTGTATTCGTGTTTCTACCGGCAGGAGAAGAAGAAGGAAAATAGGAAGAAGAGACCAATCGAAAGTAGACTATTACCAGTGACGAACGCTAGAGCGCTTTTCGTTATCGATCTTATTCTTAACGGAGTCGAGTGCTCGACCCTGTCCTTCGCCGAGACGAGACGAAGCTGGAGAAGAGGAGGAAAAGGGCGAGTTTTCAGCCTTTTTCGTCTCGTCTCCGATGCGGTGGATTTAGGTGGAGGGCGAGGGTCGAAAGAGCACGACGGTTTCGATCGGTCGATCGTCGCCTGGTCGCTCGGGATGACGCGCACTCGATGTGTAATGACCGATTCCGCGTTTCTGTGTTTCAGATGGTTCCTTCCATTGGCAGGAGGATTACGGGATCGTCATGGAGCAAGGAACAAGGAGCATCGCACCGAGGAAGTCGAGGTCCGCTCTCAGAAGCAGCAGGAATCATCATCATTCCTATCACCATCATCATCCACCTTCCATTCCGATCATGGATAGATACAAATGCTCCAACTGCTCCAAGTCCTATCGCTGGAAGCATCATCTGATGGAGCACGTGAAGGCATCTTGCGGTCAAAAGAAAGCAGAGTGCTGCCCCTTCTGTAGCTACAAAAGCAATCGCAAGTGGAATTTGAAGTCGCATATTAAGAGGATACATGCGAACGTATGAGGGTGAAAAGATTCAAAAGAAAAGGCGTTCGCGTTACGTTGACAAATTACGGTGATAAAGTTTGGGAAAAACTGCATTTATCTAGTTATTTTCTCGAGCTTCGACGACTTCGAAGTCTCGGCGATGGGGACGCTATGATCGTACGATCATCGAGTCGGCATCGGGTGTCCTAGCCTGAAAGATAACCGACAAATACTTATGATATGATATTTGAAGAAGTTATCTTTTACATTTGACTTAATGTTCGTTAGACAAAAAATGGAGCGAAACTTTTCAATTCGGAAGTGTTCCGAAAAATGTGCTAGTACAAATATCGTTTAAGTGTCACACCTACGAAAAAATATATCAGAAGCTTTTCAAGATCGTAAATCATTTCTTGTCTTATTCTTCTATACGGTATGTTATGTATATATAAAACTATACGTTGTGTGCGTACGTGTCCTCCTCCATGCCGTGGCGCCAGCAGCTAGTCTACAAAATCCATTTTCTACTGTACAATGACACATGATGACTACGTTCGAGGATACCTTGCAACGATTCGAACGACTGCGACTATTAAAAAAATAATCCAGCGATCATTTAGAAATATTTATCTAGGTGGTAACGATTCGTTAATTGTTCCATCATTCTTAACAAATCGATCTTCCGATCGTTGCGTCTTTGTCCTCGAATCGAAGGATGCAGCAGCAAAGTCGAACCTTTTCCGACCTTTATTTTAATGGGATCAAAGGCGCGATCGAACAGGAAACTACGATCTTTCCATCGCCGTCTCTTTACGATCCACTACTACCGTCGTTTATTTGCCATTTCGCGAATTCGTGTAAGCTCTCGATCTATTTTTCTATTTTTCTACTAACTATGTATAAGTGCAATACGCGGATACAGATCCGTAAGACGATTCTACGAAAGGAACGGAGGTCGATCGTGTAACGTCACTTCCTTCTACGTCTTAAAGTTCGAGCCGCTTCGTTAGTCGCCGTCGCACTCACATGCCCTTTCTTCTTTTCTTCGTGTTTCAGTGCCCAAGAAGCAAAAGGCCGACGAAAAATTGTTGTTACCGAGGAAGCTTCGAGGTGAAGCGTCGATGGATAACGGTCCTTATCTCGTCGAGGAGATCTCGATCATAGACGATAACGAGGACAAGCGCAACGACAAGAAGAGGAACAAGAGGACCGAAGTGGAAACGTTGATTGACTCGACGGGGACCATTGACAACGGCGATCTCTCCAAGAACAAGGATACGAGGAAGACCAAGAGAGGAAGGAAGGCGAAAAAGACCGCCTATTTGAAAATAGGTTACGACAGACGCAAATCGCAGTGCAGTCCACGAAAATCGAGGCGACAAGACGAGGAGCGCAGCTTCTCTTGCATCTTCTGCTCCTTTCAGACGCGCCGTCAGATGATCCTTAAATATCACATCGTGAATTCGCACGCGTGAACCGACCGATCCATCGTTTCATACGAGAGGGTTAGCCGAACTCGTTCGAAGGCTGTTCGGCCTCGCAACAAAATTACGTTCATTTTATTTTCTTGTTTGTATTTGTATTTTGCTTTTTTTTTTTTTTCCTTTAACGCATTTATACCAATTTAATACGTTTCGATGTATCGTCGTATTATATAATAATATCACATTATAAATCCGTCGATTTGTATTACCATTTATCGTCGATTTTGACTTACCTAGCCTACATTCCGAAGATACCTGTGTTTTTCGTGTCGTTTCGTCGATGTTTCGACGACCATCGAAGTACTACGCATGGACGAGATATCGCTCGATTATTTACGAGCTTAAACAGCATAATCGAGACGGAATTCACCACTCGCCATATCCATTTGAGTAAAATTTACGCTTCTACTCAAAGAAATTGCCCTTTTTCGGGCCGAACGAGCGAGTCCTCCTTTTCTTGTGCTATTTTATCTCTCCAATGGTCGGCCAATATCTCGTCTGTGCTCAGTAGAAAGGTAACGCGGGCTCACGACTTCGTAACGTTTCGCGTCATCGAGGGAAAAAAACGACGATCGGTAGGAACGATTCGGAGACGCGTCAGGTGAGACAAGATGCGTTCGCACGATTGCGACACGATGCGCATCATCGATCCGACTGATCGTTATAACAGCCCGACGGTGTGTGAAACACGATAAACACGACGATGGCTCGTAGACGACTGTGCATTGATCTTAAATCGTCGTTCGTACGTGCGAGCCACTATCGCATCGGCCGTGATCGGACCCTCCTAGGAGACCAAAGGACTCGTTGGACGAGAGGATCGAAGAAGAAGGTGATCATTTTGGGCCCTCGAAAGCGCTCAAACCCTCCCCTTCTAACGCGTGAACGAATTTGTTGCAGGGTTACTTTATCCGGTCTATTGCTGTCCGGAATGCGCGACAACCTATCGTCACAAGAAGAATCTAAGGAGACACATGGCTTTGGAGTGCGGCAAGCCACCGGCATTCGAGTGCGCCTATTGTTCGCATCGAACGAAGAGGAAGGGCAACCTGATCACGCACGTGAAACGACGGCACCCGTCGTTGCCGCCCAAGTGGGTCTTGCGACTCTAAACAGGCGAGCTGCTCTGGTTGCAGTGCTTGTCCGCTGCGATCCAGTTTTATGTTTAGGTTCGGCTAGCCTCCTGCTTCTTGGGAGATACGAACTTGCGCGAGAACGAAGAGCCAAAGCTCGAAAAGTCTCCTATTTAGATCTACGACGGTTGACGTCCGACGTTTAGCAGGAAGATAGTAAAACGTTGGACATTCGTCTCGAGCTTTTGTTCTTCCAGTGTTCGACGTAGTATGCTCGGCTCTTTCGTTTGCAAGTTTCGCTTCGAATCTCATACGAAGGTGAGCTCGCGCGAGCGATGTCTCGAGTGTCTTGACGTTTTCGAGCGTTTCAGTTTGATTTCTCGTTTAAGCAACTCGCAACTGCTTCCATTTGGTCTCGCGCTTCGAAGTTCTATCGTTTTCCGGATCCTCGAGAGTTTTTAAATTTTGCACGCTGTTCGAATCGATTCGAAACATTGCGAGAGCTCGGCATCGAAGTCGCGTGGTTCGCTTTGGATTCTCTCGATCTGTTTCCCCATGCGTAACGCGTGCGATACTAAAGTAAATCGATTCTCTTCTCACGAAGAAGAAATTCGATTTTGCGAGTAGCAGCGTCTTTCAGATCCGTTCCATTCGCATCGGTAGAATCGAGCAAACGACGAGAGAGACGCGACATAAGCGAGATATTCATCCGAGATCTTGTAAGGGAAAAGGAGAACAGTAGAAAATGAAAAAGTTACCTCGATCCAATCATCGCCCATTCGATCGAGTCGTATATAAGAGGATTTATTTCCAGCTATGCGACAGTTGCTTGACTGTAGTGTATATGTACGTGTGAAAGAGAGAAAGCGTATGAAAAGTATAGAAAGGAAAAAAAAAGAGATAGGAAGAAAAGAAGGAAGCGAGAAAGGAAGAACGACGATGATATTCCCTTTATAAGACTATTCTAACCGGCGTGTCTCTCGTTTCTTTGATCTTTTGCAGATTTAAAGCTGATGGGTTACATGAGTTGCCAAAGGAGGATCACTTATCCCTGCAAGAACTGCGGCAAGGTCTACAACTATTACTCGAGCTTGGCGAGGCACCTGAAGCACGAATGCGGCGTCGAGCCGAAGTTCCACTGTCCGCTTTGCCCGTACAGAACGAAGCACAAATCGAGCTTGAACACGCATCTCAATGGGCGCCACATGAAGCTGCTGAACGATTTCTACACCTTGCCGAACGGGAACAAACTTTTCTCGTCCATGGACGCCAGCAATTAGTGGACCTAATCGCCGAAATAGATTACGAGATGGTGGATCGGTAGATCGGGTTCGAAGTTTCGATCGAATCGCCAAATATCGGCCTTCTTCGTATTCTTCGCCCTTCTTCGTCCGCTCCTCCATTCTCCGCCCTTTCGAACGCTTAGAGTCGTGCTCGCGAGCTGTTATTGCCCAATGGAGAATCGCTCCTCGACTTTCGCGGTATTCGTCGCTATAAACGAAGGAAAAGCTTTTACCTGGAGCCTGGCCGTTCCTCGTTTAGCATCTTCGCTCGATTTTCTTCGAATGGTCGGTCGATCTTACGTCGTGTACACGCTGGTTCAGTGATTGGTCAAGGATTCCTTCGATCTTTAGCTGCTTGCGTCGGAAAGAGACTGGACGTATAGAAAGCGTCATTTTCGAGTTTACGCTGATTTTTGTCGACGAACCTTGAATCGTCAGTTTAGTTCGTCAGAATCTGCAGTTGAGTGATGCGTTCGAGTGACTGCTCTCTACGGGCGAACTTTAATTTTTTGATTTAACGAATACGCTTTTCAATGCGATTCGTTTGGGCTCTCGGTTGGGTCGAAATTGGTCCGATTCGGTTAAGAATTCTCGAAAGGCGAACGATCGCGGGAAATGCCAGGAAAGCAGCGTACGCACTGACGATTCGATGTTGAAAGACGGTGACGATTTCGTCTTGATTTTCCATTTACTGCAACGAAGAACGATCCGAGCATGCCCGAGTGTGTATGAGAGAGAACTACCCTAGGCAACGTTGAAACCGTAAAAGCTAAAGATGAAAAAGAGAAAGATCGAAGCGTGTCATCGATCGTCTCTCTGTCACGATTCTAGATTACTCGAATAAAATGTATGATTTAATCTAGATAATTTAATAAATATTTTAATTTATTTAATAAAAGCGATCGGACACAACCGAAGCGATTTCTTTCACTTTTCTGTGTCTTGGCTTAGGGAGCAGAGACGTCCGTCGATATTCGTTTTACACGGAAAATGCACCGTCGACGTCTCTGTCGCCATCTTGAATTCGAAATCGCCTTACTTCTCGCTGTCTCAGAATTCGTTCGTTTTCTCTTCTTTTAAATTTCTCTTTCTTTCTTTCTCTTTTTTTTTTGGAACACCTTAAGACACTTGAGAGAACCGTAGTTGCGAGAAGATGCCTTCGAAATTACGTTTGACGTTGCAGTTCCTATTCGAGGCACTGGCCGATACGCTGGTTACACGCGATTTAACAGTACGCACGCGCGCATATGCGCCCATATACGCGCGTATGTACGTATGTATGTATAGATGTATGAAAACTTGTAAAAGAATACGTCGTCGTACATGTATTTAATAAAGCAAGATAGAGATTTATTAACACCTGGAGTATTCGACGAGACGATTATCCGAATAATCGATTAGTGGAAGAGAGGATATCGTGGGCGGCACATTCCATTTATTTTCGAACCATCGGCTTCGATGGGCTCGCTTCGACGCTCCGATAAAACCTTCGATGGACGATCATCGAGCGCGCGTATATCCGGCCGCAGTACTTCCAGAGTTAACCATGTATGAACGTTAAGATATGCATTAAAGAGAAATTGACAGCGAATAAAGAAAACGTTCGGCTAGGTATGAAACGTCCGCTTCTCCCACCCTTTTTTCGTAAAAGAATTTTCGAGCGAAACGGCGCGATGTAGAGCGAGGAAATGAGAAAGAAAGAAAGAAAGAAAGAAATAAAAATAAAAAAAGAAAGAAAGATTTCGGCGGAGTATCGTCACCGTTTCGATCGACACTAACCGTCGCGCTTTCGAACGTTTCAGGATGGTGCATCGATCATGGCGACGACGAAATGACGGATCCATTAGCTTTGGACGCGGTCAAGACGACGGAATGGCAAGGTATAACGTCATCGCTAAAGAACGACTTTCGATGCCTACGTTGCGGTCGTTGCTACAAGGTGAAGAGATCGCTGCGACGTCACACGATGATCGAGTGCGGCAAGGCGCCGAAGCACAAGTGCCCTTATTGCGATCATCGCAGCAAGTACAGGGCCAGCATCGCGAAACACGTCTTGCACATACACCCCAATCATCCGTTCCCGTAACGCTGTTGTCGACTTGTCGAGAGATATCGATCCTTCCTATCTGTG
>JAITYT010000701.1:1296342-1307423 GCA_025433975.1 Liostenogaster flavolineata | reverse complement strand
ATACATACATACATACATATATATATATTTATGTAAAGAAATGGAGAAAATGAATTCAATCATTATCTTAAGATCAGTTCATTGATAGATCTACTGTTAACACGTTGACGACAAGGTATTTAATGTCAATCTCTTGACGTAGGATTGGGTTTTGAACAGACTTTTGACATAACTGATACTTCTGCACTAAACTTGACCAAACGTAACATTACGTTTACGATTAACGTAAAGTTTTTTACGATATTTTAATAAAAATTGAAATGTTTTACTTACCAGGGATTTCGAAGAAGTTCGAATTTCCATAATCAGTTGCCAACGTGTCAATCAAGAAATTATTTAATTTCGAGTCTATCCAGACTCTTGTACTTATCATTGATTTGGTTCATTTGATTTTATCATCGACACTTGCACGCAAAGTGTCGGTCTTACGGAACCAGTGGATGAAAACACGCGCGAAAACACCGTTCACAGAAAATTGCAGACACTTTCGAGATGCGAGTCTCGACGTTCGCTCAGTATTAGTAATACGTCTTTGCTGGAAGACGATGTTGCGCGTGCTCATTAGATCACGGGATAATAAGGTATACCTTTTAACTTTTTAACGTTTCGACATTACGTAGGTTGGAAACTTTAAACGTGTTAAGCGTGAAACACGAACAAATTCCATAGTTTCACCGTGGGAACTTCTCGAACGATTCTTCGTCTCGAGTAGTCCAATATAGTTCGATATGTACGTTTGTATGCTTGTCCGTTCGTTTGTATGCGCGTGTGTATGTGTGTGTGCATGAGTTGGTGGGTGGATAAAAGTATAAACCTTCGTACAAACGAATCACGATCGCAATTACAATTTGCCTAAAATATAGACCGTAATAAACAGAATTTCTACAGACTTCCTTGTAATTTAAAAGAGGCTCCTTTAGAAACTTGTTTTTTTTTCCCCTATTTTTACGCATGCTTCGAATATTTTATACGGTTAATCATTGCTATTGTGCGTCAATAAAACCGTCATTCAATCTATATTCTGTTTACGTTTATGGTTTGATTTGCAAAGATTGCTGCTCACGAGCGAAGCGTTCACTCGTGAGGCACACGTCCGAAATAATTTAATTTGTGAAGGTTGTCAATGATAAATAGTTCACTTCCTTTACGAATAAATAATTTAAAATAGATAAGTATAAAACGTGAATTAATATAAAGAACGACAACACGATAATTACAATGATGATATGCGAAATAATATAACGACTAGAGAAAACGCGAGGTATACAAATATATGTACAAAGTCTTTAAGCGATCGCGAGTTTGCGTTTCTGTTTCTGCTTCTTCGGCTATGCCGAGGGCAGATATTCAAAACACATTCCTTCTAGCACCTTTCGAATAAGTAACGTTCGTTTTCTATTTTGAGTTCTAGGAGAAATCAACCGCGTATCATTCGCTTGCGAGGCCCCGGTCGCCGCAAGTTCGATGCCGGTAAGAATTTCGTGCGTGCTTTCCACGCACGTTTTTCGATCGTTTAGAACATCGATTTCCCTCGATCGATCGACTCTATCGAGATTATTACTATTATCACGTACAGTTCGATCAACGCGTGTACTAGTAAAGTTCGCTACTGTTGTGCGCGAGAACTCCATTTGTACTATAGCAGTGGGCGAAACATCGAAGGATAAAAATTGAAAGTAGATAAAATCTGGTGATTGTATAACACTTGAGAGATTTCTTTTAAAAAAAAAAGACAAGTTTTTATGAGAAGGATTACGTACGATTTATTAATTTCTAATAAATTAGTTGAGAAAGACCCCACGATAAGTATGCGAAGTTTCATAGATCCCCAAATACGACGCGATCGATCTCCAAACTTTTTCAGCGTAATTCCAGTTTCGATGCCAGCCGAATGCGTGAAGATTCGAGTTCGATAACATCGGCAGCGAGCAGGAATATTCTTTTTTTTTTTAATGTTATTATCAAAGCAGGAGAGGAGAGCGTAGAAAACGATCCCAATAAGATCAACGCAAAATTGATTCGTTCGCGAATTTCACGTCGCTCTGTGACAATCGAAAACCGTCTATTCACGGTATCCTTTCGTAAGTATAGGAAAAAGCTGAGCGCAGAGTGAATCCGAATACGAATTCGGGTTCTTTGCGTTGAATTCGTCTCTGAGTTACTCAGCGACGCCAAAGTTTTCCTAACCTTTTCTATCGTCGTCCAATCGATCCAGCGATTAAATTGTTACACTTTCCAGAGGCTGCTCAAACAGAGATCCCCGTTTTAAGGTAGACGAATTCCTTAAGGTAGCGAATTCTCAACGATAGTCCTGTTAAAAGTCGAGGAAGTTCTTAGCACTGGATGCGTACCCATCGTTGCTCCAAACGTTCTCGTATATGCGTTAACGTAAATCACGTGTACTGTTTCAGTCCAGTTGTGGCCGTACAAGAGTCTCTTCGGCTACGATCCGGTAAACGGCGTCAGTTGCGGCAATCAACAGCAACGATCACAGCATCCTCCTTTTCATCATCAACAGCAACACCATCAGCACTATCAACAGCAGCAGCAGCAAAGACAACAACAACAACAACAACAACAACAACAACAACGTGAGAATGGAAACGGTTCGCGCGAGAGATCCTTCACTTGCGTAGACTGCGGGAAGGCTTACGCCGTGTCCAGATCTCTCTGGAGGCATCGTAAGTTCGAGTGCGTCAATGCAAAACCGAAGTACACGTGCGAGGTATGCCCGTACAAGAGTCCTCACAAGTGGTGCATCGAGAATCACAAGAAGAAGCATCACGGTGACTTTTACGCCCAATATTCCACCGGTTAGGGAGAATTACGAAGGTGTAAGGAGTAAGAGTTCATAAAAGTTCGACTTCGAAACTTTCCATGACGAAATATCGATACCTAGTATCTAGTGTATTTTTTCTTAATGTAAGTGTGATACGCGATCCGTTCGACGGAGCTTCTTTTGTGTCCTTTTTTTTTACGAAAACGTAAAACTTAAAAATCTTGAAGGCAAAAACATCTCGAACGATCGTACGAGTTTCACGGTCGATAGTCGAATAAAAAAGACATCGATGAAACGATCGGTAATCGTTGTTTTGAGGTTATAATTGTTTTCGATGCTTTCGAATAAAAATTGCGTTCTTTTGTATTTCCTTACAAATTGTAGAACATAGTGAAGATCTAGTCGTCTCTTTTAAAATTGTTGTGCAATTAGTAGGCGTTGCCTACAAAGAGATTAATTTTGGATTAGGCGAATATTTTTGTCCGGCAATACCTTTATAAACATTTTGTGGAGAGCGTGAGATTATTCGCATGGAATGAAAACGCCTGTGCTACGAATAGTTCTTCCACATTATCGAGAAACACTGGAAGAATTGTTTTATTCTTTTGCCAAAGGAAAATCATGAACGAGTTCAGTGTTCACGCGTTTGAACAGCGATGCAAAGCGTTGTCTTTTTTTCTCATTTTATTCGTGTGTCACTCGTATCTAACTTTGAGTAATTAGAAAGCACCGAGTTCCTCTCGTAAGACAGGAAACAATTCAACAATTTTACTTGACACTCGATTGCGTTTATGGAAGCAGCTCGACTCTCGGATAGTTCGATAAATTAAACATGAACCAACGACGAATGCCACGATCGATTACACGCGTGAGAAATTGTTGCAACGCAAAATAAATCTCTTTTTTATTATCTACACTGTACGCTAAAATTGCAGCCTAGACAACCCTTTGAAACGATGTTTCTTCAAAGTGCGTTATTTTTAAGAATTCGTCTAATCGAGCTATTAAGAAGAAAATCTTCCGACCTCTCTATAATCGCATATATTTTTCCACATTTTACGTCCGATACCCTTCAAGGACGCACGATATCATCATCGACACGAACAAGACGATCGAAGTTGTAACACGAGGGTGTTCCAAGCCATTGGTTTTACGTCTCGTAGACTTTCTCATCTGTATAGACACGTTCATTGCGTTATGTATAGACGAATAAAGCATTGGAATATCGCAAAGCCAAAGGTTCGATGTATCCTCGTTCATCCGTCCAACCGACCGTCCGTTTCTCTCGTCGTGCCCGAAACACCCATCCCGAAGAGACACGAAGAGTTAGAGCCAAGAGGAAAGGAATAAATACAACGACGTGGAGCAACGAACGCGACCGTGGCTCGTGTTCACGGTTCTTCGTATCCTCCTACCTATCTGATCGTCGAATTCGTTCTTTTACTTTGCAGGTAACGCCGTTAGAAAGGCCAGGAGAACGAGAACCACCACGGCCAACTTCGAGTGCCCTCGGTGCCAGCGGCGCTACAGCGGCAAGACGACGCTCTTCAGACACCTCAGGCGAGAGTGCGGACAGCTCGGAGCTTACCCCTGCCTCGTGTGCGATTATCGGGCGAAGCACATGCAGACGCTGCAGCGTCATCTCCGGCGCATACACAAGATGTGAGGCGAGAAGGCGCGCGAAATAAAAGCAGGATTCGCGTGGAAACGTGGAGAAGTAACGCTCCCGAGGGAGCTTTCCTTCGTAGCACATTGCCTGTCGCGTCATTCGTATACGATTTAAACTAATCTTTCCTGGGGGACCACGTCGTTCGCCTATGTATGGCAGGTACATTTCACTAAAATAATATATTTATATATATAACTCTTAACCCTTTTAGTGCCGGACGACGATGATATCGTCATTTGGAAATGTTTCGAGAAATACGAAGGACGATGTTGCGGCGAAAACGCAGCCTGTAGAGAATAATAAATGTTTCTTACGTCATTTCGAAGTAAAGATATCGACCATTAAAAGGACACCGTTGGTTGGTTGCAGGTAGATGAATGTTTTAAAAATTGTTATTTAAGAGAATATTCGAATAACGGATGTGTTGCCTTTCTATTTTAAGTTTCATTGAAAAATAAAGGATTTATTCAAATAAAATTGTCTTAGCCCCAGGAAAAATTTGTATAACGTTCTCTTGGCACGCAATGTGTTGGAGAGGTAGCGCGAAAGTTGTATCGCCTTCGATAGATTCTAAGACTTCGCAACGCTTTCTTAAGGATGAAACGCGAGGGACAGAATCTTCCTCCTGGCGGACGATGAGCCAGCAGCCACGGCTGGAGGCGTCGTGTAGCGACCTTACGTTCGAATAAAGCCTCTACTATGGGAGTCTATCTGTTAAGAATAAATGCCTGCGGCCGGTGAAGCCACGAGCCTTACGAATGTATGCGTGCAATCCGATGGTATTTCCTTGCATGCACCAATGCACTTGTTGACACGTGTTTACCCCGAGACGACGGATTAATCCGTCTTTCATCGACGATCAACGAATTTTTTTAAATTGGGTCGGTCGCATTGACGACGATTACGACGATAGAATCGAAGTCGTACGTCATCGTTGTTCCTGCCAGTACGTTCGATTTTCAAAAATTCGATTCCCTCTGGATCAACTGGTAGAAAAGAAAGAAATGCTCCTAATCGTAGCATATTTTACTGTTTATTTCTTTCCTTCCCGCCTTATCGTAGATGTAGTTCTTTCCTGCGTTTTGCGTGTCCGGTTGGCATAGTGCGAACCATCTTCTCTTCGTGGGGAGGCGGTTAGACCATGGCTACTAGGGTGGGGTAAGAAATAGGCGAGGAAAAAACGGAAGAGGGCGAAAAGACGATACGTAAATAAAGGTATGAGAGATTGAGAGAGAAAGAGAGAGACAAAGTCAGAACGTAGGGCCTTCCGTTGTCTTCCATCGATCCGGAGACCGACCGAAGGAATTCAAAGAAGCGACGCCAGGTCGAAGAGAGCGCGCCTTTTTCAACCTCCTTATCGCGTTTTTCCGCCTTCCTCCCTTTCCCCCAAAAAGCAGAACAACGCGCCACCGCCGTTTGGTGGCGATCAAGCGTCGAGTCTCTAACGGGTTTCCTCTGGTTGCAGCCTACCGGAAGATGTACATGGGCGATCAGGTGCTCGGCTACACCTGCACGATGTGCAGCAAGTTCTACAAGATGTGGAGCAACTATTTGAAGCATAAGTGCGAGCCACCTCAGTTCAAGTGCCCTCTCTGCCCGTTCGCCGCGTTCAAGGCGTTCATTCTGCACGCGCACCAAGTCGAGCAACACTTCAAGAGCGGCTCGCCGAACACGTGAATCATCATGGAACGCGCGATCGATGGGACATTGCCTTAGTTAATCTTCGTAAAACGGCGGTTGTCCTCGTCGCGTCGCGTTTCGTGCTGATCGACGATGCTTCTAGAACTCGAGCTCGTCTCTGCTCTTCGTAGACTCGTTCGGGCGCGTAGCGATCCTTCCAAGCGACGAACGTCTTTTTCTCCCAGCGCCATGCGCCAGCGTCGGATCCACGCGCTTTCCGGTTACCCGGACTTTCGAATTTTAACGGATTGACTCGATTGGATTGATCAGAGCGGGGTGGGTGAGTTAGTTTCGTCGATCGAATCGTAAGACTCGTTAGTTAGCACCTGCGTTGTCCCTTCGTGTGATTTTTGTTACGTATGAAAATGCGGGGTAGGTTCTTCTCGCGTTAGAGTGTACAGGACTGCTTTTGCCGCGTCACATCCGGCCAAAATAAGCAGGAAGAAACGAGCGACCGCAAAGCGCCGTGGAGGGAGATCTCGTCGATTTTGATGAAAATGTACGTCGATCGTCGAGAACTCGAGTGCCCATCGCGAGAAGGCGATTCGAACGACTTGCCAAACGATCGATTCGCGCGTCACTGCCACGTGAAAACGCGAAGGTGTAAACGGTAAACATTTCGATTTCGTCAAATTTGCTTGTATCTCTCTCCTTTCCATCGACGATTGTCCACGTATCATCGATCGACTCGACCGTTTTATCGCTATTCTACGCAATCTGTAGTATTTACAAATGCATGTATTTTTGTAATGCTACCAATAAAGTATGAAAAGAGGTCAAAATGAAACGAGGAGATATCGATACGACGAGGTTCTTCTTGAGCGGGAAGCAGGAGCGTCCTATTTCAAGCTCTACTTTAAGAAAGGAGATCATCGATGGACGTTCGATCCCCTTTTTCGCACTTTCTCGACTTTTTTTACAGCGACTTGAACGGTACGTGTCCGTCGACCCGCTGATGATCGTCGCCCGCAGTTGGAGACTTCACTTTGATCTCGTCATACAGCAACGCAGCAGCATGGGACGGGAACGCGAATCGCAACGTTCGACCACTGCTACCTGATTCCAACTGTTTAGAAATTGTTCTTTGATAAGAAGCTCGACTAACGTTACGTTTGTGACTTTGCCTGTTTCAGGGAAGCTCTTCTCTTCCGGAGGCTGCCTCCGAGTCCTTCCGGGGAAAGAAGACTCACGAGGGACGCGACAAAAGACTCTGCTATCATCTCTGTTGCTCCTGCTTTCGCAAATTCTATAAGTAAAATGTTAATTAATATTTTAAGCGATTGTAGAGACGACAGCAAACTCTTTTTAAGATCAAGAGCATTTTATTTTTTCGTAATATCCGTACTCGGCAGTCGTGCTATCTTTCGATGTGCATGGTGCAACAAATTTTTGTTTCCAACATTGTCTTTTTAGATCCGTATTACTGTTTGCGATTAAAGTGTACTTTCAGTTCTTTTCTAACGTCATTATTATCGTATTTAATGATAGTTGTTATTAAAATTATTCTTATGACAATCCGAAATTTTAAAAATATATAATAAAGTATTAGACTTTGTGTATGTGTGCATTCGTGCAAGTGAAGTGAAGCGAAGTGATACAGTGCGCGTGTATCAGTGAGAGCAAGTGCAATGACAGGAAGCATGATTCGGCCGAGGACATCGATGATTCATCCATGATGGATCGATCCGCGTGGTTCTAAACTTGAACTGCAACCTGCGATCTGCCGATCGCTAGTCTTCTCATCTCCTCTGGACATTTCACGGAAACACGTGAGTTAATAATTTCTTACGAATTACATTTCGTATTCGTGTTTCTCATTAGTTTTAACCGTGTTTCTTGCTTCTGAGAAACTTTATAGCTTAGATTTCATTTTACGATGTCACTCGACTTTCGAGTAAACCACGACGCTACTCGCACATCTTTAAACATTATTTCAGCGACGTTTGTCGCAATTATATCGATGTTTTACTGTGTGCCGTGTACAGCTAAAATAACAGCTTCTTTCGTAAAGAGAATTCTTCTCTACGAGTACAGATGGAAATAAAACGAAAAGCGTAGAACTGATATATATTATATAATATATTTTTTAATAAACAATTAAACAACAAGCGAACACAAAAATTCCGTAGGTATGGAAATCGTAAAGCGTGGTGCCCTAAGTATCGAGCGTTCGGATACAAGCGATTAGAGACTGGAATACGTCAGACAAAAGGTAATCTCAGACGACCGGTTTGCCGAACCGTAACTCAGTGTATGGGGTACGTTTACGGTCTGTTCGAGTCATGCATTGCTGCCAGACTCGTTATATGACCTGTTAACTGATTGGTTTTTTAAAACACTCTTTCGTCTGCTCAATTAATTAAAATACAGCTGATTAATTGCTACCTGCAGTAATTTTGTGTGTATAAATAAACACGTTTATACTCACTCGTATCACTGCTTTCCCCTGAATCCCTACACATTCTGAAAGTAAAAGGTATCCCGGAGTGGTACTCACACCGATATACTAAAAGTATACGAAATTATCACCAGATTCGATTGTACTTTAAACGAGTAAAATTAGACGATCTGCGTGTACAAGCACAAACTATGGACGACAATAAATTTTGTTAAGTTTTATTTTGCGAAATTCTTTGACTCTATATTTTGGCTCTGTGTCAGAGTGCGCGTGTACCTCGTAATTTATAATCCTGCATCGATTAGTAATTAAGCGTAAACACTGTACGTATATACATACGTCGCGGATTATTCGATTTCTATTTCGTTGCTAATATTGTTATCACTCTTTTCGTTACTATCGTTATTGTAGCTTTACAGTTATTAAATTATTATTGTTTTGTGAAGTTATATATATTATCCTTAACACCTACACGATTGGTTTATAAAAAATACAGTTTATACATTGACTTGACCTTCGATCAAAAATTTTCAAATTCTTTTTTCATTTCGTCATCGAGAGCTTCAAGAGCAGAAGAAAACAGACTCGAAAGCCCGAGCATCGTCAAACGTACGCACGAGTTCCGTTCAGCGATGGCGTATAGGCGCCACGACGAAGGGGTTGATTCGGAACGCGCCTTAGCACGGGGGGCGACCTTCTTGCAACACGATCCAGCTGAGCGTATTTTTCTCTTCTTTCCAGGTTTCCACGCGTGCTGCGAATGCAAGAAAACGTACAGGTCGCGTATGGCGCTGAATCGACACGTGCGAGAGGAATGCGGCAGACAGCTCTACTTCTGCCCGATATGTCGCAGCATCATGCCCATGAAGTTCAACCTGTTGAATCACATGAAGAAGGAACACAGCTGCGACACGAAGATCTGAAGCGTCTGTACACGCGGTCGATGCCGACATATCCTAGTTGTTCATTATTTTGTGAAGGTGGTTAAGAATAAATGTCACTTCACGAAACGATAATAATTTAACGCTGGACCATTTAATGCTAAACTAGGATAATTTAATAGAACACGATAATTACAGTAATGGATATAATATAACGCGCGACGTTTCGATGAACAGTCGTGTACAGTGAGCGCGTGTTTTCCCTTCGACACTATTTTCGAGAGAGACAACCGCGTATCTATCGTTCGCGATGGTCGCCACAATTTCTCGACATCCTTTCAAATTCGAAATACGAAAGGACGAAAAATTCCGCGTTGACGAAGTCTTCCAGGTCGATTCAATGCGAACGCACGAAGGTTCGGAGTTCCTTGGACGATTGATGTTCGTGTATTCGCTCCGATACTTCAAGGACGCTCTTATTTTTCTATTTGTACAAGCTAGTGGAGCGTCTTTTCTCGTTCGACTTCCTTCCTCGTTTTTACTTTATCTCATTAAAGTGTACTCTAAATGTAACTCTGTCCGTTGCTTCGAAGTTATCGGAAGTTATCGAAGCGCCGACGATGCGTACTTCTCCGTTTTTGAGCGTCATCTCGTCGAAAACAACGGACACAATGCGCGTGGGTGCGAACGAAAAAGAAACAAAGATTGTATCGAGCGATTAAAACGATAGTATTGACGGAAGACCAATGACATTTTTGCGTTATCCTCGTTTAAGATGTTACGATCAACGAGTGAAATCAATAATTATGTAACCGAAGGCTCAAGCAAGGATGAAAACAATATTATGTCGACTCTTGTATCTATCGTTTGACATTATTAAACGACAATGTCTTTTGGATTCACGTTTAACGGATATTGACTGTCGATCATTTCGATTTTTTTCGACGTTTTTATACCAAGTAATTTCGAGTTACCACAGTGATTCCGCACACGCGTGGATCTCTCGTAAACTTCCACTGCTCGAGGTAAAACGCATCATACGCTGCGGTCGACGGAGCGACATATTTTTCACGGATCGATACAGCGTCATTTTTTTTTCAAAACTTCGCATTTTTCGGTGGAAGATGCTCTTTCAAAAGTACAAGGGCGAATCTTTTTGTCGCAACTGAAACAGTCTCGATTGTCGATCCACGGAAGACCGGAGAATGTAACGAAGAGGATAAGTTTAATAAAGAGGGAAGGAAAATATTTGCAAAGAAGAATTTGCAAGAAAAACGAATTCTCTCTTCGAGTGAGGAATTCCCGTTGCACTCGCGTTTTCGAAGAATTTCCTTTCTTTTTTTAAAAATTACTTGGAAAGTTTCTTTGGTTTCTTTTTATTTCGATCGGTGGAGGGAAATCGGTCGAGGCCGAACAATCGGACGAAATCGCTCGACCAACGATCTGCGCTCGCTCCTATTAACCTCCTTCTCCTCGTTTCTCTTTGCAGATTTCCACAGCAGTAGCGGGCAGATGCACAGGTGCGAGGCCTGCGGCAACACGTACATGTATTACAGCTCGTTGACGCGTCACGTCAAAGACGAATGCGGACAGGCTCCGAAGTACCAGTGTTCTTACTGTCCAAAGAGGACCAAGTTGCGCTGCAATTTGCTGAAACATATGCGTGTAAAGCAC
>JAITYT010000701.1:1283772-1296195 GCA_025433975.1 Liostenogaster flavolineata | reverse complement strand
GGGGGGGGGGGGGGCAGAGACAGCGAAGAAGACAGAAAAAAAGACCAAGAGGAAGAAAGTATTCGAATCGAACTACGAGCAAAATGGAAGCACCAACGGATTAAACAAAACGACGAGTTTCGAAATATCTTTGATTATTCGCCACAGCAAAAGAGCGACCTTGATCGTTAGTGCTATTTTACATAAAGAAAGTTTATCGATGTGTAAGAATAACGTCTCGATTTGTGGAAAAACAATGGATCTAGGATGACAAGGGTGATCGACCGCAGATTTCCCCTAGTCCAGTGTGATTTTATTGGGAGAATCAAGCTGGCATCCTTCCACGTATCGTCGCCTTCCCGTTTAATCTTTCCTCTCGCGCGAGTCTCCGAGCCGACATCTATTTTTCCATTCGATCGACAGACGCGTGTGTCGTCAGACGCCGCCGTCCGATCGTCTATTTTTAGACGCTCACGCTCCCAGTACGCGAGACAATCTCTCACCTCTGACCTGCGGAGACATCGCGAGGACCGATAGGACGATGGAAACTCGACTCCTCGTGCTTCGAACGAATCGAATTCGCTCGTAACGACGCGAAAATCGTCGAATTTCCATCGTACGTTGTCACGACGCGTTCTCTCTTTTTTTTTAGGAGCGACGAGACGCGTGATATAAAATCGAACACGCCAATCGGTCGAGGCGACACGAAGATAGGCGAGAAAGGAGGTCGCGTTTACACGATGGCAGGCAGGCAGGTACACGATGACCCCTTTTTTTTTATCCGCGTCCCTTCTTCGTACTTATCCTCGGTAACGTTAAGAGACGAAAGAGGCAGGGCACGAAAGAAAGAAACAAACGACCAAAAGCATCGACGATCCTCGTCGATGCGATCGTACGGACGCAGTCGCTGACGTCTCGACGCGATTCTTTCTTTTTTCAGAGTGCAACAACACCTGCCTGGCCTGCTCCAAGTCGTACAAGTGGAAGAAATCCCTTCATCGGCACGTACGCGAGAGCCCGGAATGTTGGCCGGTACTATTGACATCCGGAAATGGGGAGATCATCAGACAAATCCATTATAAGATGCTCTACAACGTCAACAATTGATTCTCGTGACTCTACAGCATACGCGAGCTACGTCCTTGTTAATTTTGCGCTCAGGCGCATTCTTGTTACATGGGATATTTTTTTAATAGAAATAAATACGTTGATATATATTCTGACACGATCTCGCCTTCATATCGTCTTCCTCGCGCTTAACGTTCGCTCGTCGTTTCAACTGGGGTGTGCTCTCGAATCTTTAGAGACTTCTCGATAGAGGCGATCAGTTTTGTCCTTCTTGCTACCGTCGCTTCGACCGCATATTCAACGCCGTTAATGTCATCGTTCTCGTTCTATCGTCGAATCATCTCTAGAAGCCAGCAGCTATAGCACCTGCTCGCAGTTGAATTACGCGCCGAAATTTTGTTAAAGTCGCGTTGTGGTATCGATTAGGTTACGATTTGGTATCGCGTACAAGACGCATGCGATTTTCCCTTTGGAGATTGTCAAGATCGAAGGAATGTTCGTTCGACGAAAATTTGCGTTGAAATTCATTCGAAAACGTATCTGATTTTTTCCTGTCCCTTTCGTAACGATTGAATTTTCACGGGTTACCATGCCGAAGACAAGTAACAGCATCTTAACGTCGAATAAATGTCAGCACCGAATACTTCCTTGCCCACTTTGTTCGTGCACTCGACGACAAAAGTTAAGAAATAAACCCACGTAACAATATCATTTTTATTCTAATTTTTATTATTATAGCATCAAAATCGAATTAGAATGTGTATTTGACAACGTTTTATTTTATTTTGATCTTGTACATCTTTAGCGTATCCGGTCCCAAAATGGCTACCTTGTTTCTTGACTTTTCTCGATGACCGTATTTTTTAGACGTCACGTTTGCCACGCTGCACGTTCTGTTGTCGTTTTGTAAGTTCGATCGACGCCGTTCTTCTCGTCACGATTGGCTCGACTTTGTACGTTTTCTTTTTTTTCGTTTGACATAAATAATAGTCTTTAAACGAATTTTAAGGTGTCCCATCTGACCGTACGATTTTTCGCAGATTTCTGGCAACTCGGCGTGAGTTTGTTACCTCGAGCACCGACGACTCACGGTCAATCGACGAAGCCACGAGGTGCTTACCCTTGTGAAAAGTGTCACAAGGTCTATTCGAACTCTTCGTCGCTCTACCGTCATTTGAAGCTCGAGTGTGGCAGGCCGCCGCAATTTCACTGCCCCTTCTGCCGCTTCAGCTCCAAGAGGAAGTTCAATCTGAAATCTCACGTGACGCACAAGCATCGCTTTCATCGACGATTCTTTCAAGTAACGACGAGTAACACGGCCGGTCACAGATAGTGAACTTACCAAAAAAAAAAAATCCGATATTGAAATTGTATAACGAAATTATAGTTACATAATAATTATAACTAAAGAAATAATATATTTTAAACATTTTTGATTTCATCAGTACGTTGATGAAATGCAGAAGGGTCAAAGGTACGTCTCAAGTTCGTGACGAATTATTTCATTGGGCGAATATGTAAAAGCGGTTTATAGAGTAAATTATTTGTACATCTTTTTTTTTTAGTAAAAAAGGTAATCTTAACAAATATTTGATAATATTCATACATTTAAAAACGTTTTATATACAAAAGGATCGCTAAGAGTTTACCGATACGCTTTGTATAATCCTATGAATTTGAATACAAATGAAAATAATTTAAACTAGTCACGACGTTATACAGATGGCTTTATAAAATTTGTTTAGGACAATGAAGATATTACCTGGGCATATTTTGTGTTAACAACGCGATACATCATTTTCTTGTTATAATTATTATAATTGTTATCTTTTATTTTAATTTTAGCCTTCGGTCCTTCAACCCCGCTCGAACGACTGAAACACGCTCATAATTTGATTTCGATACTCACCTCAACCATATGTAATTATCGTTATAACAATAGATAAAAATAAAAAATCTTTTCTGATCGACTGAAAACCGAAGGCTTTCTATTTGTGTTTTGTCTCAGGCGATTTACGAGATCATTTATATATGTTTTATTAATTATTAATTATTATTAAATATTATTTTTTATTATATTATTACATATTATATTTATGCATTATATCATTAAACATATATTACATATTATTATTATAAAAACCAAACGCTCGATACTCTATCGATATCGAATAAATCTGTTCAGCGGATTTCCCAATGTGACGTTCGATTTGAGGTGATTTCGAACCGAAATTACATCGGTCTGCGTTCGAAGCTCGAATCGCTCTTCCTGTTTTTAATCGATCGCTGTTGTTCTTTCAGGTATTTGTCCCCGCGAGAAAATAACGTTTCGCAAACGGTAAAACCGTATCATCCGCGTCGCATCGCGTTGTTTGTGTCGTGAATCACTGAAATATTCGACGCGTCGTAACATTCTATCCTCGGAAAGGTTTAAAATACCTTCACGACCAACTGCACTTAGTTGTTTCGAACGATAACGACAAGAAAGCAAACCAATTGAATCCATAACCTATCCTAGTTATGCCAAGCACGTGTAACACGTTCGCGAAGTCTTGTTCACTTTGATAGACTTCGTAGGTGCGTCGTTAATCTCGATACGAACGTATAGATGCCGAAGAACAACGTTAAATCTTGATCGTACCGTAAATATGGACACCTTAGATGGAGATAGATCCAGAACGGACTCTAAGCACGCAACTGCGGCTTTCTGTTTCAGGTCAGTTGAAGATGGTGTTGACAGGAAGCGAAGCTCGTGGCAGCATGCTCGGCGCCGTCGCTTTCAAGAAGCCGTTTCCATGCACAAATTGCCATCGTAGCTACAAGAACAAGAGCTCGTTGAATCGTCACATGCAATACGAGTGCGGCAAGGAGAAACAGTTCATTTGTCCGATGTGTCAAAGAAGGATGCTGCAGAAGAGCAGCTTGCACAAGCACATTCTCGCCGTTCACGGGATTTGAACGAATGAAAGACGTCGATCGAGGAGTCACGATTTGCATCGATCTTCCGATTATCTCATTGATTCACTTGCACCGTCGAACGAAGGGTTTCGATCGAGACGCACCTGCACCATGCGTTTCTGGACGCGTGTGAATACGTCGTGTATTTTACTTATGTACATAAATGTATCGCGTTTCCATAATATTCGTCGTACTTTAATAAATTTATTTATTCATCTAATTATCCGGTGTCTAGCAAAAAAAAAGGAATGCATCATTCGGTTCTGCGATCGCATCGCCCTGCCTTTGTCTCGAAAGGCGAAGAATAGGATAAACGGAAGAAGGAATATCCTAGGATCAAGACGAGTCCACTCTCGATGGACGAAGAGCAAGGATTCGCAACGATACGTGACGCTTGCGTTTTTGTTCGTTTCGTGTCACTCACTCGACGCGTTTCCTTTTCCGAAATACGCGCGTTCATCGTATTGATCGCGAGTTATTTTCATGATCAGTCGGAACTTTTGGTATCTGGCTATTCGATCGTTAATCGATCGAAGGTTACGATTTTCTTCCCGACCTTGCATTATTCTCGCGATTTACGAAAATTTCTCATTTCGAACTCCAACGAGTGCGATATTTCGTGCAACGATTATTCGGATACTCGATCGGTATCGAGAGTATCGAATACCGTTCGAATACTCTAGCTACCACGCGATATCTGGATACACGTTTGCGAGGATTATCGTGCAATTCGACCAATTATCGACCAATCGTCGATATAATAAGAAAGATATCCTGGCAAGGAGGAGGCATTGCGGAAAAACGATCGTCGTGACGGCGAAAGAATCTTCCCAAAGGGAGGGCAGAGGCGGGAAGAGAACCATTCTTTCCGTCACAGTGTTCGGTCTTGTCGGTTTGGTCGGTCGCACGTCACACTGCAGAAATTCACACGACACGCACGCGCACACATGGCAAAATTATTATTATTCTGGGCGCACTCACCTAAGGGGCTATTGGCTGATGATACGTTGTGTGTTGGGTTGGTTAAGGGTTTTAATCTCACTGATGTATCTACTATCTGCCAACGATGTATAACCACATTGACATAATGCGTCCTCTGCTCTTTCTCTCTCTCTCTCTCTCTCTCTCTCTTTATTTCTTTCTTTCCCCTTCTATTTTTTCTTCTATCTATCTCTGTCTCTCTCTCCCCCCCTCCTCTCTCTCTCTCTCTTTCTCCCCCCCCCTCTCTCTCTCTGATCGTATTCTCATCGAGTTCACGAACCAGCCCCGTGTATCATTTCTTCCATCACGTACGACCTTCGTCTATTTCTTCAGCCCCAACACTCGTTCCTCACTAACGGGTCGAAGTCAAACACGATCCCTCACGCGGCATCCGCGCGTGATCCCGACATTTACCGATTGTTTTAACCTTGTGTTACTCCCATCTCGCGTCCTGCTTGGTCGCTGGGACATGTTTCAGGCATGGGCGCTCTCCTGTCGTTGCTACGGTCCGATTACAACAAGTATCAGCCGCTAACGAAGAGGAGCCGCAACGTCCTAACGACTACATCGACGATGCCGATGCCGACGTCCGCCGCTGACGGTGGGGTCACCTCTACTCATCGCTCCTTGCTATCGGCGAGATCGAGTCTTCGCGCGAGCGGCACGGAAGCCAATAACAGCAACGCTTCTGGTAACAACGGCTACGACGTCAGACATAACAACAACAATAATAATAACAACAACAACAACAATAGCAATAACAACAATACCAGCAGCGGCAGTAGTAACAACAATAACAACAACAACAACAACAATAGCAACGTAAACGACAACAATCAACGAAGTGGAATAAATACGGCATCGGGAGCATCGATGACGCGCGAGGTCGTCTTTCCAGATTCGTTCGAGGTGCTACCCCAACCCCACGACCTCAGCGTCATTTATATGGGCGTAACGCACGAGCAGCAACGCAAGTTCCGTTGTCGTTTCTGCGGTAAAGGGTATCGCTGGAAGAGCACGATGAGGCGACACGAGATGGTCGAGTGCGGCGGCAAACCACCGGCCTTCCAATGCCCCGAATGTCCCTACAAGGCCCGACAAAGAGGCAACCTTACCGTCCATTACAAACGACATCATCAGAAAATCGAGTACGACGATGGCGCCTAAGTCGACGTATCTTTAGGATCTCGTCTAACGACACTACTCAGAGGCAACGCGATCCGATTATCGCGTGTACCTATCGAACGCTCGTAGTTCCAATCGCGAATGACGTTTTTTTCTTTTTAATTTATTTAGTTATTCGCTTATTTACCTGCTCCCGCTTGCACTAGTTCGGCGGTCAATGTCGGGCATGCGATTCCTTTAACTCTCGTTTCCATTAGTATCGATCGATGAATCGACGTGATCGTACGATTTCGGCACCCTTATATTTTTTAGTCGCGCACGTGCTACTGAAGCTTGGAATTTTTTAGTCAATAGGCGCAACAATTTTGTGCAGTCGGTCAATCCATGATACAGCAGCTTTTATTATTATTAAATGGAATCCTGACACGAGTGCGGAGCAATTTGATAAAGATCTTACGTGAAAATTGAATTCACATGGAAACAGAATTTTTTAGTTAATGCAAGAAATCAGCATTAGACGACGATGGGGCACTGCATTCTTGAAAACTCGATGTTGTTTGTCACTCGAATTTCATCATTTTTAAAGATCAGCTATTTTATTAGCTATTATGTTCGCGTATGTAATGAAGGAAAGATCTGATATTTGTAAATTAAACGACTGCAAAATTATCGATCAAAATTAATTAAATCACGAATTGCGATTGGATCGCAATGTTCAAGATCGACCGTAACGTTCCGCATGCCCATCGTTGCGAGCCTCGTTCTCAACTAGCAATAGTACTTAAAGGCCGAACAAATCGAAACACTTAAACTGAAAATAAATCGCGCGACGAATTACATAGAGTCGTGAAAAAGTAGTTAGAGAAAGGAGGCACGACGATGAATCCTCGAAATGATTTCTCGTCGGGGTCAGGATCGTCTCGTAGAATCTTATTCGTCCACGATTGACGTTGGCTTTGTGCGAAGAATTGTTAAACGAAGATGTTTTGCGATATAACGAGAGATTCGAAGCTGTCGTATCAGTAGAAGGTTGTCGTTTCACCTTGGTAGGCAGGGTTTCGAGCCACGGTTTCGAAAAGGTAGACGTTGCTATAGCATGCACTTGGGCAAAGTGAAATGGTTTCGAATGGCACGCGTGTACATCAAAGTTTCTTACGAACAAAACTATATATTTTTGTAGACGTCGACTATTATATTTTTTTTAACTTCTATAAATAAAGCGATTCGAAAATTGATTAGTTTAGACCACATTCTAATCTCGTCTTTTCTGCCTGTGTTTGGATCTACGTACGATCTCAAGGATTCAAAACAAAAAATCTCGTATTTGTACGCTTCGCAATTCCTTATTTGTGTGCATTCGATCAGGTAGACTTGCGTTGATTTTACGTTCTACAATTCTTAATTTCATCTCGGTTGTATGGTTTAGAAATTTCCAAGGCGAGAAAAACACCGTGTTTTCCTGTTACTTAGAAGCTTTTTTGCCGATATTTCGGCAGTTTTCTTAATTATCCATTGCCAAACACGATAAACTTGAAAATAAACGCGCGTAAAAGTAAGCAGCAGAAACTTTGAAATCGTACGTAAATTATCAAATACAATATCGAAGAAACGAGATCGGAATATTCTTGAATCTAATGTAAATATTTTCATAGAAGGTAAATATTTTCATAGACGGCACAACAAGAATTTATAACTATAATTTAACACTTAAGTTTCAAGAATAGAAGTAACTTTAAAATTTTCTAAACGTCTCTATTCGTGTATCATATTCCTTACGCGACAGATTAATCGAAATTATTTAACTTTACTCGCAAGATTTTTTGTCACACCGTTTTAAAGCTACAATTTGGTTATTACGCGTCACAACTTGCGCATCCGTATAATCAGTCGATTATCTACTTAGTTAACGTTTCACGAAATCTCGGAATATACATATATATATATTTATATACATAAATTTTATATTGTTTACATATATATTGTGTATATATACAAACAAAATTTTTATATGTATACATATACATACATATATATTTATAAAAGGAGTTGGCATTCGGATCTCTCGTTTGAGAGTTCACTTTTGTATTTTTCTTGGTATATTGTATCTTGTAGGTTAAAATGTTTCTCTCTCTCTCCCCCCCCCTCTCTCTCTCTCGTTCTCTGTTTCACGCCACTTACTCTCTCTTCCTCTCTTCTGAGGAAAAGGAGATAGGAGAAAAGAATGGAAAAGGAAAAAAAAAGATGGCATCGGCCATCCTTTTCGTATTCATTTGATCGCGAAATCGAAGGAATTCGATTTCCTATGAGACGATCGTATCGAGTGAGATCAAAACATTCCAAGATCTGTTTTTCAAAGATCGCCTAGTTTTATACATTCCAATTACGACGTGTCAATTGGACGTGTCTCTTCCACCCTATCTCCGTCACCCTTGTTCTCTCTTTGGCGGTTCGATCAATTTTTATGATTCTTAACGTCGCATCGCATCGTGAAATTTATTATCGTGACACGAAGAACAGAACAGTATTAAGAGACAAGTGCCTTTTTTACCATGTACTTACGAAAGAACTACCCCTATCCGAGTACTCTACAATTTTTCACGATTTTTGATATTTGTAAAACACATCTAAAAATTGGTTACCTGAAAGCATTTAGATTTAACGATAGAATGAATATTATAAAATAATAATGATAATTACGCTACTTACTAATTGATAATATTAATGATAATAATAAGGTTGATAATATTAGAGATAGTAATAATGATTAATAATTAATAACAGTTTGTAATGACATCGTAACGTAATCGTAACAATTAAGAATAACTAATAGCAACGGTCCGATCTCCCGGATTTTGCAGCATCGTCGAACGAGGAATGTGAGAAAGCTACGTATATCGATAAAATAGTTAATAATTTATTTAGAGAGAGACGCTCTACGTTTACCTTAGCAACATTAACGTTTCACACATCGACGAATAATTTTGCACGATGACGAACCCACAGAAAACAATCGACGTATTCTTGCAAAACGTACAAAAATACGAAATAATTGTCAGTAATCGACGCGATCTCACATTCCACGTACGATAGATCGAAGCTGCATTCCGCAACGCGACGCAGGCGATCGATGAAAACGACAACGACACGAACGATCAAGAGTAACCATATCGCACTATTTTTTATTCCTTCTTTACATGCGCGTTAAACGAATCTTTTTAGACGATATATATACTTGTTAAATCGTATCGCAAGACGCACGCGCCGTCTTGTCGATCGCGATCGTGATCGCAATTCGAATTACGGATTTTCAATCGTGCGAGTCAAACGGACTTCCATGCGTTTCAATTCCTATCGAGAGACTCGCCAACTGTCCACTTCGCTTTTTAACCCCCTTCGTTTTCCAGCGTTTACGTGGAAACGTCGACGGACCGGCTGAGACAAGCCTCGCCATGCGAAACGTCTTCTTCGTCGCGTTTTAGGGAAATCGCGCGATTGAGAATCACGCAAGGAGAATCGTTCACGTTGTTGATAATTCTTAAGATTCTCCGTACCTATCGAATGAAATTCCGACGGATAAGAAGGGACGATACGCGAACGAAACCGGCAACGGTTGGAGCGAACTTTTCCCAGGATCGACGCAGGCGCGTTGTCTGGATAGCAATTGTGTGGAATTTTCGCGAACGAGAGCAACGAAAAAAAAAAGAAATACTATGTATAAAAAAAAAACGTCGCGATAACGCTCGTCAAATCGAGGCGCGCGTCAGTATTTTTGATATCAGTATTTGCGAGTGTTCGCATCTTCCTCCTCTCCCTCGGTTCCTCTTGTTAGATACCAGCACCTCACTCCCCTCCAGCCACTCCCTCCGCCCCTGGTTGGCAGATCGACACTAGAAATAATTAAATGTATATTTGTATCGCCTTTTTAATCTCCCGAGTCTGTCGTCCTTTTCTCCATTTTCTCCCTTTGTCTCTTTCCTTTTTCACCATCTCTTCTCGTCCTTTTCTACTTGTATCGCGCGTCCTTGCGTCTCGAGTACGTCTTCGTTTCGATTTCCAAGAGGACAGAAATGTCGTCCTTTCGTACGCGTTTTTTTCTCCGCCGCTCTTGCCTTCACTGTCGTAATCGTTGCTGCTATTATTCCTTGCTATCGTCGTTATCGAACGACCATCATTGTTAATATCATTATCTTTTTTTTACGATTTTACATTCGTACGTTTCACTCACGATGTTTCGCTAGCTGTTCGCCGTATTTAAATAGATCGACGAGCTAGAAACGATCCTCTTCCCGTGGTTTGATAATGCGACACATTTACACGTCTACTTTTTGCAAAAATTCGTTTCGTCTATATGTCTGTTTGTCTGTCTGTCTGTCTGTCTGTCTGTCTGTATCTTTTCTCCTACGTTTCACCCTCTTGCAATCGCTTTTTCGAAGAAAATTGCGCGTTACCAAGGACGAACGCGTTTCAAGAGCATAGAACGTTCTTTTTTTCTTTATCGTCTTATCCTTTCTCCCTTTGTCTTACTCTCCTTACGCCCCTTTCTTCAACGGTTTATATCAGGCGAATTTTGAATATCAATCACGATGATTATCGTTAGTTAATGTAATTATAAATATCGTTAATATTAATGATAAAAACAAGCGCGCGCGCACACACATACACACACACACGCATACACACACACGCATACACACACACACACACACATGATATACACGTTGTTGCGGGTTATTTTTTACAACAAAAAAGTATATATATATATATATTGAAAACTGGAAAAAGGAAGAAAAATACGATTATCACAGAAAGAAACTCTGGCTATATTATTCTATCTCCCAGTCGGTGAAACACCGAAAAACATCCGTTCTTTCAGGTACAAACGATCTTCAGGCACGACCTCGAGTATCGACGAGACACCGCAAAGTCGATCTTGGAACGCGTCGAGCGACGATCACTCGTCCAGGTAACGTAACGACACGACGGACGATCATCATAGGCATCGATCGTCGTTGATCGTCGTCCGTCAGGCTCGATTCTTCCTTTATCGAGGATCTTTAAACGAACGGCGAAGCTCAGACGAAGTCCACCTGGACTCGTTCGATCGCGAACCTCCGGTGATCCCCGGACGCGAGGAAGACCCTGGAGGTGGCATCGCTTTGCTTCTGTCCGTTCATGGCTCTACCTCCTCAGCGACTTGCGATCCCTCCTGCTCGTCTTGCACGGGCCGGATCCTGTCGAGATCATCCCAACTAACGGCCTGACTCGTCTGCTTTCAGTTGACTGGAACTACTTGGCCTCCCATCTGACGACCTTCCCGTGCGAGAGCTGCGGCAGGCAATACCGCAGGGCCGTGTCGCTTCAGCGTCACAAGAAGCTGGAGTGCGGGAAAGAGGCGCAATTCGAGTGCGTCGTATGCCACTCGAGGTTCAAGCACAAGCACGTACTGGTCAGGCATTACAACGTGCACCTCAAGAGGGCCAAGAGCGCCAACAAGGGCTCCTCCAAGTACAAGCTGAGGAAGAGCATCGCTTGACGTTGGCAACGCAGGGACGATGACGCTCCAACTCGCATCGAGAGATCGCCTCGATGACGCGTCGAGCGATTTTCGGGCCTCGTGCGATCGCTACCAGTGCGTCCTACCTCCTCGACCACGACGACAAGTTGTTGGCACGTTCGTCGCCTCTTTACCCGTATTCGGGTGACGGATACGTTTCCGTGGGGGCCCCGTTGCCCGTATCTGCCTGACGCTTTTTTTTTTCTTCGAGTTAAATAGCACTTTAAATTGGAATTATAAAAGGAATTTAATGGAATAAACGTTGAAATATAAATATAGGGTATGCGATATGAAAATATAAAAAAAACGCCTACTCGAGTGGCGTCGTTGCTATTGCCGCTTATCGCTCTGTTTGCGTGCTGGTACGCTCCGAAGGTCGGATTTGGGCCCCGCGAGAAACTCAACCGAATCGCGCTGGGCGACGAACGTGTCGATCCATCGGAACCGACGCGTTTTCTTCTTTCTTTATTTTTATTCTTCGCTTAGGGTACGATAAGGGGCGAGTGAGACTAAACCACTACGCTTGGATGAGACGTTGGTCGACTAGTCGTGAGCTAAAAAGATCGGGGAATCGTTTACTCGCGCTGTTCGTCCGGTCGCGAATAAAAGTTGCACTCCGCTCGAACGGCGTCCTTATTGGAGCAAACGGATGACTTCTTATTTCCCTGTATCCTTTTATCTTGTGGGTTGTTCCTCGTACGAGCGCAGCACTAGACATACTGAGTGTGTATGTAACTGACCACTCGTAAACCAAAAGG
>JAITYT010000701.1:1272589-1282935 GCA_025433975.1 Liostenogaster flavolineata | reverse complement strand
GAGAGAGAGAGAGAGAGAGAGAGAGAGAGAGACCGTGGAATGTACATAGGTAAAGGATATCGGCGAGTTCTAGAAATCATCTCGTTCAAAGCAGCGTTGAGGCGGTTTTGAACGACATTCATCTTTCGAACTTGCTATGCTTACCTACGACGAGAGGACTCGCGTCAGCAATTTTAGCACGAACAAAATTTTGTATGTGTTTCTATTTTCTTAATTTGCTTTCAGCGTCAATTAGCCGATAACGACTGGTAACGAAAGTTAACCGTTTCTGCAAATACTGATCGTTGTTCATCATTTTTATCGTTTATCTCATCGGCAACGCTCCATGTACTCTTACGATAAGAAACAAAGAGACATTTGAGTAATAAATTAACGAATATAAGCGTAGGTTCTTTTAGAGACAGGAACATTATATGAGAAAATTCTATGCGTGACAGTGCAACTGCGGTACAACGTATCTACTCATCGCCAATAGATCTATTATCGTTGAGTAGATAATACCAAGATAGTAGGTAATCCCAAGATAATCCTAAATTTATAATTTAATTACCATTCGCTTGAAGTGTCCTCTTGGTAACTTTATTGTAATAATAAATCATGCACACCAATATCGATTCTTATAAAACGCTTATAAAGGCTGAAAAGAACCTTTCGCGATCCTTGAAACTATGCGTTTCATTCATATGGTAATAATAATAAATTTCTGATAAAATGCTAGATGTCATCAGACTACACGCTGCGTAATCAGAATCAAGCTGCTCTTCTGAACAATTATACGAGAGTTACGTTACGTCGCTTCAGAGCGATCATCGATCAATTCTAAAATCTTATTAACGTCTTTTACGAAACAAAACATATTTGATACCGTTTCCATAGGTTCCACTTAAAACGATTAAAACATCGAAGATCGGCATGAACGCGTTTGCTCGAGGATCCTAACTCAACAGATACATTCCATTTGTGCAATTATTTTTGTAGGTAAGATCGATTTGAAAATCGTCGTGTATCAATAAAACGTTATTTTCCTTACTATCCTTGTCCTTTTTGCGCTTGATTCGTCGTGTCGTCAGCGACTTTGCCTGATTCCAAGGAATCCAAAAAAATCTTTTCCCGCGCCGAACGAGATCGTCGTGACACGTTACATCGTCAACATTGTCTATTCGATGCGACGGCGTACAACGTTAACTCTCCTTCTTATTACGTTTTGTTCCAAGCAAGATAGAAGTTCCCCAATAACGGTTGCCGATTGCTTCTTCAAAGGTATTTCGTGGTAAAACGTATGGAAAACTTTGTAACGAGAAATTTTCGTTCTAGGCAATTACGTAGGAAGATAAGCTCACGATCTCAGTCCAGGTTCCATGCACCGTCTTATTTCTTACAATGAGAGGTATGCCGCGGCTCGGATCGAATATTTTGTTGTTCGAGAAAAAGCGGAAAGTATATTTTGTTCGTGATTGCTACTTTTAGCGACGATTTTACATGATTTTTGAGTCGTGAAACGCTCGGAAACTCGATCGAACTTGTCTCTGATCGGGCGACAAGTCGAATAATTCGTACGTATATACTCAGAAAATTTACGAAGAACAAGAATTATACGGTTTTCCTTTATTCGAGTGTTTTATCGTTCGAACGTTTAGAATCCTTTTTCGAAGATGATTCCTTGATCGACGATAAGAGCGTATTTTCAAAAGAGGAACAACAGAATATGAAACTTCTTACTCTCGCGTAAAGAAATAATTTCTTTTTTATAAATTCGGTTCTTCGGTTGTATTCATAAGTTTCTTTCTTAAATTACGAATAAATCCCAATAAATGTGACGTCGATTATTGCCACTGCGTTTGTCAATTTAAAGCGAACGTTGCCAAGGAACGCTAACTTATTGTTATTTTTATACACGAGGAAATAAAGAAAGTATGTACAAACGAGAACAGTGAATTTTACGAAAAAAAAATATCTTTGCGCGAGAATGAAGCAAGTTTCCGCGTTCTTCATTGAATCGATCGATGAATCGCTTGAAAAATCCCAAGTGTCCTGATGTTGAGATCAACTTAGTACCGAGTGAGTATTCATATGGAAGTTTGGTGTCCGGATCGCGGATTATTCACGATACATTCGTGATTTCGGCGATGTCGGATTACCGCAAAGAGAGAGAGAGAAAGAAAGAGGGAGAGAGAAAGATAGATTGTTCGATCGATTGATTGTGATTGATAGATTGACTGATTAAGAAAGACGACAGATAGAGTCGTCATCAACGCGAGATCACGTTGGAACCCGTGCTTTATCGCGTCTCTCTTCTTTCAGGTTACTGGCATCATCGTTTGTATCCAAGCGTGCTCGAGACTTACGGACAGGAACAGATGCTAATGGCGAGCGCAACCTTCAAGGCCAGTCAGACGATATATCAAGCAAGAACAGCGCGCGGTCAGTCGACCTACAAATGCCCAAATTGCAATCGTTTTTATATGCGCGCGTCATGCCTGAAGCGCCATTTGCGGGTCGAGTGCGGCCAAGCACCAAAGTATCAGTGCCACATTTGCCAAGGATGGTTCAAGTACAAGCACAATCTGTCGGCGCACATGAAGCTGCACATGGAGGAGCCGAAGCATCATTGCACTATCTGCCCCAAGAAGTTCTATCGACGTGACAAGCTGGTGGAGCACGAGAAACGAGCGCACAAGATCTTTCACGTCTGATGATCGCAGCTGGGAGACGAGAATACTACACCAAGGAGACTTTCTCTTGCCAATCACGACCAAACGATAACCAAGCGACGAATCTTGTCGATCGACTCTTCCTTCTCAACAGCGCGATAGAATCTTTTTCACTGTTGCATCGATTGCGAATGTTAAATTAAAAAGGGAAGGCTGCGCTCTAATATCAGAATTAATTATCTTTGATATCACTTTTTATTGTTTTAACCACGGCCATTTTCGATAAGTCGATCGATGCTATTGACACGTTCGCTATCACGGACCGAATTTTTCTTGCAACTCATTTGCACCATATGTCACAGATGTTCACTTATATACGTATAAGATGTACCAAATAAGTTATGTATTATAAATGTCACGTACACGTATATAGATTGCCCCACCTAACTCTACCACTTTGCATTACTTCGTTGTTTGTGGAAACGCAAAGAAATGTTTCGGGAAAAAATTATTCTATTGTTTATTCTCATTGTTCTTAAATGTAATCAGAAGATGAGTAAATAGACCGTCTCGTTTAAGAAAACATTATTGTCCGCGAAATATGAGCTTGAGACCAGTCTTATCCCGTGCAGGCTAATTTGCACCCTGAAATAAAATAATTTTGTCCCCAACTATTTTTTGTATCTCTACAAATAACAAAGTAAGTCAAGGTAGTAGAGTTTGGTGAAACACCCTGTATACGACGCTGGTCTTACGAAACAAACTGGCGTGTTTTTCTGTGATAGATTAGGATTTAAAATTTTGCTTCTCTTATCGATCAAATAGTTACGTCGTGTCGTTGCTGAAGTCAACGAGGTTCTCGAATCACGACAACACCAAGAATACCTACTCGAATTGTAGCGACCTCATGGAACACTTGTGCACAAATGAAAGTCATCGCTACGCACTAATTTGTGAACGTTGTCCGCCTTTCGTACTTTAAAAGGATTTCGGCGTTCGTTGGTGCTCGCTTCGATAGGATTTTTTTTTTAATTATTAAAGATCGCTGATGGATGCGCACATCATATCACCGTGCGTAGTTTAAGATTATTCGTGATTATACAAGATGTATTTTCACGTTTATAAGTTTATGTCTTCCAAGGAACTCCTTCCATGGAATATAATTGATCAGTAATATTAAATATTAGTTAGGGAAACGTTTCAATCCACCAATGTGTTTCATTCGACGCTTCGACGGAATATATCGATCCTCGTGATTGCTAAGAGTCCTTGCGAAAAACATGAAAATGCAATTATCGCTCATTTTCTTGATATCGGACTCTTGCGACTCTTATTCCGATTATTTAAGATGATCTTCGATTATCCGGTGTTTAAGACGGCCGACAATTCGAAACAATTCGAAGAGCCTCGTTACAGCACAATTTCATTGGTTGGTCGTTGCGAAATTATCAGATACCAAAGACGTTGGAAGCGCTCCAAATCAGTTGGGGCCGAACAAATTAACAATAGAACTGACAGATTTCACTCTGAGGTTAGTTTCTCGGCTGTCGATCCATGCGAATCTTTGGCCTTAATTATCCTATCGACTGATGATGTGTCATTTTAAAAACGTTACTTGATATTCGAATTTATTTATTTAGAAATGTAAGAAATAACTTGACTCGATCGAACCTCGTGTATCCAGATCGAATATTTGATAATGTCGTTTTGATGTAATGAACGATCAATTTTTGCACGAGCTCGTTAATATCGTGTAAGGTCAGAGATAACCCGATATTCTAAGTATAGAATAAATGCAAGACTCTATGTTCTTCTTTCGACAAATTACAAATCGACGTAATGCCACGGTTATGCGCAAATAGAGATACAACAATAAACATTATTGCATAATGAAAAAATATTAATTTTTTTTACTACTTGGTGAACTCAGTTTAACATTATGTTTTTTTTTATCTTTAAAATTACGTTATCTTCGCAAAAACGTACAAAGAAGTTACGCCATGCTCATAATATGTTTAAGCAAACCGTTGTGCTATCGTACACTAATCGTTTTGTCGAATTTTTTGATTGAAGGTCGAACCAATTTTTCTTTCAATCTATTAAATTAAAAGGGGATTCACCGACGAATGCAACTTCTACGCACAAGTTTTCCTTCTTTGTGATCTATTTGGGTGTATTTTCGGACGATGAATCTACGTGTTCCCAAGAAATACGTTACAACGACCGACAATCGTCCGACGTGCTGTCACCAAGATCAACTGCCCAGCAAACCGATTATTTGGTAAAGTACCTTACGACTGCATACTAATCGATCTTGTATTTTTTCTTGTTTCGTTAAATAGAGTCGAGCGTGTGGTTCTTCCCCTATAATTACCTTCATAGGTAGACTTTGTTACGTATCTCGTCAATCGTGTAAAAATTTTTCAAGACAGAGGAAAATATTCTACGGATTATCGATGACAAAAATGAATCGTATTTTCTTTTGAAAGTAGTTGTGATTGAAATATCGATTATGGCGCCTCTATCTTTTTTTTACTTGCCCTGGAGTCTTTGCAGACATCGCGGCCAAATCAGGACCAAAATATAGATAATAGATTTCGTTGTTTACTTTGACCTAGTAGAAATACGAAATTACTTTTTACTCGGTCCAATAGACAAATTTATTTCTAATAATTTCTCTTATCTTTTAAAGAACATTCTCCAAATAGTATCGAAATACGTGTCAAGTAATTTTTTTATTCGCAAGTCTTTTCTTCGAGAGTTAGTTTTTAGTGTACTGTCTCTAACATCCGATAATAGGGAAAAAACAAGAAACACCTTCGATGAACGTTCATCACATTTTCATCGTCGTGTTCGTCGATGACTTCGTATCGACATTATACGTCGATTGGAGAGTCGAGAAGAGAAGAAGGGATAGCAGTGCGAAGAAAAATAACGACCACGGAAGAATTTACATCATCATCGTGAAAGGAGAGAATAGACGAAGCACGAAAATAGCACGAATGTTGTATTCCTTTTTCCCTCTTTCGTCTAATTCCCTCTTTCGATCGCGAGATAACGTAGCCCTCAAACGGCACTCGGATACGTGTTCTAATCGATGGATGTTTCTCTCTTGTAGTTGCAGCAGCGAATTACTGCCATATCGCGCGGCAGTGCTTATGCGGAAACAGCATACAGCGGGAATTCGCGTGCAACCTATGCCCACGCTCGTACAGCACGATGCGCGCCCTGAGGTTCCATCAGAGGATCGAGTGTAATCAAGAACCAAGATTCAGTTGCGAGGCTTGCAACTACAAGACTCTGAGGCGCACCAGCTTGCAGAGGCACATGTTGCGCCATAGAAGATAAGGTTCTTCTTTTGTCGTTTATCGTTTTCCTATCAGTGTTACCGCGTCGTCGTCATGTAGAAGCCAGATCAGTATAATAAACGAGTTCAGCCTTGATTGTAATGCTTCTTTTACGATCAAACGCGTTGTCTCGTCAGCACGACGTTGTCGTCACCCTCTAAAATCATAAGGATATAGAAGGATAAAATGGTCAAAATGTCCTTGAGGTTGATTTTATTTCATGACTCGTCATACGATAGATTATCAAGAGAAATCATGGTATATCGAGTTTCAAGCCTGTATCTCAACGGGGAGGGTAAAATAGACCTTACGGTTTTCAACGCATTTTCTCGTACTTTTCCGTAGGGAGCACCGTAGTTCGGAAGATCAAAAACCAATATGAAAAAAATAGCCTGGTAGTCGGCGATCGTCTCGTGATCGAATTAACGTTTAGGAAACTGTTTGAAATGCGAAGATCTGGAATCGATATTTTTCATTTTAGAATGAAGATTATTTCTCACAAGGAAAGACTAGTAAGATCGTAGCCATATAATAATTCGGAAACACTTAAAATTGTCGACAATTTATCTTTGCAGAACGAAAATGCCGCGTGTAGTGTACGTTTAATGTTTGTAGGTAACATTAATAAAGGGACGATCGACGTAACCAGTGACGAATGACGTGAAACAGTGTACAATATCGATTTATTCGTGATTCGTTAGGAGATGGTACCTCGTTCTTTATTTTCGTAGATCGTCAGGAAGGGACGTTCATTGTGTTTTCGAAATACAGATGTGCATCTCGCGATAAAATCTACAAATTTTTCTGCTGCAAAACCTCAAAAAGATCCGACTTGCAATGGCGTACGATGAAAAGAACGAAGCGAACACTAAGCGAAGAACGCTCGTGAATAAATCATAGTGCATGGGTTATATCGTGCGTTCAAAAATACGATCGTGGCGTGACAGTGCTTCGTGTTAAACTTTCCTACGTCCTTCCTTTTTTTTCCTCGCGAGATGAGTCAGTGAAGTCGACCGACTACATTTTTTTAAACTTATTCTGTTTCAGTAATTTTTAAGGCTCGATCGGTAAGTCGCAACCGTTCGAAAATTCATTCGCATTTATTGTCATGATTTATCGAAGTACTTTTTTTCTAGACGAAGTGTTGACTTTCATCGTATCACAGTGATAAATGTTTCTTCCAATTCCAGTAATGCTTAATGCTGTACGATTTTACGATAGATCTAAAAGCGCCATATTTTTTGTAGGTCGAGGTACGAGGAGGTCAATGAGGTGCGACGAAATAACGAAACCGCAGATTCGTCATTTGTTTGCGCCATCGCTTCTTTGTCGAATCAAAGAGCTACCAGAATTACTAAATGTGACGCATTGCATTGCGACTAGAGTATCAGAATTGTATTCTAAAACGATTTGTCAGTCTCTTGACTCGCTTATAAAAATGTCAGGGTGACGCGCGCCTTCCATCAAACGATAACCACCTACGTTGTGTTATTTTCAGTTACCTTCTGTATGAGTTATCTGGTACGGAACCCGATAGAATGCGAAACTGCGAACAACGACGTCCGAGCTGTGGAATCGTGCGAACCGTGGGCCAAGGAGGAGGAACAGAAGTTGTACGCTTGCGGTAGATGCCATTATAAAACGCAGAGGAAGTACAATTTACGCAGACACTTCAAGCGTTGGCATTTAACATATTCGGCCAAATGAAGAAGAAAGGGAAAACGAAGGAAGAAAGAGAAAGACGCGAAAGGTCCAGCCGTATCTTTCAAAATAACGAGAAATCTATCGATCGTTTTTAGCGACTATTGGAAGAAGGAAAACGATTATTCCTACCGTGAAATTTTTGTGATTTGTGTTTTACGATCTGCGCGATCGATCGATTCTCGCACACTATTGACAACTCCAACTTGAAGGAGAGAAGGGATACATAATTTGTTTATTCTTGTATGCGTTATCGACGTTCGATCATCTAAAATAAAGTCGCCGATCGTTTCTCGTTACCGATGTGTTCCTTCCTAACTTTTAGGATCTCGTAGCAGCGAGACATCGTTTTTGACGCCCATCTGCCAGAAATGTCCTCCGTTTACCTCGCTCATCCCGGCTCGTCCCTTTTTCTCTCTCATTGGCCCGACGCATCGTTCGTTACTCGACTAACTTTCGCTTTTCGTTTTCCATTTATTTTCGCAGGTTATATCCCGATGGACGTGCCGTCGATTCCTTCCGCGAAGTTCAAATGCGCGCCCTGCGGCAGGACGTACAGATCCTACGGTTCGTTGAAGTTCCATCGGACTGTCGAATGCAGGAAGGAACCGAGCTTCGCCTGCACGTTTTGCCTCTACAAATCGCGTAGAAAGAGCAATCTGCACCGACACATGCAGAAACACTTCAGGTCCATCGCGCGATATTGAGCTCGACTGTCGTTTGCTTCGAGAAGCGCCCAACGAATCGTCGATCGATGGACGACTATCGGGACTATCGGCTGAACGATTAAATCGACTTCGATCAAAGTGTCGCTCCTAATGGCACAAAATATCGATGTTCATCTCCATTCGATATTAACCTCACCTTGAACCGGTGTTTTGTTAGACGTTGTACCCACGTAGCGCGACATCTAGTAGTAGATGATGATTTTTTCTTAAATTTCCGGCTTAAGGCGCGTTAAAGGAAGATTCCGATCTTGGTTGATCATACTTTTGATATTTCTTGCCACTAGGAACGACTCTTCGTCGCTCCTTTTTATCTTTCCTACTGCTAATCGTTTCGGACGAAAAAATTGCACTGCTTTCTTGCGTTACCTAGTAAATAAGGAAACGACATTTGTATCGTCGACATGGCAAGGGGTTAAGCTCGTCGTTAGATCGGGAGTCAGACGTATCGAAAGATACGGAGCAAGAGCTCCTAGTCATTTCAGTCTTAACTCGTAAAACTCGGACGAATCATCTGCGTGTTCCTGCGAAATTGGAATCCTGTATGCATTGTGCAGTCGAAATTTGTGAATAAATCTACTGCTATTATTATTGTCACGATCTTTTGAACCCTTGGGATTACGAAGGAAATAGCGTAGTTTCGCGCTACGAAGAAACTCTTTAGAAGCAACCTAGGTACGCTGGGATCTTCGATGAATTTGGTAAGACGATCGAACGATCAGGTATGCCTTTCAAATCATGCGTCTTCGAAAACTCATGCATGTTCTTTGTGGTGATCGTGATCGCTTTTAAATGTGTCATGTAACATCGTCTTTATAGCATTTACACGAGGGAGAAATAAATCAGCCCTCAACGAGTTTTTCCTTCGTTTCACTCTTTTCTCCTCCTTACGTTCAATGTCACGAGAAACATAACGACGAAGGTCGCGCGATTTAAATTAAAATCGTCAGTTATGTTTCGTTTGTAGGCACCTTGTAAATAGTATTCGTAATTATTCGAATCCTCGATAATTGTTGCAGTAATAAATCGAGTAAAGGAAAGACTTTTGATGAACGAGTGCAAGGAACAGTGATACATGTTCGTTTACTTTTTCAGGTAATCTGTTCGACCGTCTGAAGCCGAAAACTACGCCGTATCAATGCATGAAGTGCTTCAAGTACTTCAAATCCGCTCAGTCCTGCTCGAATCATCGAAGTGCCTGCGGAAATATGAAGAAATTCCAATGCGTCTTCTGCCCTTATCGATCGCATCAAAGGGGAAACGTTCTGCGGCATCTCCATACGCATCCGGAGGCGAACGAGGGACCGCGATCGAATTTTGTGTTGAAAATAACCGGGGATGTTAAAATAAAGGCGTTCGATAATTATTACTAGACATGTAAAGTAAAGTAAAGTAAGCTTTACTACGGAAATGTAGGAAAATTCGGGAATTCGGGAGATGCTTCGATCGAATAATTTTAAGGATATATTTTTTTTTTAATTTAACTTCTTGCGCTGGAATGACATGCTCCACATACCGAGATATTTTTGTCCCAGAATTGACAGCGCCATGGTGAACTTGTCGATGATATAATAATATGCTAATATAGTATATAATATTTTATGGTAATACTTTAATCCCTGTCTTATTTTCTAAGAAAAATATTGCGGTAAAAGCCAACAAACAAACGTTTTCGAACTTTCGACTCGGTCGTAACGTCATAAATTGTAAAAACTATTTGTAATCCTGATTATCGAATGGATAGCGTGGGGAACATTTTTCCTAGGAACATTCCACTTACAAAGGCTAAGAAAAACTCCTCAAAGAAGAAGAAAAATACGTACTATTATCAAAAAACCTAGCGAAACTATCCGAAAAAGCAAACAATGTTTTGTTGCATTACATGTTTCAAATCGTTTTTAGATGTACCTATTTGTATAATA
>JAITYT010000701.1:1228144-1238835 GCA_025433975.1 Liostenogaster flavolineata | reverse complement strand
GCTTTTATGTTTTTAATTGCTATTAAATTTATGCTTAAAATATTTTTTCGTTTATTTATATATATATATGAAGCACGAATGAAAATATAAAATTACGTTTGACTTATTTATACGTCCCGCCCGGTTAACAGGTTAAGTCGACTAATATGAAATGCCGAATTATTAAAAAAAAATTGATTTTAAAATTTTTAAACATACATTTAATCACTTCAACGATCAATTTACAAATGATTAGGAATCCAACATTTCATATTAGACGACTTAATATTTGCAAACAAGTGTACGTTTGTATACATACAATTCTTGTAGTGTTTTTATTTTGGAAGGTCGATGCTTTTTTGCATTTCGGTCGGATCTAGCTAATTCATCGGAGTAATAATATTGTTAGTTCGCGATCGACCCTCGACGCGAAGACATCCGTGGAATAATACACGTAATTACGTCGTGCGTTTCGTTTAGTGAAGTGAAGTAAAGTGATATAGTGCGCGTTTGAAGTGCAAGTCATTGTTAATTGCAAACCGGTAAGCATCATCTGTCCGAGGACATCGATCGTTCAAGTATTTTCGACGCGCTTCTACACTTGGACTGCAACCTGCAACCTGTTGATTGTTCGAGGCCTCTTTTACCGCTTCTGAAATTTCATGAAACACGTAAGTTAACAAATTTCGTATTTGTACTTCTCGCGGTTAGTTTTAAGTGTGTTTCGCGGTTTCAAGAAACTTAACGTTATTTGTTCTTTATATTATATCATGTTAATCGTCATTTAGTTTTGTCTTCACTTGGCTTAGAGTAAAACGCCACTCTTATCGTATATCTAAAAATATGATTGCAATAACGTATATTTTGCAATTACCTTGATATTTTCCTAAATACTAAACAGTTATTATTAAATAACTAAATATTAAAAAATATGATATTTTTTATCGTAAGTAAAAAGTGAATCTGCCACAAACATTGATTTTGATAAAATAATTAAAAAATTTGTAGCTTTGGAAGTTAAGAAAAGAAAATTCTAATCCCACATATTGTTTATTAATATCTACTCTCCATTTTGTATCTTTGTACATATTATTTTGAGTGTTATGTAAATCATAATTCAAATAAAAATAACGAGTATTAATATTTTATGTGCATTATATATATATTGCATATATAAAAGTAAAAGTAAAAGTTGATGCCGAGGACGCATTAAAACGTATTAGATGGAAATAACGGAAAAGGAAAAAATCGTTTTATATAACTTATTTCCTTATTATTATTATTTTTTATTTTTTACTTAGCTATCAAATTTCGTATCTTTCTCACATAACAAATAATGCAGAAGTTTATTATACAATTAAGAAGTATGTAATTAATTGGAAATACATACTGTGTAATACGAATAGTAATGCAAATTACTCTTCCTTGTGATGAAATTCTTTTATTATAAAAAAATTTCAAAACAGGAATCTGTTGTACCGCGGTTTGTAGTCTGCGATTCGTTCTACTGGTCTTCTTTTTCTTTTTCTCCTTTTTCTCTATTTTTTACTTTCCCCTTTTTTACGTTTTACCTTGTTTGAGCCAATCTTTAGACGTCCTTTTATTAGCAGCGTAAGAGGAAGAAAGAAAACGTGGATCTTCCTACGAGACGACAATTCGTCGCTCGTCATGCAATTCTCAGAAACCTCGCAATGTGAATTCGTGAAAACGATCGTGAACCAAAATGGCGGCAAATGTTTGACCAAACATTTGCTAGAATCCTCATTGTTAAAAGCTATATTTTTCAAGCTTATATGTTCAAGCTCGCGTCGCTGGAACACGACTATATATGGTCTCTAGTATTAAAGAAATTGCGCTTATTATTTTGTATCTCTATCTAAAGTAGTGCCATCGTGATAGCGTTATCGTCGTTGTTCTTTCAAATTAGCTTGATCGTTATTACTACGCTTTATCGATTGCCAATGAAAGCGAACTATTTTGTGTCGCCGCTTCGTTGGTAAAGCGAGAAATTCAACGTGTCTCTTGCGAAAGAAGTTGAATTTTTAAGATCGAACATCGTTCTCTTTTTTCTTCGTTTCTATTTTTAAAGAGTTATCGAACCAAAGAATCCATTAAATGGAAATACGTGTCGCGAGACATAACAGTCATTGTTAATCAATTTGTACCTCTTTGTAATAGTTATTATACACAATATTCTTAAGTCTTGCGTTGCGTAGACTCGTTCTGAGAACAAAGGTGTACAGTCACGATTCAAATCGTTTCGCTGTACAATTATGCGTCTAATAGTCGCATATTCTTTTTAATCTTTCCAGTTACCTCGTAACTTTCGTGCGTATGACGCGAGGAATATTTAGATAAATCACTGTGTCATATCCTGACATTTATTTAATTCCTCGATAACGTACGAAAATTAATCCTATCGACTTGGAAAATTTAAGAAGATTTACGATTCGAAAGAACGATAGTTTATGATGCTTCAAGATATTACTTCATCAATTTTGAGGGGACACTTCGGATGTTTGTGATTAAATGGTATATGTAAAAAGCAAAGATTAAGTTAAGATTATCGTGCTCTGTCAGCATGGAAGTGTCAAGGAGAAACTATTACTAATAAATAAAACAAAGATAGCAAAGAATATAACGCATTTTCGTCATTTCTATTCTTTTATGTAGTGATTTTATGTAATTTAAAGAGCTTAACGTTTAAGAACAAGGTTGCGAGAAGTCTTAGATTTTGGTCTGTGTCTTTTGATCGTATATCTGAGTACGAGGTTATGTGAAAGTTCTTTTTCATAATGGAAGAAAGTGCTACGTCGCTATTCAATTACAGGTACGAGCCAAGCTGGTCCTTCGTCGCATAACAAAGCTTGTTGAACGCTTCAACAACCGTCGTTTTATGCGAATCCTTAAACACGACAGCATGTTCAAGGAAAAAATCAATCGTTCTGATAGTTTCTTCTTATTTGTAGGTCGGAGAGGTGAGCTGTGCTCTTCGAAGACGACAATGTCACTTATGATTTATGTCATCTATCAGCGAATCAAGAGCGTACGTTACCACTGGAAGAAGTTTAGAGTAAATGTGCAACTTTGTCTTGCATTTTACCAATTGTCACGAAAGACGTCGAAGAATTTATATCCCTACCTACCTTCGTTCAATCGTCTTGTAAAAGTGAAATAAAAGAAATTTTGCAAGGTTGTACTCGTGTCGAATATCACCAACCTTTTCGAACGAACTTTTCCCGCTACTATTATCTTTTAAAGCAGCAAGTGCGTCAGAAGATGCATCGCGCTTCAACGGCGATTTTCAACGATATTTTTTTCAAACTTTATCGAACGTTAATAATATGCTTACTATTATATGCTTGTTATTATTAGTCGTTAAGTTAATCGACTGTGGCCGCGTAGCTTTTCTTTTTTTCTCGAGATAACGTTTTCGCACGATTCTTTCAGTCGTGCGATTGAAAATAATCTCGAACCTTCGTTGTCACTAAAGAAAGAGTGGAGAAATGATTACGACGAAAGACGCGTGATTTTATCGAGGAATCGCACTAATTCGTCTTATCATTTACAGAGAAATTGGCGTACGGCTTCGAGCACCAAACGGAAGGCATATTCGTTAAAATAAAACGATAAGAATTGGTAGAATAACCGTCTCGTACAACGAGATACTGCGTAAGCGCTTTCTAATTCCTATTTATCTTTTCGTAGAAGATTGCGTTCGTTTGCAGAGAGAAGAGGATCGTAAGGAAGAACTCATTTCGTTTCATCACTTTATTCTCAGCGAGGTATTAACTATGCATGCATCTGGCTTTATCGAAACTAGGAGAATGACGTAACGATGTCGTCACGTAACGAGACTTGATCCAGGTTTTCAACGGAACGTCAAAGTTCACGAAAGTGCAGAGTGAACAGAAAAGCGCAAGAGAAAACACGGATCGAGTCTGTTATCGTCGTTAGGCGCGGCACTCGATCTGTAATTATCGGTCGACCGTGCGTTGATTCGCTGTTGAAGATGGTGAGATGCTGTTCGGATCGATGCAGCCGTACGCTTTAAAACTTTTTCGACGTCAATCGCGCGATCGACGTACTCCCTTGGACGTAACCGAACCGTCACGTGTCCCCTTGCCGTGACGCAAGATGGCGGCCGATCTACATTCCACCTACGACTTTTCCGTCGTTCTAACGGAATAAGAGATCAATTGTCATTCGTGTATTTTCTCGATTTCAGCCTCAAGGCGTAGGAGACCATGGGAAACGATGGCAGCGGGACAAAAACCTTTCGTCTGTCAGCTTTGTGGAAAGACGTACGTATGGAAGGTCTCCCTGTGTCGCCACCTACGCGAAGAGTGCGGTAAACCACCTCAATTCACATGCGCTTACTGCGCCAAGAGGTTCAAGCAGCGCAGCAGCTTCCAGAGGCACATGTTGAATCAACATGTGAGACTATCGAGAGTGTAGCATATCGTTTTGAAAAGGTGACAAGATGGGAGGCAGACGAAAACGAGGAAGAAGAACGGAAAATCAGTCGCCTGGATTACTCGAGACAATCCATGTGTCAATATGATCGACAATCGCGCGAAATGCTTCAAAAGTGCTGGAGACTCTTTGAAATATCTGATTGTTTCTTTCTCGTAAAATATTGTACACGCTATCATAATTGAATACCTTCACTTTTGTAATTGCATACTTTTGTTAAATTCTTAGAAAAAAAAAAGGAAATTAGTGATCTCGCTAATTCTTCACACTTTCTACTTAGCGCTATCTTTCTTTATTGCTCCTCGATAATCCATTGAATATTTTTCTATTCAACGTCTTTCCTCCTATTTCCTCTCGTCGAATAAATGAGTTAAAAAGACGTTACGTACTAAAGAAAACAGATAGAATCATTCTAAAAGGCAGAATCGCAGTCCTTTCAGCAATATCAGTACGTCGTCTGAAGGCGCATCTCGTAATTTTATTGATCGACGAGGAACGAGGATCGTTCGTTCCTTCGTTCGAGAAAAAAGGAGGAGAAGGAAGGCTCGTTTTAGAGGTAAGAAAGTGAGCATATTCTCGATGTCTCTGTTGTTGCGTTTGTGATTGTCTCTTTGGCTGCGAGAATATTTGAGTTCTTTTTTACATTCTTCTTCTTCTTCTCTCACGAATCCTTCAGTTTTCTTCGTGGTCGTGATTTTATTTTATTCGTTTCGTCTTGCGTATCTCTCGTATCATCGACGATGGCGCGCTTTCCTTACCCTGGCCTAGCGTCAAACAACATCACGCCATTTCTTTCGTTCTTCCGTTGCAGGATATATCGTGGAGACGAAGAAATACCAACGGTACCTGCATCATTCTCGTAAGCCCTATCCCTGCCGCGTTTGCGGGAGATCTTATTCACGAAAGGACACCCTTAGACGTCACGTGCGTGACGAATGTGGCAAGGGTCCGCAGTACTTTTGTAACGTGTGCAAGAAGGGCTTCAAGCAGAAGTCCAACTTCCAACGACACAGCAGCAACGTCCACGGGATCAAACTCTGAAGGAACTATCGATTGGCCGAACGACGACATCCAAAAAATACGTTCGCTCGTATTTCATTTGATTTTCGTCGTGCCAGTGGAATATCAATTCTACGTGCTACGTCGCAAAGTTAAAGTGTCGTGTTACGGTTTAGATCCTTCGATCTTCTTTAGGAGAGTGTGGCCGTTGGTTTGGCCACTGACGATAGTAATTCACACCTTCCGAACATCTCCGTCCTCACTCGGATTCTTGAACAAAGCGAACATCGAACTCCGAGGTGACGGTTATCGTTTTGGTGCCGTGTTTCATCATCTTACCGGCGTAAGGCAACGTGTTTCGATCGGCTGGAGTGACGATTAGTCGTGTATCCAATCAAATCAAATCTTGGATAACTCCTGCCTCGCTAGCACTCGATATCGAGTTGACTTTTTAATAACGTTATTGCCGAACGAAGAGGCATTCGTTGTACATAGGTCGACGGATCAGGCCCTATACTTTATTCATAACGTCGCAATAAATGAGACTAACCATTCTTTTATCTTGTATAGTAGCGCGCAGTACGCAAGTCTTTCTATTGTAGAACTTTCCATCGGATCTTTAAATTGTGTATCTCTAAACCGATAGAGCTCTGCCTTTGTAAAGTGTTGTTATTAAAGTGTTGATTAAAATGATAAAAGTGTTCTAAACTCGTCGACGCGTCTTAAACCCATTCAGTTTCTCTCTGTACAATTTATTTTTGTATTTCCAATAAAAGTGTGTGAAAAAGAAGAATGGGAAAGGAGATGTACGTGACAAGCGCCCCACCATCTTTATGAACTGCTTAAACCGGACTCGTAAGGATTACGCATCCGCGGGTCTCCAAAATGGATGGCGAAATGGTAAAAGTTGACTTCATTTCGATACTGGATTTAGGTGGTTCTGCGTTAAATCGAAGTCATGAAATGTTGGCAAAGAATAAAGCAAGAAAAGTTGAAAATGTGTATCGTATGTTTTTATGTCTGATGGAAAAGCAATTTTACTTTTATGATTTAACTTATTTATCTGATGACATTTTTTCTAAGCGCATCATACATCAAGATAGGACATCGCTAATCCTACAATGAAGATCGTCTCAGAAGATCTTTTTTCCAGATTTTACACTATCAACAACGAAGATGCATCATCGAATTTTTTCCATTTATTTTGCTCTATAAATCGTCATTCTTTACGGTTTTTCTGGTACACATCATGGTCATGATCATGGTCTTTTCGCGGCTTTTTTATATCCTTTAATATTAAATGTCGAAAAAGTTTCATTCGCTGCCCTTTATATACATCATATTTTACATCTTTTTTCTGTTAACAATTTATGCAACGGCCTTTTGGAAGCGGATATATACAGCGGCTCAGTATGCGAACGTTCGCTACTAAAACTTTCAACGATAAGAATATATATTTTACATTTGATTTTTCAAGGCAATATTGCAAATACGCTAAAGTACAGATATCGAAGTTATCCGTGTACAATTTTTTGGCTGATTTTTGGCTCAACGTTTATTTTCTTACTTCACGGCTGGTAATTTTATCTTTTCTGTTTGACGCGTCAATAAGAAGCAATCTTTACGAATTTCTTCGAGAAATATTTTTACTATTTTTCTACTATTCTTTTTAAAATTTATCCTCTTAGTTTTTTTTTAAAAATTCATAATGCATATTTAATAATTGCAACGTCTTAATATCAATCGAGTTTTCAATTTTAACATTTACTGCATAAATTCGAATCGTTACTGCAACGAATATTCTCCAACTCGCATAAATATTTTATCGTTCGATATCATATTATAATATAATTATAATTCGATGTCCGTACCTTATCGTAGTTGCGAGATTACCTTGAAAAATTAACACGTATATTTTCATCGTGTCTCGTTGAAGTTTCAGTAATAATCGTTCGTATACTTTCGCAAGCTACCGTATATCTTATCGTTGTTGTCCTTCCTCCAAAAATAACGGTGATCTTAATAAAGAAAAACTCTTAATCGCACCACGGAAAACAGCACCGATTCTCACGTTCTTTCAGAGGCAGGATCGTGGAGTTGCTTTCTCCATCGTTACTTTTGTCTCGTTTTTATTGATCCAGTCAAAAACCGTGACAAAGAACAGCTTATAATCGCAACTCCGATGATCGACGAAGATGTTGCCGCTAGCGGAAAAAAGCAAAGCAAAGCGAAAGCACAAAACAAAACAATCAAAGTCACCTTCGAAGATTAGATGGAATAACTGGAAACGTCCATCCTCTAAATTTCAGGTACTAGTACCGGCAGGTCGAGGCTCTCATCGCGAAGCCAGGATTTCTTACCCAAGCCGTACCCCTGTTTTAAGTGTGGCAGATCGTACAGAAACAAGGGCAGCCTGAAGCGTCACCTGCAGGACGAGTGCGGCAAGTTACCGCAATACATCTGCAGCATCTGTGAGAAGGGCTTCAAGCAAAAGGCTAATTTTCAACGGCACAATTCAACGATACACGGCCGTATCTTCCTCCTGAGACCATAAAGAGTAGAGCAAACCACCTCAGGAGCAATCCGACGGATGGTTCCTCTTTTCTTGCGAGATGATTTGAAAGAAGGGTGATGGGAGGGAATGAGGGAACTTTTGTCTTTATTCTGCTTTTCTTCTTCTTCTTATTCTTATTCTATTGCGTTATATTCTTTCGTCTAACGAAAGAAGAAGAAAAAGAAGAAGGAGAAGAAGAAGAAGACGAAGAAGAAGAGGAAGGAGAGAAGAAATACGATAGATGGAATGAAACGTCACGTCTATTCGATTCGTCAGAACTGATCGTTGTTGAACGACGAGGTCTCGTCTCGGTCGTCTTTGCGTCAAACGCGCGACCACCGATGAACTTCAATTATCACGTCACTTTTCAAAGCTAGGTTATTTAATCTCGGTTACTTTTTCAAAATTGGAGATCGACGTGATGCTCAACGACGAGTCCTTCTTTTCGAATACCGACGGATCATTCCCTATTTCTACTCGTATTGGGTATTTTAACCTTCTCCGTGCATATTACAATTAATAGCTTGCCGTATGATCCTTTAACGCAGATCTTTAATCTTTCCTTTCTTTAAATATATAGTACTCTCAATTACGATATGACATATCGATAAAACATAGTTTCATAATAAACAGTCATTATAAATCCATTTTTCTGGTAGTGGGTTCACTATCGATTTGTATCAGTATCGATGTTATGGGTATTCAGCGCGATCAACGAGCAAGTCTCGCGCTTTCAACCGACTTTAACGTGCACGGTGAAGAATCCAGACCATTCGGTATCATCGAGTTTTGTGAGAAACGACGATCGTTCGACCATTGTTATTGATTAGTAAATGAGTGCGTATGTGTGTGTCTGACCAAAAAATCTGAACTATGGACATTTAAATATTAAATAGAATCTATTGAAATTGGCGAGACGTTACGACAGGCTTGTAAATGATAGAAATTTAACTGCGACGTAAGATTAAATTAGCAAAATCGAATTTTAGTGTAAACGACGCGACTAATTGTATCGTGCGTGACGATGAAGAAATAAGTGTTCTTCGTCGTTCTAGAAATTTCGATGGAGATGAGATATTCGCCGAGGCCTTAGTTGTACATGTTCGGTTTTGAAAGCGTGTAGTTATATTTTATTATAATTTTATTATGATTGATCAAGCGCGCGCGTTAATGATGTTATAATAAATAATACGATCTTATAATGTACAGCTGCTGTTATTGTCATTCGCGATTATTATAAAATAATTATAAATGCCATATATTTGTTTAAGAAGTCAGCAACACTTCGAAGATGTTGAAGATGAGCAAGACTTCAATAAATCAGAAAGAGATCATTAAGACGCATCCATTTCTTTTCAAAGAAAAACACCGAAATGGGGAGGAGAAAATTTAAAGTTAACAAACCTCGTTGAACGACTATGATTTTCTTCATTCGACTTTGACCTTCTTTCTAGCGTGTCGTCGTGTAAATATGTATGATATAAAAAGAGGAAGATAAAAAAAAAGGAAAACGAGTCTTTCGTTCTATGTCGCGATGAATTCGATACAACGACAAAATGCAAACTACCACCGAAGATAATTAACGGATCGACGCCTAAGCTACCCACTTATCGAGGATAACGCGTATACCTATCTTCAATTAATAGTTCTATCGATCTTTACTTCCAGATCAAGAGCATTGGCATCATTCCAGGATCAAAGTTAAGGACAGTGCGTTGCTTAAACCCTATCCCTGCTGCAAGTGCAACAGGTCCTACATGAACAAGAACACGTTAAATCGACATCTACGCGAAGAGTGCGGAAAATTGCCGCAATACTTGTGTCACTACTGTCAGAAGGCTTTCAAGCAACGCTGCAACTTTCAGCGGCACGTTTGGACCGTGCACGGTTACGTCATGTGATTCTCCGCACGCGAACGTTGACGTTTTCTCGTATAGAAGCCTCTTTACAAGGACTAAAGGAGAAGAAAAGGAAAGACATTGTCGAAATTCAATCATTTTCGAATACTTTAAGCTAGCATAAATTCGTTTTCGAATTTCTATCGTAAGGGAGAAGTTGTCGAGTGACGCGTCTGTGCCTTGAAGGTGCATGTGTAGACGTCGAAAGACATTCCAAGATTCGTTCTTTTTTTCCCTCAGTTTTCGTTTTATTTATTTATTTATTTATTTATATATTTTTCTTTTTTTGAGAAAGAATCTAATCGAAAATTTTGCCAATTATTATCGTATCTATCGGTACTTTTGTGCCTTCCGCTATTTCCTTTACAACTCCGAAAAGTCTTTCGAAACTTCCTTCGAATGAATGATATTGTATAATGACTTTGTCGTATGATTTCGAACGTGTTCTGTATCGCTTGTCGACGTACATACATACATACATACATACATACTTATAAATATATACATTCTAATATGTAACACAATAATATGTAATTTTTCGGTTTTCTACATGAGAAAAATACAATAGACGATCTTACTGTCAAGTTGAGGTCGGTTTAATCGATCTCGGCTCTTTCTTTGACGCTTGCTTATGTGCACGTGCTTACGCATCGTTTCGAGAAGAAAGAAAGAAACAAACGATCGTTTTATCGATGCATCTCTCATCGGTCGCACAATCGTGATATTCTTGCAAGAAGGAAAACAGTCTCGGCTTCTCTTTCTGCCTTACAAAAAAAATAATGAGT
>JAITYT010000701.1:1175831-1194853 GCA_025433975.1 Liostenogaster flavolineata | reverse complement strand
ATATATATATATATATAGAGAGAGAGAGAGAGAGAAAGAGAGAAAGAGAGCGAGAGAGAAAAAGAGTGAGCCAAGATGTACTATGTGTTAGGAAAGGTATAAACGGCATTACGCAACGTGTAATATTACGAAGCTGATCTTAATTAATCTAATAACTAGTAACTTAGTGTGAATTGCGTCGCGTTTCTTACATTTTAACGAGCTAAGCTCGCCATTGTTATTGTCGAGATTAATCAATATCGTCCGCCAAAAAGGGAAGGAAAAAATAAAAGCGTAATGTAAAACTTACGTATATTTATTTATAATCATTGCGTGAATTAATCCTTTCGCTATGACACAAAAAATAGTCGCGATGTGCTAAGTTCTCTTCCACAGGTAAAACTTGTCTTCTTAAAGAGTGAGTTAAAGAACTTCAAACAGACACTATTCTATCATCGCTAATTCACAGCTATTTTATCGGAATTCATACGTATATATATAGCAAAAGGATTAAGTTCTCGACGCATTCCAAAAACGTATTTGTGTTTTTCGACTAGTACGCAATCGCTTAGACCGTGCTTGATAACGACGATCAGTCATGTTACCCAACTGTATCGTACCTACGTATTTATATGAGAAAATTGTACAAAATTTACGCGAGAACATCGTGCGTTTATAATACTATGATCGACACGTTCAATGTCTTATCATGTTCTTCCAATACATAACAAAGAAATATTGGTAAAATCCGTACCGGCATTTAACGTGTCAAGCGTGATCGTTAAAAAATCAAAAGGGAATCGGCGACGGCAACGACGACGACTCTTATCGTATTCGAATGTCTGAGTAAACGAAGTGGACCAAATGTTCGAATTAAGTTATTTTCGTTGTGTCTCTTTATATTCCTTTTATCCAGCCAAGTGAATCAAAGAAAGCGAAAATAACTGTCTGTCAATTCACATCGGAACACATCTTTCTCTACTTTATGTGATTTATTTTTTCTAATATTTTCCGATTAATCTAGAATTTGAATAAAATTGTGAAAAATTAATATATAAATCGCGCCTGTGTGTAGTACGATAAAAGCTCAGCGTTGTTCACCGTCGCCATGAAAAATCCGACGTACGAACGAAATTTTATGTTGCGAAAATAAATATCTGTGTCCGGAAGAGATACTCGTTTTATTGCTTTGTAACATAGTATCGTTGTTCCGCGTATACATATACAATGAGTGAGGGAGAGAATTTGTGTACGCGTGTATGCATGTGTGGATGTGTGTAAAAAAGGGGAAAGGAAGTCCATATTCAATGTAATATATTTGATTTGTCTTATATTATAGATTCTGCGCAACTTTATTTCTGTATTTTAAGTCTTCTTACTAATTATCTCTGTTATTTTTCATTAATTTAATATTCGTAGAGTTCTTTATCACGATGAATTAGCGAATACGAAAGACGCTCGAGGAAAACAAAGAGATGTATTAATATAGCTACGCGCGTAAAGAGAATTAATTATTGTTAATCGTTCTTTTATAAACAATGTTATAGGTGAGTTGAGTGATTATCGAAATGTATTTTTTAAGTTATTAAATCTCAAGTTATTGATATCATTTAGCAAATATTTCATGTTTCAGGGTAAAAGGAGAGAATCATGTAATAGATTTCACACGATATTATTCATGTACAGTCATGTAAAAATCAATTAACCGATCTTCTTGTACGATAAGTACATTCTATTATCTTGTCTTTCTGTGAAATTTACTAATAGATTCAGTTCTACCGTATTATTAATCATTTAATTATCGATCATTCCAAAAAAGAGCGTCCGAAAGTGTAGTAAACGTTTGTGTTTTTCGCAATTCCACTTTACAATTAAAATTCTTTTTTCGGTAAAGCGTTCATTGGTTCATGCATCCATGTATCCCTTTCTCCTAGAAAACAAAGCAATTTACATCTATCGTTGTAATTGACGGTTACATTATATTTCTCAATCGTATATTTAAATTAGACGTACTCTTAATATAGATGTACTCTTAAAACAATACTTTTATTAAAATGTTAAAAACTAAATTTGATCGATGCTTTTCATTAGGAGGAATCTTTTACGATAAATTAAATACACGTGCACAATTCAATCGCAATATCGTCGCTTCAAAATCCAAATGATTTTCTTAACAATTGAATTCTCCAGCATTAATCGCAATTTCTTGACAAACCACGGACGATACGTGTTTTAATTCTTATCTTCTATACAAAAAAATAAGTAGATAAAAAAGATCTGACGAGGAACAGGAAAATCGAAATAAGAATTAGGATATATTGAGTTCGTAAAATCAATCAGGCTTTTAACACATTGTACGCCGAGTAAATATCAGCCGCCAAAAGTTCGAGTGTCTACAGAATACGGTATTTTAACAAAGTATTCGTCAAATGCACTTTAAAAAATCACAAATCCAATAAAACCGAAATCGGCAACAAGTATGCACTTGTCAACGCGTAAGCCATTCATACATATAGAAACAAATATCTCATAGAAGGCGTACAATATATTAAATTGACACGTTTCAGTAGCTGAAAATAGCAAACTATGACCAGGATCGTGCAAAGAAGTGCTAATAGCGAGGAAAATGCTTGGTAAGTAAGAACGACCCTAACTGCTGCAACATCAATCCGAACATAGACATAAAAGAAATATGTAGTATCCAGGGCGAAAGAACAGACGCGATTGATTTCTTCTAGTAACCGAAAAATTAAACGACCTTTTTTTTAATTCGAAAGGTTTGTGACGACCGTAGCGAAAAAATGTAGTGATTAATCAACATCAATACGGTTATGATTATTTAGAGTTCGATCAGTTTAGATCATTTTAAATGAGTACTTACAATTAGTTAGATTAAGTAGTTTGTAGTTCGATATTGGTACTATTTTGTAATATAGATTACAATATGATTAATTGTAATCAGTTTGAAATTGTCTTAGTTTGTTTATGTCTATAAAATCTTTCAAGTTCTTATTTTATTAAGCAACAGAACCAAAACGAAAGAAAAACAAAAATTAAATTATGTAAGTAGTTAATAGTCAATTAAATCAGTCTTTATGAAATGAAAAAATATTTGAGTTATGTAAATATCAAAGAATATTCGTATTATAAAAAGCGTAATACTTGTGTAAATCAATGATATATTGAAGATAATGATAAATACTTATAAGAATTTTCGCTTTGTAAATAAAGTGTGAAAATTCTTAAAAATAGTTTAAATGTATTTATTTTACTTTATAAATGTTAAATGGAATCCAAATCAAGTCTAGCGTTACTCTCAATGCACAGAAAAGAATTACGATTTTCATCACTTCTATTGAAACTGAAACATACTGGAGAAACTAACGATAACGTTTTCTCAATATTGAGAACAAAATTTTCTTTACCGTCCCTTTCTTATTTTCTTCGAAGCATATCTATACGTATTATCGCTCAACCTATCTGATCGGAACAATTAAGCAAGAACAGTGCCTAAATGAATTATTCTTCTCGATTTCAGAAACATTCTCGACGTCGCAATTGGCCTTCGTTCTGCCACCCACGCTTCAAGAACCGCCACCGTTTTTACGCTTCCCACAAGGAATGAAGCAAAATTACTCTCGACGAACGACCGGAAACTCTTCGGCGTATATTTGTTTCCGTTGTGGCAAGGGTTACAAGTGGAGAGATAGTTTATTACGTCATCAGAGAGTTGAATGCGGCAATAAAGAAAAAAAGTTTTGCTGTTGCCTTTGTCCCATGAAGTTTTATCATCAGTATAAGCTGAACGAACATTTGCAAGGCCGTCACAAACTACCCAAAATTCTTAGACAAAGGGACCCTTTAAAATAATTACTTCAAATTTGCAGCCAGTCGCAGAATTCATTTCATTTCGTAACGCTCTTCGGTTATAGAAATTGAAATATCTGCACGTATATAAAAGTAATTCGAGTGATACCATGAAAAATATCTGGATATAAAATCTGGTCTGTTTTTTACTACTGGAAGAAAAAATTAAATGATTGATTAGGTGAAAATTTATATCATGAAAAATTATTATTTTACGTTCTTATTATTTTTTGCGATTCAAAACGATTAAATCTATCTAATGTTAACCGTGAATCAAAAAATCAACTTGATTATCGTTTGTCTTATTTTGGCAATAATTACTTTATATTAGTTACTTAAACGTTTCTGTAATTTCTGGAATCGATTGTCATTATTATTCTTTCTATCTTCGGTAGAATTATTAGAAGTTATCTATATCAACTTGATTTTTTCACCGTTTCTTGTAAGAATTACTATTAAGAAATTCTAATTCTAAGTAATTTTTTACGTTGCAACTTAAAGTAGAAACGTAATAAACGAGATAAACAAGAAGCTATGAATTATATTAAATTAAATGGACACTCATTATTGATACAGATAAATTACAGATAAATTACTTGTCGGTACTTGTATATAGTTCCGGGTGCTGTTAAATTAAATACTTTTGTTTCTATTAAGAACTCTTACGAGTTATATTTAATATCCTGCCTAATTGGATGAAAAAGCTATTATCTCTGAGAAAAACGAAGCCGTTGTTCAAATCCTGCTAACATAATGTTCAAACGCATCCATCGGAATCAAATCCCATCATCGAGGAACGGAAAAGATCGCTTTTAGGGTTACAGGTTACGTGTATTATTGTTATTATTACTCTACTGCTGCTGCTATTACTACTAGTACTATTGTCACTATCACCATCATTACCATCAGCACTCTATTGTGTTTGTTTCTGTGCTTTGCGTTATCGTTATCCACGAGACAGTTCCATAGTTAACGTTTGTCTGTGAGTCGTCGTAAAATCCATTAAAGAGAAAGAAAGAAAGAGAGAAGCCTCGAAAGAACCATCGAAAGTATATCGACGAGAACAACGAACTGATTGCCTTCTTCTGTCTTTTTTAGAAGGAGATTATTCGCCAGACTCTGCGTGGTATTGGTATTATCAACACCAAAGTCTCTATCTGCGTCTAATGGCGGAGGATCAGACGGGGAAAGGGAGAACGCAGACAAGCGCATGTCCGAGCGAGGATCCGCCATCGACTACGAACTATTTGAACGAATGCGAGCCTCTCGATCACGAAAAATCGAACCAGGAATCGATCCAGGCTGTGGAGGTTCAGATGGTCGGCAATCATGGGACTTCGAACGCGCGAGAAGCGAGCGGAACGGTTACATATTCCTGTCCGCGCTGCGGCAACGCCTACACCAGACCGCACTCCTTGAATCGCCACATCAGGTTCGAGTGCGGCGTCGAACCGCAATTCGAGTGTCCGATCTGCCACAAGAAGTCGAAACACAAGCACAACCTGGTCCTTCACATGAGGACGCATCAGAAAACCTAAGCCTGCGAAGTCTTCAGCCTCGCTCAATTCTGATGGATCGCGAGACGAAAAAAAACGACTCGTTAGAAGATGCTTCTCTGGATTCTCAGCTGTTGTTTACCAAAGACCCTTCAAACGCTCCTACGTGCGCGGATTATGCTACTGTCGAATTAGGATCAATCGTTAGGGGGTGTCGAAAAGATGGGATAGAAGAAATATCCTGAACGTTTGATTAACGTTTTCGTAAAAAAAATACGCGACAAATTCCAAGGAGACACCTATTATTCCAGAAATCGTTCGTTCAAATCAGCAAAAGTCATCAGTAATTTCACGAATCGATAGGGTTAATTAAAGGATGACACATTAAAGTTTGATTAATTTTTTTTTGGTTTTTTATCATCATCGAAATAGTTTTTCGTCTATAAATAGACGAATAGAATAAATTTATCGTCGATCTACCATGAAACGAATGTACGTTTGATCAATGCGTTTCACAGGTACATCAAAAACTGTCGTATATCAGGGTACCTTCCATTTCTGTTACTTTTCTTTACTATACCTTTTATAGAACGAACGTATGAAATGAAAGATACATTTGTAAATGAAATAATTAACACGATGGGGAACGATCCAAACTACAAATCGACGACATAATCCTGCGCGCGTTGATCTCATTTCATGCGATAAAACGTAAATATTTCTCTTTAAGTTCTCCGAATGTACATGCGTTTTTGAAACATTCTATGATCTCCCTTTTTTCTTACAGAAAACGTCATAACATCTGTTCGTTTCTGAACCGGAAATGGTAAACTCAAAGTAAGAATCGAGTACAATCTTAACGAAAGTAGACCGACTCACTGCCATTATTTTCGTAATTCGCGTATCGTAGAAAATAAAAATTCTCAAACGCACAATTCAAAAGTCTAAATGTTCATATTGACAATTTATATATGTGCATCGTTCTCTTATATAATTGCGTCTTATCGTAACTGCGATTAACGATACTCCGTCAATGAAATTTTGATTTTAATGAATTTACTTCGTGACTTGCATTTTCATCGATTTATACGTGCAAGCGTCATATTCCGGAAAAATGAACGCAAGAACAAATTTTAATCTCGAAGAGTAACGATACTTATTCATACTACGAAGAAAATCTTAAAAATATAACTTCTCTTCCTCTTTCCTTTTTTCTTTCAATTCTATCCGCGTAAATCGCCACGCGATGAGTTCTTTAAATGTGCCAGCGGTTACTTAAGACTAATCGGTAATAAACTGTGATTCGATAAAGCTACAAAGCGCTTCTATCCATTGTTACGTGCACGCATAAATTTTATTCGATTAAATATATATTGAGGTGTATATATATTAAGATATATGAGAGGTAGCGTTCACATTTTTACAGCATCTTAGGATATAATTTGTAGTGCCAATGAAACAAATAGTCTGAAAAAATAATGTATACGTTATGTGTAGACACAAAGAAACTATAGACGCGGTTATATTGCGCGCACTTGCCACGTACATCATATACACATACACGTACATAAATATCTGAATACATATAAACGTACCTAATACAACTAGTACACGTAAAAGAATTAAAGAGGTTCGACAAAGATACTTATATTGTGAATATCACGATAGAAAATAAATATTAATATTTTATATTGAACATTTCTATTGAGATTCGCAAAGCGTTTTATTCTACGATGTTAATGTTTTCACATTTATGATAATATGCGATAATCGATGACATGTTCGATCTCTGAAATCCAAAAAGCTGCAATATTTTATATTATTATTCACAAGTATAATGGAAAATTTTAAATAATCAATAAAATTTTTAATTTTGCAACGAGAATTTCGTAAATTTTAATCTATTTGAGCTTTATAAATTTTATTAAACTGTCGGTACACCCAAACAATGCCTACGAATTTACTTCATCATCATAATATATTTGAATCGTGTCGATTATTGATATTTTATTTTGCTCGATAATTCGATGGATGATACAATCGATTCAAAGGACACTCAACGTAGTAAAAGGAATATTCGTATTGTAATTGCATGTTCTTAGAGAAGAGTACACGTCGAATCGAATACGCAAAACGCTTCCACGAAAATATGCACGTACCTACGGAATGTAATCGTCTCTTCCTTGCCCATTTTTTCTCTCTTTATTTCAGACAATCGAAACGAGAAATCGATCGTAAATATATCTTGCTAAAGCGTAACTGTCGATGAAATCAAGGTATTAATGATAAAACTATCTAAATCGTCGACGAAAGAGTATTTAAATATGTCTTTTACGATAGATTATAAACAGCATTAAGAAAATAAAAATCATCAAGGTATCTTCCTTATTACGTGTAATCCTCGGGTAGATGCAAGTACGCATCATGCGACTACACGATAATTCGATAATGTTCGATAATTAAATATTAACGAGAATTTGGACAGTTTTATCGTTCGTTTCTCGGAAAGTTAATTTCGCGATCGCTTCATCTTCTCGTCTTCGTTTATCTCGACGTTGCTTAATCTATGCAAACCGCGTTAATTTTTCTTACGATCATACACATCGACGATTGTTGTTGCAGCATGGAAGAGGCTGGCGGAACTGGAGGAGGGGCCACCATTTCTCTGCACGAAATGCGGACGCACGTATTCTCACAAATGCAATCTAACGAGACACCTGAGATTGGAATGCGGCGTTGGTCCTAGATTTCAATGTTCCAACTGTGAGAAGCGTTTTAAGCATCGACATCACCTGCGCGATCATCAGAGAGTTCACCTTTACGCCAATTGCGGCTTCGAGGCGCGCAACTGAAATTTCTTCCTGACGATTGAACGTGGATGGAAAGGAAACCGTGGTGGAGCGTGTGAGATCACGGAACGACAGAAAAGTGCATTTCTTTCTTACGTGTTCGTCGTTCGCTTCGGTATGCGTACAGTTCTGTTTATTTATTTATTTATTTATTTATTCGTTTCTTTATTTATTCGCGCGATTATATATTTATTTATATCCTTTATGTAACTTGTGTTATACTTAAGCCATCCATGCAACGAATATTTATTTTACGAAATAAATCGAGAGAGAATTACGAAAACGTAAAAAAGAAATTATACGTAGCATATAATTTCTCGATGATGATAACCCTTTCCACCGTTGCAGAAAGGGTTAATAAATTTTACGTTTCGCTTTGCGCGAGTGGTTCATCGACAACTGACATTTCACTTTATCTGTGATCTTTTAATACTTATTTAATATTGATGTTGTTGAATATGATTGTCGTTGTGTACTTAAGTTATGTATTAAATAATTTCGTAAGAAGTGATAGATCGTTATTGGTAATACTGGTAAGATAGATTTTGCGAGTAAAAAATGACATTGCAAATAATCGGTATGCGAAAAGGTAAGCTTTGAATTTAATAGTATTTTCGATGTTCGTAATACGTGTGACTGTCGAGTTTGTGCCAAAAAAAAGGAATATATAATATTATTATTATACGTAATTAATCGTAACGTACGAGAGATACGAAACCGACGAATAGCGTATACGTATTTGCATATATAAAGGCTCGATACGGTAAGTGTATATAAAACAAGTGGCCATAATTGAATCCGTCTCAATTCTTGTAAACCGGTGCTTAAATAATAGAATTACGGGAGTGTGACAGGTGCTTCCGCAAACAAATTATCAGGTTAAGATAGAAAGCGATTGCAAATACCTCTTAATCGTGCCAAGGAAATAAGCTATGCATACAGCGTAAATTGTGTAAATCAATCTACGTGTAACAACATTACTCATTCTCGTAACGTTTCATCAAATTCATAGAAATCGATCACCGTGATATTCACCGAGTAGGCTCTATGGGATTGTTTATATTATATATTTTCCTACTAAATAAACAGAAATTATACGCTTTGACAGTATATTACCGTTTATAATATTATAAATAAAATATAGATAGATAGTTAGATGAATGGATAAATTATAAATAGATAGATAAATAGATATCTAGGTATATAGTAATCACGTCTCTACGTGAAATACAACAATATTATACGATAATTGATATAATTGATCAGAACAAACGCAGGTGTACGTGATTATATCTATCGGTGAAGCTCAACCATTATAGTATTTATTGTGATATTATATTTGTTATCGCGATATACAGTGATAATAATTCAGCGAACGAATTTATATCTTTCTGACATATAAATACACGTGTAATGTATAATAGTCGATGAGTTTATGCTGTGTGCGTAGTTCATATATCTAAGATTTCAAATATTATTCATTAACGTTAATAATTACTAGTATATATACCGTACATAGAATTATCGTATACGTTTCATATCCGAACATGAAACTTCATTATATTTTTTATCGATAGTTAGCTTTACAGCTTTGTTAATAGATTACATACAAAATAATAGATGTACATATGGATAAAACATACTCCAAACGATGTTAAAAGGAAGTATTATTTTGTTCTTTCCATCTAGCGTCCTCATTAAAAGTGTAACGAAAATTTCTTCAGTCACTCTTTTCGAATTAAAAACAAATGTCAAAGGCAATAATTCCACGCCATTATGTTCATAACGTCGAATTCATGATCGAAATGTATACTCTACAGTAATCACTGTAATCAGATTTTTATTCTCGATTATGTAAATCGAATTGACATCAAACGTCGCACTCCCCGTAAATCCGTCCACAAAGTGGAGACATTATCAAGCCATAATTGTGAAAATGATCGAAGCATATTTATTTGCTCATCGAATTGTAAAATCTATCTAGTCAATCTAGTACAGTTCAGAATTAATGTAGATCTCGATATGACGACTGTTCTATTAAAAGTTCTTATATTTGTTTAAATAAACACTGTGACTATAAAATTGTATTAAAAATAAATATACAAGGACGATCGAATAATCTTATTTGTGTTTCTGAAGTAAGCTTATGTAAAATAAGCTTTTTGGTACCTTCGACGTTACATACAGCAGTGGGACTATTTTTATACCTAAAGATTGTTAATTACAATAAGCCATAGATTCTTTTTATAAATATCACAAGATGGTGTATTATATATTTATCAAATGAGCAAATCAAATTTTAAGTTATTTAATGTAACATTTAAATTTATTTTTTCTTCGAAGTTATACTTTCTTTATATATGTTTATCAAATGCGAATAATATCCATTTCTTTGATTTACGTTTCTTTCGTGAAGGCAGCCTGTTCCTTTTTTTACAATAGGCTCTAATAATAATCTACATATATAGATTAATTTCATATTTAAAAGTCGTACATTACAAATTTTGATTATTATAAAAATCAAAAAGATATCGGTGCACTTAAGAAAGTTTCTAAAAATTTTAAATATTTCATATTCAAATTTTAAAAATCAATTGCAGTTTGCGATTGTATCGAAAATATCGATACAAAGTATCGAGACAAAAAAGTATGCAGGCGATAACCAATCATAATGAAGGAAAATTGTAGTTTTAAAAATCAAATTTTAATCTACAATTACAATTGCGAAGCTCGAAAACAACTAAATCGTTACATTATTAAATTCAATTCTTGGTAAATGTTGCAAAGTTATACATAATCGGCTTTGAAATCGATCTACTTTCATCGTATTATAGGTTATGTTCATCGTACAACCAATCAAAATATTGTATAAATAATATTACATCATCCCGTATCAAATAATAAAATAAATTAAATTTAAAGAAATAAGATGAACTATGAAGTTTACATGAATTATGTTATTATATATTGTTGGTAATTACTGTCGCGCATGTAGTTCGTATCTAGTCGGCAAATGTCTGTCACGTTGGAGCATAGTTCAAACATAAACTTTATGCAATTATTAAAAGTTTTAATCATTTTTAAACGTTCTTTGTTGAAATTGTTTCTTGATATTGCATAACAGAGTTTGATTATGCATGCAAATATATTTTATGAAAAAGATTTTAATCCTTTCGAAAGTTTTCCTACTTGCCCCTTTAGGTTAGACTAAATTACAACGAAAAATGTATTTTACACGTTGTCAGCCATTTACGAGACATTTTGTCAGACAAATACATACTAGTGTTTCTAGTAATTTAAGGAAGAATCATTATACCGCTACTCATGCGAAAAGATTACGCTCTACCGCACTGTACGTTACTGGTGCAACGATACTTGCAATTGGGCTCACTTATGCAGCGGTACCTTTGTATACTATATTCTGCCGGGTATGTTGAATCTACTAATCAGCAGTCACATTTTATGTACTTTACCTTTTCAATGCCATTTTACATAGACCTCGTGATAATAAATAACTAAAAATTACTATAAAGATATTTTGAACCTATCTAAGAACAGAAAAAGTTCAATTAAAATAATTCTGTATTATTAAATTAAATTAATCGTATGTTTTCTATAGTCATATAGCTATGGAGGAACTTTATCGACTGGTCATGACACCAGTAAAATATCTACAATGAAATCTATTAAAAAAAGGGAATTAAAAGTAAGGTTCAGTGCAGACCTAGAAGCATCGATGCGTTGGAATTTTAAACCACAACAGAATGAAATAACTGTCATACCTGGTGAAACAGTATTAGCATTTTATACAGCTACAAATCCAACAGATCAGCCAATTTCTGGAATTTCCACGTATAATGTTGTACCATTTGAAGTAGGACAATATTTTAATAAAATTCAATGTTTTTGTTTTGAGGAACAACTACTTAATCCGCATGAGCAGGTAATTTAATTTTTATTTAAATTCATTTATACATGCTTACATAAAATTATACATTTATTCGTTATATATTAAATAATATTGCAACCTCTAATTTAACAATTAGGAGATATTTCTTATGGAAGGACTCTTATATTTTTTGATTCTTCTGTAGGTCGATATGCCTGTATTTTTTTATATTGATCCAGACTTTGTAGAGGATCCCAAAATGGAAAGAATTAATGATATCACATTGTCCTACACATTTTTTGAAGCGAAAGAAGGGCTAAAACTTCCCATACCGGATTATATTAAAACTCACTTTATAGAAAAGGCAACGCAGTAATATATTAGTGTCAAAATCTGTACAAAGGAATAGATAGATGTGTATAAAGTGTGATTAAAATGTCACTTGATCTAAGTTTGTTTAGGTGTGTATTTAATCAAATGTATTTTTATCGATATTATAATATTAGAATCTAAATAGTGCGTTTATAGGATACGACCGCCTTAAACCACAAACTTTTTCTCTATCGATGTACATTGCATCGGTTTTAAGTGCTAAATCGTGCTCCAAAGTACTACGAGTTCTTAACAGTCTTTGATGTTGATCTTCAAGTTCGTTTAACATTTTCTGCATGCGATCTACTTGATGGTTTATTTCATCGATTTCCTTTTGAAGACTACACAAGTTATAAATTTATTTAAATAAATTAATATAATTAAGTATGCACAAATAGAAACTATTTATATATTATATATGCAAAAGAAAAGAAGCAAAGAAATTCAGATAAAATGACAAACTTTAAAATTACAATTTAAAAGCTATTAGTTATTATAGTTGTTATCTTCAGATATAAGAAATTTTGAACATAGAGATATAATTTTTTGCGCAAAAGAAAATTAAATGGTACCTTGATTGAGCATGATCACGACATAATTCTAATTCAGGACGATGCAATCTGGCTTCCATTCTTGTGTGTGCAACTTTAAGGGCGTAACTTTTATCCGCGATAGCTTTACGCATTAACTCCAAGTTCTTTTCTATATCAAATATTTCATGCTGCACCTATAATATAAAACGTTTAAATATATTCTATAATAAATTCATTCCAATCGTACCTTTTGCAAATGCTGTTGCAATTTATTAATTGCTTCGAGCATTTCAGAGGTTCTGTAGGATAAAGCATTATTAGTATCACTCCATGTATTCCATATTTCTTGAGCAACTTTAGTTACAAGTACTTCCGTAGCAGCTCGTAATTGACATGATTTCTGCCTTTCCTGTTGTGATTTTTGTACTATGCGATTTACTGCATTTATCCAAATGTTTTCTTCAGAGAAGCTAATTCAGTAACATACAATTATTATAAATATAATATATGCGTAAATAGTACAACATATAAAAAATAATATATGTACCATGAGTCATATTTTTCAATTCCTGAATAATATTGCAATCCTTGACTATGGTTATTCAATTGATGACACACCATGTCTATACCCAGGGCACTTTCTTTATTTTTCAAATCTAATTCCAATTGATTTTGTGAAGCTCTGCAATTTCGTAACTGTAAAATATAACAAAATGAAGCTTTATCTCTGTTATTTAATTAAGTGAATAATTTATAAAATACAATATCGTTACCTGATCTTTACACGCATCAAGGCACGCTTCTAATTTTCTTTTATTATTTCGTAAAGTTTCTATTTCTTGAAGCAAACATTTTTCTGAATCGTCATGAACAAGTTCCGTACCTAAATATTCAAAATTAATGTATGTAAAATGTATTTTAGATGTACGAGCTTGTACATACATGAATGTGTGTACCTTTTCTAGCTTCTCTATGGTACAAACATTCTTCTGCAATATGTAGTGGTCCTTCGATATCTCTGACTGCTTTGTCCACAATGGAACAACAATCCTGAATTCTTTCAATCTCTTGAAATAACTTCTGCAATTCTAATGATAGTTCATTTCGCCAAAAAGTCACGTCATTTATTCTTTCTCCTAGTCTTCTATCCGTGTCCACTTGTCCATGTTGTACCTTTTCTTCAGCATTCCTATTATTATTAAAAAATCGTGAATTAAATTAGTACTAAAAATTTATATTAAAAAGTAATATAATTTAGAACTATTGTAAATACATCTAAGCTACGTGCCTTATGATTCTTAGTGCATCATTTCTCATTCTTTCAGACAAATGTCTATTTGAATCTGCCTCATTGTAGCACTTTATTTGCTTTTGAAACCATTCATTGGGTGTGTATCTCGTATAAAGAGCAGCTTGAGACGCAGAAAAAGGATTACGTTGGTATCCTGTTACTAAATTTGGGAATTTTAGTGGACCTCTATTAACATTATCAGCTGCGTCTAATGCATAATTCGATATTGACTTTGTAGCCCTATGAAAAAATTATAATATTTTTACAACAACAGCAACAACAACAATAATAATAATAATAAAATATAGAGGAATAATCTATAAACTTACAAAGGAATAACTTCAACATTCTCATATCCACTATTATGCCTCCATGGTATCAAATATGAGCGATTGAAATCGTTCATACGTATTGGAATTTTTGGTTTTATACAAGGCATTGCTGTACCCACGGTGCTCCATGGCTGCAACTGCTATTATTTGTAAATTAGAATAAGATAATTAATTATCAAGTAAGATATACAGGACAATATTTACAAGTTATAAATATTTCCATAATATTAATTTTTTACAAGAAAATCACAGAAATTAATGTCTTTTTTATTCGAATTCGAAATAATAAATTACGAATAAATTAAATTTATTTATATCGTGTAATAATATGTTCTAACGCGAAGCGAATTAATAACGTTATATAAACAGAATGTTATAGAAATATGTATTTTAATGTATCCTTTCATTCAACATGGCAGACGTCTCCAGTGAAGTACCCGAGCGTAAGTATATGAGTGTAATATATATAAAAAAACAATAAACATAATGAAAATCTCTAAATTATATTTATATAGACAAACTATATTTTTATACTTTTCATAATTTTGTGCGCTAAAATGCATAAGCTTTATTATATTTAATAATTACTGTTTTAAATGTAAGGTTAGGTTTTAGAATATATACTTTAATTATGTATTTTTATCAATTTTATCGTTTATATGTTTCATATATTATATACTTCATATTCATATATGTTATATTCTACGTATATTTGAAGGAGACGTATATTATCTTTCCAAAGAACTAATTTAATTAAAGATAAGGTTATACATTTAATACATGTTTTCAATTAGATTTTAGAACAATAATATTTTGCATCTTGATTTATGTGAAAGAAAAAAACACAATTTTTCAGATTGTCCTGGAACACAAAGTGAAAGCGCAGGAAAAGTTTCTGCCTGCGCAGGCTGTCCCAATCAAAATTTATGTGCATCGGGTGCAACTAAACAAATAGACCCTGGCATAGCATTAGTCAAAGATAAACTATCTACCGTGAAATATAAAATCTTAGTCTTGTCTGGTAAAGGTGGTGTCGGTAAAAGTACGCTAACTGCATTAATATCAAGAACAATAGCAGCAAATAATCCTGAAAAAAATGTAAGTGTATTTGAAAGAATTTTATAATGTTATTTAATTATCTGAAAGAAATATTATCTAACCGCAACAGTGTTATTTTTTTAATTAAATATCTTTTAGCAAATATAAACCGAGTATATTTTTTATTTTAGCAACTAACTGCCAATGGTCTTCGATAAATTATAATATATATGTTCCAACTTACCCTTTTTCCAATTCCAAGCACATCCATGTGATTTTCTATGTACATACTCCCATATCAAGTTCAACTAACTATCCATAATCCACAGAGCAACCTCAAACTAGGTGTCTATATACATATGTAGCTATATATATCGTATCATCCGGTACCAGTTTCTTATTGATTAGTATGGGTCTACTTCCATTCAAATATTTGCTCAATACACTAATTTATTACAAAAAACTGATTTTTCAACTTCAACAAATATACTTATTATGCTTTATCTATTTTTACATTTTTTATTGTTTTAATATAAATTATAGGTCGCCGTATTAGATATTGACATTTGTGGACCTTCACAGCCAAGAGTTTTGGGCGCACTTGGAGAACAAGTGCATGCAAGTGGATCTGGTTGGTCGCCCGTAGTAAGTATTAGAAGTGGAAATAATATATATTTCACTTATAATCTTCGATAGTCGTTATTTTTTTATATTTTTAGTACATCGAAGACAATCTATCGTTAATGTCAATTGGATTTTTACTTAGTAGTCCAAGCGATGCAGTAATATGGAGAGGTCCAAAAAAGAATGGTATACTTTCTCATATATTATTTTATTATTTTCTTATATTATAGATGATATTATTTTTACAAAAGATTGATATCATTTTTATTATGATATGTCAGGAATGATAAGACAATTTTTATCGGAAGTTGATTGGGGCAATTTGGATTATCTTATTTTGGATACACCCCCTGGAACATCTGATGAACATTTATCAGCTACATCATATCTTAAAGGTGCTGGCATCACAGGTGCAATAATTGTCACAACACCGCAGCAAGTTGCTTTACTAGATGTCAGAAAAGAAATTGATTTCTGTAGGAAAACGAATATTCCAATATTAGGTGTAATTGAGAATATGAGCTTATTTGTATGTCCAAACTGCAAGGTATAATTATATATATTTTTCTCTTATTACCATTATTTTATTAGATATTTAAATAATCCTTTTCATTTAGAATTCTAGTGAGATATTTCCTGCGTTGACAGGAGGTGGTTGTGCAATGGCTAAAGAATTACATGTAGACTTTTTAGGATCAATGCCTTTAGATCCTCTTTTAGCTAGATGTTGCGATGAAGGAAAAAATTTCTTAACGGAACTACCAGACTCACCAATGATAAAAGTTATACAAGAAATTGTAGAAAGTAAGTTTTTCAAACATCTAGTACAGTTTAATCGATTCATTACATTTGAATATGTAAGAAAATATTGATAAAATTTTTCTTTTTTCAGAAATTATTCAGAGATGTGATGATAAGAACGAGAATTAACTACTTTTACATAATCTGTACACAATCATTTTTAAAAAAGAATACGATTTATTTATTATAAGTTTCCTAAAATAAAATACATATATTAACTAAGTTTTTACTGGATAATTTACGTAATTATTTTAATGTAATAGAATATAAGTTACTCCATTAAGTTTAAAATAGTTATTTTTTGTTTTTAAATAAAGTATTCTATAAAATTAGAAGAGATATCTATCTTTTAAATTAAATGATATATTCTTATTCACTTTAGTTTGCACGTGTTTATGCTATATATGCTTTGATAAAAATAAAAGTAGGATATATTTTTACCTATTTTGGATATCATTAACAAAGAAAATCTATGTACATAGAAACTAAATGAATACTTCTTGTAATTAAATTCATTACACATAATATTATATATTACATGTAAAAGTAATTGCTTCTGTATTTTTTATTTTATATAATTCCGAGTCTATTGTATCAAATTTTAAAGTCAATGCCTCTTTCAGGTCATTATCTATGAGTCATAGCTTTGTTGTTTACTATGTCTCATATAAATACACTGTATCATATCTGTGCTAACATGAAGAGATGATTGTTAAAAATATAAGGAAAAAAATATGATTATTGAATATATAAGGTTATTATGTTGTTATATGAAGGTATAAATAATTTATTGTTTCATGTTTGATAATTGACCATTGAAATGACCAATGAAATGATTCACTACGTTTCTTATTCAATACTTTATAAATTTTCATCTTCTGATCACTCTTTGACTTAAAAACTTGTCTTTCTTTTACATTCAAGAATAAAAATTATAAAATTATATTCACACTTTAACTGTCATGTCACCTATATTTGAATGACGCATAACCATTGGAAAATTATCTCTCAATTTTATAAATATTTCATTTTTTCTCGTAAAATCAATACACATATAATGAGAATTTAGGACATTTTTTGATATTTTAGCGGTTAAAACGTTAATGTATACGCATTTTTGATAAAACCATAGTATTAAAAAGGCATGACGCAAAAGTTAAATGTAGTTTATTTATGATTACGAGTAAAATAATTTGTTGTATTTATACATATACGTATACGTGTATCTGAATACATATTTTTGATCAAAACATAATGAATAAAACAAGAAATAACACGTAGGGTGCTTTCAAAATAGATAACCGAACGTAGGTATCGTATCATGAAATTATCTGTCACAAACAAAGCGTTCATACTTAAAAACGAAAAACGTTTAAATCTATGTTTATATAAACTTTTTTCATTCTTAGAAAGAGCAATATATGTGGCCAAAGTTTGACCACGTATTTCAGAAGCACCATGTATGTAATTCTAAAAATACATTTCACGATAAGTCCAGACGTTTCAAACGTAAGCGATTCTATGCAAATACCGTGGATGAGGTTCTAATAAAAGAAAGTGACATTCTCTTGTATATGTATACATATAGCGACGGTTGACCAATTAACATCGCACAAAGGCCGTAAGTGATTAAAAAAATAAAGATTACAATTAATATATTCATTAATGTCAATTTTATTCTAAGATCTTTATTGAGGTTATAATACGACATTACTTTCCGATCCCTTTAATATAAATAGGTATTTAAAGTCATCTCAAAATAAAGGTGTGATTTGAACTAAAAGATAATGATTTGTCGTATATATTAATTTTTTAAGTTATTCATCTTAAATATGTTCTAGAGAGCGTAAATGAAAGGTTTCAATAATTGTAGATAATATTTAAAAAAAAAATAGTTTAAAATCATAAAATAAATGTAGGAAAATGCTTTAAAGATCATATGTCTTTTTTA
>JAITYT010000701.1:1123475-1139522 GCA_025433975.1 Liostenogaster flavolineata | reverse complement strand
GTGTGTGTGTGTGTGTGTGTGTGAGAGAGAGAGAGAGAGAGAGACAACGTCGTACGACCGATCGCGATTGTCGAGGACTGAGTCGTACGACTATTGTCACGTCGGAACATAATTTTAATCCGTTATCGCATTGGCCGCCACGCCATATTTACACGGCACTGTGATTACGAGTGACCACCGTGGGCCCTTGGTGCACTTCGTAATTGTTTCGGAATATTTTTTTCCGGTATAGAAAAATGATCGTTTAGAACGTTTGCACGATAAGCCCGGAAAAGTATCGTAGCAATGTAACAAAGGACTCTGAATTTAATTTAAGATAGAAAATCGTGCAGTTGTGAAATAAAATTGTAGAGTTTAGATTGAACGCTACTTCCCTGCTAATTCTTGCATAGTCGTAGATATACGTCGTAGCTTAAACGACGCGAGGATCGATACATCATCGGTTTTACAAGCTATCTACGATGTAGAGCATTTAGTTGAAAGGGAAGCGTCGAGTTACGGAATCGACGCGACATACAGCGCGTAACGATTACCGCGATTTACCATCCTTCCACAAATGGAGCAGACGTAACGTCGAATCGATGATCAGAGGCGAACGTTGCCCCGATTTTCTAAGTTCAACCGCATAATTTCATCAATTTCCATGCCTCGCTTGAGCCTACTTGCGCTAGGTCGTACGAAAAACAGTCCCTTTGATCATCGAGAATAAGAATGAAGGCGATTATAAAGCGTCACTCGATACGTTTATCGATATAACTTCAAATTTAAATGTAAGTAAAAATTGAGACAATTTTATTTCCATTTTTTATACGAAACAATAAACCTTGACTGACATCTTTACTCCAAGTGAAAAACGCAATTACCATCGAGAACGATTCACCGTAAGAACGAATAGTCTTAGCTCGTCCATCGTCTCGCCTCGGTACGCATCGCAAAAAGTCGACGATCGTGCGATTTGAAGCGATAAAACGATACGACGATTAGCGCGCGTCGACGTTTACGTAAATAACGCGAATCGATAATGGTCGTCCAATAATCATCCGAAAGACGCATTTCTTCTTTTGTCCCAACCCATCGCGCAACGTCGTTCCTCGTTTCCTCATTTTCCTGCGGATATTTTAACGAAATCGCGCTATCGGACGTCGTTAGCACGCGCGATTCGTATCGCGCATCCGCACGGGGACGAAAAATGAAAGAAAAAGAGCCGACGCACGGGTGTCGCGAGGCACCGGACAGGAAACAAAAAACCGATCGGTAGGAAAGGCAGGAGGCAACGTTTAAATTAAAGACGCGCGGACGGTGTCGCGCGTGCGACGACCAAGACGAAACAGAATAAAACTAATTCAGCCGGACAGCGAATCGAAGTCGTGACTCGTAACCCTCGAGGCCACGGGCGAGAGCGACGATCGTCGTCCTTTCTGAATTTACGATTTCCTCGATGACCGGGTGGAGCGCCATTCCCTCTCCCCATCTCACCACGAGGAACGATAGCGATAAGCAGGAGCCAGCCGAACGGCGGATATCCTTTAAATTCGGTCAGCTTTAAATTTTCAGTTTACGACGGCAGATGCGCCTCCACCAGTCTTTGTACTTCCTATCACGACGAGAATAACGATAATCCGGGCGTCGAACGAATCGATTCACGTCTCTGAACGTGTTGGTTCTTGAACCAACGTATCTCGTCGTACGTATGTTAACCCTTTGTACTCCGTACAAGGCTGGCTAATCCCTCGAATTTCTCCCCTCGGTGAAATATTTTTTAATATTTATTTTAATGTATAATAATATTTTATTATTTTGTATATATTAATAATTTAAATTACATATATCGAAACTGTCGATAATTCTACATTTGAACGGCAGGTTTGCGTCGATTGAAAGTAGCGATTAAAGATGTCGTTAGGTGGAAATAGTTCGTTGCTGAACGAGAATTGGGAAAGGAAGCGTCGGATTTGTGTTCAAGGTAGCCTTCGAGATTTGTTGGGTTCAACTTTCTTCGATAATGATATTTGCACTCATCGTGTTGGATGCTAAAACGCTAAGGAAATGTGAAAGTAATCGAGTGATTATTATTATTATTATTTTCGATTCACGAATGAAGACAAGACGATGGCTCTCCGTTTAGTTTTATCGTAGAAAAATTACCACGTGGTAAAATCTGTTAAAATTGGAAGTTTTTATTGAACGTAATCCTTTTTAGATTTTTCTCACCCATCGTAAAATCTGACGCACAGAATCTCACTCTTGTTTGTCTTTCGTTCTTTCAGAAGCAGGTAGAAGTAGTTTAGAAATGGCGGCGGGAACGTGTCCATCGTACTGAAGATAATTTCGAAAGGACGCAAGGTGAGTTTTCTTTTGTAAAATATTTTCTTTCTTCGGAAAAAATATCTTGGATATGAGTAGTCATCGTCGAATACAAATCAAATTATTATTTTTCAATGGTTTTCGACCGATGGTGCAACGTATTTCACGATTAAGACGTGCGAGCCGGCCATGAATTCAACTCCGATACATATCTAATTCGTGCAGCGCCGACATCTATAATCTCGTCGTTCTTTTATCTCTTGTCGCCCACTTTTTCTCCAGACGACACGGATAACGCATCACAAATAGAAACATCTTGTATGATCTTCATTTTCCTGGTCTACATCGCTAATATTACATAACCAATTGTTATTCTTACTTTTACATCGACCTATTTGTTTCTATTGATTCTCCTTTTTGGATTTTGTACATTTTCTTAACATCTACAGATGAAGAACACGAATATGATTAGTTGTTGGCAGTCTAAGCTAAGTGGAATGTCTCTTCAGGTACCATGTCAGTGTAATTGGCGCGCAAAATATTTACCGACTCCACTAGTTTATACAAATGCATTTCTTTCTCTCTTGTTTATCTTATTTATCATCGACAGTCGATTAATTTACTCGAAATACGCTTATCGAATACTTACGGAAAGCATTGCATCCCGTGGCAGCGTACGCAGTTGGTTTTTCTTTCGATCAAAATACAACATATTACGTTGATTAATCGAACACTATTTCGATTATTAGTGATTACTTTTGTTCAGTTGCATATCGTTATAATATAATCGCATTACAATCGTTATCTACTTTTTTTACATCACAGCAGGTACAACAAAATTCATGTTGTAGTTGGAAATATCAATAAATATCAGGACATAGCTCTCTGTCTACCTCAGCCATAGTCGAGGCATCGTAATTATCACACTGCGATACGTTTTACCAAACTGTCAAACAGCAGATTGAGTCGTGAGAAGAAGACACCCACCGATCCAGTGTTTGAATCCTCCGCGCAAAGACAACCTGGAGAAAATCCAAAAACGTCCTTTCTTTCTCGTTCGACTCTCTTGTTTCGCATTCGTCCTCGTGAGAATTTGTAAACAGCCGCTTCCTTCCTTTAGGATGGGGTTTTCTAGCTTCTTCTCTTCCCGAGGTCTTAGAACCGCGTCTACTGGTTCCCTCTGTTCCTTCTGGCTCCTCCTTTCCGTCGGCGTTCCACCCAAGTCCTGGCTGCTATGCCGGTGGATCGGTGCGCGAACGAGCGCCCATCAGTATCGCCGTTTATCGCTGCGTCGTAACTTATGCGTCACCCGTTATCTGTGCGCGCTTATTATGCGGCTTATCGTCTCTCGCTTCGACGAGGGAAAGGCCATAAATTTAATAGTCCCGGGCGTGGAGGAGGCCGAACTCCTTGGGGTATGAAAACCCAAATCGATCCTCGAGGGAGATTTGACTCTCTCTCTCTCTCTCTCACCCTTTCTCCTCTTCTTTTTCGAATCGATTCGTCGTCCGTGAGGTTAATCTTATCGCCGTCGTTCGGACAGCCATCTATTTATTAACGATCGTTAAGATCGCGACGGCCGAAAGAAGATAATGAGACCTCGTATTCATTCACCCGAAACTCACGATAATTATTCAAAATCGAAGATTGTCGACCATCGGCGCATGGAAATCGTACGAAATTTCGAGCTTTCCCGACTCGACGCTTACCAACGATAACTTTTTACGATTAAAACATGTTATAACCGTTAAAATAATTATTCTCATAGACGACTGGCAATTTTTAGCCTCTATTGTTAATTTGTGATGATGTAATCTCCGATGATAAGACGCCATCGGTGTCGATCCATACGGAAGTTCTCCCTGGATTAGGAACGACTAGCAACGCAGAACGACGTAGACGCGAACGTTGCTTCCGGATATCGCGGAAACTCGTCCGTTTCGTGGAGGGAGGGAAGGCGATTTACGAAACAGGGCCTCATTTATAGCACGACAGTCCGTAGGCACGTATACCGCGTCGTGGAGGGATCGTCGGCGCACGAGTTCGAGTAGAAGAGAAACGAACTTAACCAACGCAAGCGCTCACGAATAAAGGCATTATTGTCGATTGTTCTTTCCTTTTGACACTAGGCATCGTTGATGATCGTGCACGGCCGTGAAACGGGTAGAGAAAGATTCACGATTTACGACGAGAGAGATTTCGATCGACCCATTGATCGAGCTCTCGATTATTTTTAACACTCTCGAACGATGATTTATCGTTAGTCCTGTATCGTTTAAAAGTTCTTAGACGAGTAGCGATAACTTGATCATCGCTTTCTTTAAATTTGCCTTGGTTAATTTTAAATTTCTTCTTAATAGACATTTCAGCGTGTTTAAAAGTGACGATCTTTGTATTACCCAGGCCAATGATGTGGGTAAATAAAAACTTAGTAATCGATATTTTTTTAAATCGATACAAACGCAGACTCTCGAATAGCTAGATCTAAAAATAAATATATTTACGTCATTTTCGAGATAAATGACACGCATTATCTAATGTAACAAAATATCGTGTATTAAATGTATCGAATGCAGCAAATTTTACCAGATATTTCAAGTATATCGAATACATCCGATTTCCGTTCGAAGATCGGTCAGCATTTTGGTGGAAGCAGGCTTTCGAATTAAAAGGGGAAGAAAAATCTGTGAAAAAATGCTGTCTTTCGAATCGACGCGAATAATAGGATAGGAATCGTTTCAGGACGATTTGCAGCGATTACGAAGAGGGGGAAAAAAAAAGAGGAAGAAAGAGAAAAGACGCGCACGTTCATTATCCCCTTTTACGTGGGCGATATCGACCAATCCGTTGCTATCGGTTCGCTTTTATTGGCCAATCAGCATCGATTTATGACAGTCGATACGTGACTTCTCGCGAGAAGGACGCCTTCGTTATCGAGTTGCCGCGAGTCTCTTCGCTTCGTTCATTTACCGGGTGTACGAAGGAGTAGCGGCTCGACGTCTCCAGGGTGCGATCGGTGCAACGTGGTCGTGTGTCACGACGACTCCTTTTCGAATCGACCACGCAAATCGATTATCGTGCGTCTTCGCTCTACTTCGTTCGAACTATTCGCCTAGCGTGATTATACAACCGATACGCGCGATATGTACGCACATTCGTACAAATTATTCATGAACGAGTGGTTTATTCAAATAATGAATTTTCATTCGGAGCTAGTGAATTTTATGTCGTAACTACGAGGATGTTTGTATTGCTCAAATCCATGTGGGATACGCGAGAGAACGAGGGAGATCGAAGGAAGCGCGTCGTTATCGTCGATAAAAGAAAGTCGCGCGCGGGCGCACGCGTTACGACTCGATTCTTTTCTATCGGCAATAGTACCATCATATTTCAAGCGGCCATTTCACCGGTCGTTGAAAAGCAAGGCAAGGGAGATAGGCGCATCGTTCATAGATCATACGTCTCGGCAGGACTCGATCGTAAATCTCGCACTCGTTGCCTCGTCTCGATGCTTTAAGTAAATAACGCCGATTCATTAAACAAACGCACCTCGAGCGCGTAATTCTCCCTACAAGGAGGGCCGCAACAACGCGTTCTCAAGCGATGAGAAACAAATAGCACGATTGATTATCTTTCTTTTTTTGCGAACGGTGGCGTGGATAAAAGGAGGAGACGGAGATCGTTCGAAGTGAAAGGAAAGATCCTAAGAGACGCAAACAGGCACGTGTTTTTTTTCCCTCGCGTCTACGCAAATAGAATTATCGTCGTTCTCGATTTCTCTTTGACGAGAGGAGAGATTTTATACGATTTTGGAAATTACGACTTACGTGCGTACGCGCTTTCAGGATTTTTTCTTCCTTTTTTCTTCCTTTTTTCCCCCATTCGAGGTACGAGAAAGTAAGATTTTCCGTGCCATTTCATTAATCGCGATCATCCTAACGACCGTCTTTATATTTCTAATTGCAGTCTTTAAGTATTGTATTATATAATGTACATAACAACCTTCGAATATGGCGTGCGTAATATTATGCGCATACGTATAGGCGACGAACTCCGCGCGTTATCGTCGAAACAATTCGATTACTCGTGCGATTTCTCGTTTTGCTTCCTCGTCGTAGTCCGCGTAAACAGGTCCACCGCTCGCCAGCGATTTATCTTCTCCTCGTTGTTGGATTAATGTCGTTCCAACGTTCGAACGGCGCGAAATTTTCCATTGTGGTCTCCGCGCCTTTCCTTCCCCGCCTTTGCGATATACATATGTAAGCCGACGCCGGAACGGTGCTCCTCGATAAGCAATAATTATTCCGAGAGAACGATCGTGTCTCTTTGTCGTACGATTAACAGTTTCGACGTTCCTTTCGTTCGTATTCTTTAGAAATTTCGAGTACGAACGAAAGGAAGCTATTAAGAAAACGAAGAAGGCGCGAGTTTAGTGAAACGGTGAACGTCTCGACAAAATTATATTGGCTTTGTCCTGTGATTTAAATACGATATCGACGCGACTCTCACTGAAATATTTTCTTCGTTGTATTAATTTCGTGGACTTTAATTTCTTAGATTTTAATGGGCTCGTTGAAATAAATGGAAGATTCTTCGTTGCTGGATGAAAATGGACCGCGTGACACGGCACGTCCCCTCGTGAAACGAAGGATAGAGTCGACACGATAATAGCGACAATAACGATTAATAATACGACATATTATGGAACATTACGCGCGGATCGCTATTATGCGATATTTATCTCGACATGGAATCGGCTGGGCGAGGAGGTGGGGTTCATCGCGTTCTCCCTCTATCAGATATCGCAGCGATATACCAGCGCGTATTCCGCTCTCGTGATCTTCCAGCCTGATTAGTCGGGTCGATGGAGATTCGTATCTCCTCGTAATTAGGCATCTAATTAAGCCGGTTAATTAATCATTAAACGCGTGCGCGCAACACGCGTGTCGCCCAACGTCGAAGCGCCGATGAGACGCCGATCTCGTCCCTTCCAACGAAATAAATTCGTCCAAACCAATGGATTTCGCCCTGTCGCACTCGAGACTTTTCATCTAGGAATTCTCTCCGTACGGAGAGGAAGATCGGTCTCGAGCGACGGAAGCTCGAAGCGAAGCGCGTTTCGACGAATCGGCCGAATTCGGAGCCTCCTTTTGCGCGCTTAACACGTTCGCGACCTCAATTTACTGTCTTTCCCATCCGTCGGGACTAATCAAAATCCTACGACTCGGTGATAGTTCGTGTACCACCGGTGGTACATCCCTTTGCGAATATGTTAAACGAAGAGCCGTCGGTATTTATTTAAAAAGCGACTCGCGCGCGTTCAAACGCAGCCACGGACGAGGCGTCGATGACGGGGAGGTCGAAGGAGACTACGAGGACGAGGAGAAGGGCGACGACGGGTGCGTGTACGCGCGGTTCGCGTGCATTCTGCAGGTAATCATCGCGGTAAGATAAAAAGGGGTAGAACCGATAAAAGGTTTAAGGAATGCCGGTGCTAAATTATACCCCTTAAAAGGACTCGAGAGTATCTGCGAGAATCTCTCGGTCGTTTGATCGATCCCGCGGGGATGCTCGTATTTGCGACTTTGCCTCTTCTTCTATTATCTTGCCTTCGTTGTACTACCGATCGGTCGTCGTTCTCTCTTCTTTTAACCGCGCATTATCTCCGTGATTCGACGATGATTCTGTAATCGTTTGCATGGATCGAGAGACGATCGCAAGATCGTACGCGTTAATGGAGGATAAAGTGGTCGAGGTCGTTGCTAGGGCGAAGCATGGATCGTTGATAGGATAAGAAGGCTTTTTTTACGACTCGGCGAATTTTAAAGGAAGTCTCGACTAGCCGCCATTTTAATTCTATTCAACTGTCCGAAGGAAAGACGTGATTTATTTCGAAGCGACGACTCGATGTCGCTTAAGACTGTCGCTAATCCTTTGGAAATCCTTCAGATCTTGACGGCTCTCCAAACGTTCGGGTGGAATTATTTCGGATAAAGTCTCGAGGAGGGTACTCGAACGTACGATCCGGAGGATAGGTGATTCTTATCGAGCGAGTTGGTGAGCGTTAATTGTGATCATCGCCCGGGAACGATCGCGAGTTTGAGAGGCAGCAACGGCCGAGCGCTCGACTTTGCCTCGAATTCCTCGACGAAAAGAAGTCTGTTGCTTTTCGGCGTTTCTCTCTCAACGCCTCGCAGTGCCACTGCGGCTCTAACATCGTCGCGTAAACTCGAGATTACGTTTTTCAACCTTAATCAGAGAAACGGGGATTCCTCCGTTGGTGAATCAAAGAATCGTATTTTTCAAACGCACACATGCACGTACACGCGTGCATGTTTTGACCAACCAACATACATTTTGCTTTCTTACTATATACGTCCATTCGTTCGTATATAATTAACCTCTTAACCGGGGAATAAAATTTTGTGAAACTCCTTTCACACTAGGAAATATAAGAAAATATTTTTTTAACATATCGATTTTTTTATTTCCAAAGCAAATTCTACATTATTCGATATATGAATCAAATATTTTCAATATTCAAAGAATTGGTAGTCTTTCGGGCATGACGAAAAATGTCATACCCGATTAAAAGGTTAAACGAGGATCGTTCCGGGGAAAGGAAGCAGTCGTATTTAAAAATGCAGTAAATCGACGTCGCTCAATGACATTTCCTTATCGATGATAGATAATGCGTAATGAAATAGTCGTTGATACGTATCACTTTTGCATACTCCGTGATGACGTTTACGATGCTTTCTAAGCCGTGGATTTAAAACGTTATTAATCGCGATGGTAATTTTTTTAGCTGCTCTTGCGTCGTTGCGTAAAATAAACGCATCTCAACGATATCGATCGTTTTTAAGAACTCGAAGGATGACACGACGTTGGTGGTTGTATTGGAAGCCGTTAGCTCGGAGGCGGAAGGAGCGCGATTGTCTTCGCCAACTTCTCATCTCGAAAGCGTACACGCGTCCCGACGGTATCCCAAAAGGGTCATTCGTTGGGCGACGTTGGACCCCGTTTCTTGCCTATTCGAACGAAGGACGCTGCGCCATTAATCGGATGGACTTTTTTCGCTCGATCGAAGCCGACCCTTAACCAGAGCACCGATCCTCCGAGTCGAACGATTAATTTGCACGCCTCGAGCGGCAGTCCATTCCATTTGTTTCTCTACCTCCCAGAGTTTCGATTTATTTTTACGGCGCTAGTCGTTTTAATTGGATTCTTGCTCGATGCGGTTGTTGTAAATAATCCTTGCAATGGCGCGCGTCCTCGCGCGGTCCTTCGCACGACGCTCACTGGTTATCGTTCTCGATAATCGAGATAGATCAGCGTACTTCGACGTTTTCTCTTTATAGTTGGACCATCCTCGGGGATTTTCTCCGAGAGCGATCATCGAAATTACCATAATTCGTACGTAGGACGGATTTAAATGGTGCCGCCATTAGAACGTCTCCTTTCCATACGTTTTCTCCGGTATCCACTCCGTCTGTATTCTCTCAGCGATCGCGATAATCGTTCGATAATGTTCTCTTCGCATAGGAGCTTCCATACTCTCGACGCACCCGGTACGTATCGCGCTCGCGCCGTTTCGAGCGCGTAACTACCACGACTTTCGATAATTTACGACGCGGGCATCGAAGAATCGAGATGCGTCAGCGGTGGTGCACCAGTAAAAGAGAGAGAGAGAGAGAGATAAATTTCCCGATAAAGTTCGTTCGTACCGTCAAGACGATGCTGCCGCGTCGTCGCGGTTGTCTCGATCCAGAAATCGGCCAGGAGACCGCGTTGAATAATATCAATAAAATACTCGGTAAAATGGAGAAGGATCGAACGATCTTCGAAGAATTTCTCAAGGTTTTTCGAATTCCCAAGAAAATGACGGATTTTTCGTATTTCAAAGCGATCGTTCGTGAGCTCGATCTCGAGAGGCGCACGCGATGCTTTCCTGAAATTCATCTCGTTTTCGTTCGGACGAATTCCTTCGCGAAGGACGAGGGGCCGTCGTTGCGATCGACTGTCGTCCTCGGCGTCGTCCTTCGTGGCAACAAAGTTCAACGGCGTTGCGCGCGGTCCTGGAAGGAACGAAGGATCGCCATAGAAATTCCCGAGGGAACGGTCGAACCGCCGCGCTCTTAGAAAGACCAATAATTAAGGTAATGGCTACTTTTCAAGTGGATTTCCGTGTGGCTCGATCTGTGCAACTCCCTTCCCCCCCCCCTCTCTCTCTCAAAAATCTTCTCTCGCTCCTTCCTCCACCGATTACGGTCACGAAGGGCCCCGCCGTTCCCCTCTACGGCCCTACTTTGCTGCCTTACCCCCACCACCGCGGCACGATGTCGGGGCCTCGCCTCGCATGCCCGTTTCTTACCCTCTCCCCTTCTTCTTCTTCTTCTTCTTCTTCTTCTAGACTCTTCGCCTCGCTCCTCCCTCCGTCTACGCGTTCCGGCCGGTTTCGTCTTCATACCGGCGTTGCCCTCCACCCTCGATAATTGTCCGTCGCTGAAGCTCATTCTCGATCGATATCTCGATAATTCCGGCATCTCGAAGGGATATCGCGAGCACGCGCTCTCCCGATGTCAGTGAGTGTCTCGTAATCGTCTGGGAGAATTCTTTCATGTTTTTACGCCTTTAATGCGTGGTTGTGCGCGTTTATCCTTGGATCCTTAACGACCTTTTTTCGAACTGGCGGAACGAGGAAGGGCGTACGAGGAGCAAGGCGATCGATACACGTCGATTTTTTTCTCGAATCTCGAAGAATCCTCATGGACGATTATTTTTAAGCGTTCGACTTGTTGTTTGCCCGTGATAAACGAAACTCGTCGCGGACGTCCATCCGAAATCGTTTCCAGCCAGCGCGCTGTGTCTTCACGCACAAGGCGAGATTCTTTCGCCTTATCTCCGCCCCAGATACCACGCCGACCATATTTACGTTCCACATTATCCGAGTGACTTCGCCTTTTCCATTTTTGTATCGTTTCGGTGCCTCGTAGTTGCGTATGGCGCGTCGCCATTATCTACGTCGCGAGATGCAAAACTAAGTAAATTGAGTTCGTCTTCGATTTTTTACCGAAATTACCAGATCGTCTCCGAATGACTTACTCATCGCCTTTGAAATCGTGCTCGTCGGCGATGGCAAGACTGCGTGGGTGCGATCGAAAAGCAGAATTCGAGAAAAGGAAATATCGATAGAGATGAATTTCAACGCTCTTAGGAATGGGTAAAAGAAAAAGTCATATTTTCCTTCTTTTTATGGCACTTTTATTTCTCAGTTCGGAAGGATTTGTCGACTTGGACAATTTTTTAGAAGCGAAGCGAGTCTCGCGGAAAAGAAAGCAAGAGCCAGCTCATAAACAGTGTTTATAGTCAACGCACGATTCGTTTTTGCCTATCGGCCAGAACCTTTGGCCGATTTTCCTCATTGCCATCGACTCCTTTGGAACGAAATCTTCCGTAATTCACTCCGTTCGACCTTTCGACGTCGAATTGACGACTATTCGTAAAATAGCGTGGTTTTACTCGTAAAAAAGAAAAATAAACGTTTCCTCAAAATCGACGAATATCGCAAAAAAATTCGAGCGCAGAACCAACCTCGACTCCAGCGCTACGTGCGATTTGCTGGTAAAGCGAGGAAACGTCCCGCGTGGACGAGGGAAAAGATCGAAGGGGAGTTGCGCCGAGGAGAGGCGAAGGTGGACGAATAGAGCCACGTCGTGGACGAAGAAGGAGAAGAAAAAGCGACCGGCAATCTGGGTACAATGGATTTTGAAGAGTGTAATTTTCGTTGGCAACAATGGCCGTACCTACCGCGCCGTATAATCTTACCGTCTGCGCTCTCTTCTAACGCTTCGTCGCGTCCTGGGAATCGTCCTGGCCAGTCGCGTACCGCAAACAGAACGCACAGGACCGCGTTGACCGTTCGACGTCGGTCGCATTTTGTCTTGGTCGTTGCGCTATTGGCAGTGACGCGACGCTTTGGATAAATAAAAAATGGCGGACGATCGCAGCGCAGTCGCGTTCTTTACGAATTTCCATTTCGTTCGTCCTCCATTCCATGCAAGACTCCATCGACTCTTTTTCTTCCTTCTCTTCTCGATTATAAAAATGTAAATACTCGTCGTACGCCTCTCGCGATCGTTTTACACGAAGCAATTGAATTCGTCGATGAGTTGCGAAATTTTGCCATCGACAAAATGCCGTTCGCTGTTGGACAACAGGCGGTTGTACTTTCGTCGGGGTCATTGGTACCTCGACGACGCTCTGGTATCGTCAGTTTGAAGTCGACGCTCCTGCGGATAATCGGTTAACGCGGCGTCGAGTACCGTGGGGGTCACCAGTGACCGGTATTCAGCTTCTCGACGTAGGAGTGATCGGTGATAGACGATCACGAAATTGGTAAAGGTCATTCGAACGCTTCCGCTTTTTTTAAACGAATTATACGATGCAAATATTTCTATTTTTACTATACATAGGCACGGTGTTTCCGCAACGTCGCCATACTTCTGCTACAATTTTTTGCCATTTACCGAAAATCGATATAAAATGGGGGATATTCGTACGCGTACGGATTTTCGAACGTCTCGTTCCTTGCGCGAGTATTCGTCCACGCGACGAACGAAGTGGATCCTCTTCTCTACCTTTACGCGAACGCAGGACACGGCGTACCACGAGCCACGATCTCGCAAAAACCATTCGTTCCGATCAACCACCGAGAGAGAAAAAGAAGCGAGGTGGGGATTGAAAAGGAGTAGGAGAAGGTGGAGGTGGAGGTGGAGAGCTTGCCGTAATCAGATGTAAAAGGATTTTTCTTTACAGGATCCGTCCAGATCGCCCGTCGTGAGATTCTATCGACGGCGTAACGTTCGTATACGCTTAATCCTTTTTCCATGCGACCTCGCTCGGAGATCGTATCGCGGCTCTCTTGGTCCTTCTTCTGCTTTCTCTTCTCCGGTTCTTCCAATCTTGCCTCTCTTTCTCACCATCGGGGTCTCTCTCTCTCTCGGGTATCGCCTCGATCCGGACGTCTCCGTTCCGCTTGCAGCGCGATGCTTTTTCCCCTCTCGCTTTGCTCCTGCTTCGGCTTCTCTTCCTTTCTTCCTTCTCTCGCGACGCCTCCGTCTCGATCGAAGCGCGATAACGCTTCAAGGATCGGTCGGACGCGCTCCGTCGATTCCGTCGATGCTGTAACGCATCGTCGTCGTCGTCTTGTCGTCTCAGCGCGCCTTCCAGCACGCCTCGATGGAAATCTCGACGTCGTGCACGTCGGGCTACGTGCGTATCTTCGTGGCAGCTCGCGCCAAGCCTCGAACGACGCCGGTCGACGTTGAAATCCTTCCTATTTCCGCCGTCCTTTCATCGGTGTAGACGCGAACGGCCCAATAAAAATTAATAAATGACGCTTGCGTTGATCCCAATATACTCGAATTTTCGCTTCTCATTCGAGGCGGAATTTCTGTGTTTTAAATACGTTTCTAGCTTATACGTTTATAAATACGTCTCAGAATTTATTTGGTTGAACGTAAACTAAATCTGCGCATTTCTTTTTTTTTAGAATTATGCAAAAGCTCTGGTCAATTTAAGGTACGAATTCGTTAAACTCGTGAAAAAGTACTAATAAAATGTTCTAATTTAAACGTTACGATTGATCTCGGTTAATTAGGATCTTTCGTTTATTCGCGCTCGAATGGCGTCGTCGTAGTCGTGATCGTGAACGTCGAAGGAGCTTAAATCGAAGACTCGTGACGATAATGGCGAAAAAGAGAGGAAGAATTTCAGATTTCGAAAGCACGTCGAAGCGACGAATTCTCTTAAGCGATATTTCAATTGCAAATCGAATGAGCGTCTTTGCGACCGACCGTGTCTCTTTCGTATCGACGCGTTACGAGGTAGAAAAAGTAGAGGTCGGAAGACGATCGACTCGAGGCGAGTTCGATTATCCTTGACGTCCTCCCCTCCTCGTATTCGAATTTTTCCTCGTCGTGACGAACCAGCGCAGATCCCACGAGATGCACGCTTCTCTCAATGGGATGATTATACTTCGGGAAGTCGACAGTCGTCGACTGTTCCGTTGTCATTGTAATGCCACCGTGATTATTCTAACAAAACGTTCCCGAGAAACGTCCATCTTCGACGATCTATCTACTCCCTCTTATTATTCCTCCCTCTCTCTCTCTCTCTCTCTCTGTCGATTTATCTCCATCTTTGTCCGTCTATTTTTTCATTCCTTCTCTCCTCGATCCAACGGATCTCGGTTAGATGGTACCACGATATCGATGCTTCTTCTTCCGCCTTTCTTCTCTCTCGCTCCTCTTTGACGGTGAGCAAGCAGGCCTTCGATGTTGCTCGCCGTAACCTCGTTGATATATTCGAAAGATTCGCTCTTAAAACGTTCCTCGACTCGCGTGCGGCCGTCCACGAGGTTTCCGCGAATTTTTCCAACTCGCCTTAACCCTCTCGCTACTACGGGTGACTATAGAGTCACCGTCCACGAAAATGGAGGCAAAAGTTGGTGCGTATCCGTCTTTTGAAAAGATTCACGCGGAATATTATTATTAAAAACTTATCTTATGAGACAAGATGGACGAGAGACTTGGCTTCGAATGTTTCCACTTTTGGGAACTCGCCGTAGCGAAATTTCATCGATTCGGAGTAGAAAAAGTGAGACTGATCACGGAGTTGCTCGAGAAAGCCGAGCGCCATTTTTTCTTTCAGACATCGGCGTTCGAAGAACAGAGAAAGATGACGAAAGTGCACGTTTGTTTGTACCGTGTTTTCGATGGTGACACGGACGAGCGCAATGTCGAAAAAAAAAAACAGGCTCTAAAAAGAATACTTGCGCGTTGTCGGCGCCTATCTCGCGCGATAAGCGCGTCATTTTTAACGACCAGCGACACCAAGTCGTCGGTATCGTTGTCCAAAGTGTAAAACGAATAAAGAGAAAATCGACTCGTAAGCAATATATTTTCTTCTCGAACGATGCGCCATCACCCGTAACGTTTAGGGTCTAGAGACGACCAGAAAAATCCGAATACTCTGATCACGTTTGTGAAAATTTAGCTGGACATTTCTGTGACACGTTGACTGCTGCCACCTTGGTCACGAGCGACCGCGGGTTGTTTTGCCTGATGACGGTAGTTATCAGTGACCAAAGTGCTTAAAATGTTTGTTATTGCGAAGATTACACGAACATCGTTAGGCAATGAATTTTGAATACCATAACTAATTAGTGACCAACAGTCGGCACGATCAATGCTCTATGGATAAATGCGTGATCTTATGCAACCATGTTTATTATTTTGTCATTACGCGGTTAGAATAATGAAAATACTTTCGTGGCACGTGTTAATCGTTTTTAAATTCGCCTACAAAGTAGATCCCAAAACTGATACAAATCGTACAACTGGGAGTTTACCCGATCGCCTTTAGATCGGCTGAAGTGCGAAAAGTTCCTAGAATACTCCTAAGACCCTAATTACTTCTTTGGCCTAATTGTAATTTTAAGTCGGAACTCCCAGTACCTCCAAATGTGTTAACGCTTTCCATTTCGTTGCCGGTTGTTTCGACAGGATCACGAATTTTATAAATGCGGAATGGTCGCTATAGCCTCCTGTAAAATCATTTGCCTTTCGGGCCATGTTATCTTTGAGAACACTACGTGACGTTGTTTCTACGTCGTACGGATTATGATTGGACATTTCGAGTAAATGTCCTTGTTAACCTGTTAACCGGGCGTGACGCACG